>CM061558.1:220922202-221522202 GCA_030864225.1 Capsicum baccatum var. pendulum | reverse complement strand
TTGAAGTTGTTAAGTAGACTATCCTTTGCCATTTTATTGAAGGTCCTCCACAAATTTGGGAAGAATATTCACTTCGGTATTGCTCTACTACACTTTCCATGTCGGTACCTAAACAATTGTCCTTAGAAATAGACAGACAAACAATATTAGCTCGATTTGGTGGCAATCCCCTCACTTTGATCCACACAACCTCTCCTTTTTTTGATCTTAGATTACCACCTTGCACACCCTTAATCCTCTCAATATTTTGTCTCTCATCATCATTAAAATTGGAGTAGGTAAACACTTCTCCTTGCAGCTTGGCCCGAATGTACGTCACGAGGCAATTTCCCCATCGCCAATTTTGCACATTTGGAACTTTATGTTGTGCAATACAATCGGTACCTAAGAATACATAATCGTACGTCAATGGAAGAATATCGCACCACACCTCATCGTGCTATTCAAATTTAGAGAAGACAACTTTGACCCTCTCAGTAACCTTAAACCTGTCCAAAAAAAGTTTCTCAAAACAACCCCAAGTAGTCAACTATAGATGGAATGATGCAAATTCTATTGTACCTATCATTTAACACCATAAGGCTGCCTGGTATCCCAAAAATGGTCTCCTTTACTGACTGTACACTCCTTCTCGGATCACCATTGTAATCCATATAACTACCCATCAGTTTTGGAGATGCATATCATCTTCTTCTCGGATCAACTCTTTCTTCATCATAAGAACCAGCACGAGGTCCTACGTCATATCCAAATTCACCATAAGAACTAGGTACTTTATTCCCCTCATTTTCACCCCTAAAACCATACCTCTCAAATCTGCCCAAAATTTGATGATGGCTATTTTCATAGCCTCCGCAATCTCCCTCAACTTCGTAGTCACAAAACCCCCCAATACAATCATAGTCTCCCATGTTGTAGTCATAAAAATCCTTGACCATCCAAGACATATTACTCTTAAATCACCTTTGTACCTACACAATGAACAAACAAGATTAGTAGTAAAAGCTCCTCACCTACACCCGTATACACTCACCTTTGTGATTCTCATAATTGGAGCGGCAAATATTGAAAGTTGCTTATACTTCGGTAGTCAATAGGATGTCAAATCTACTTGGCCACTGGAATAGATTCTTGTTTTATCGACCTATGACACAAGACAAAGTTTGCTTACTAACTTGAAACAAAGAAGTTACTACGAGTTAAAAAAAATGAGCAAAGGCATAATAATAGTGCTGACATGAAGAACGTACTCGAAAACTAACTTACAATTTAGTAGATATTTACTAGTTTCCAATTAGTATAAGAATCAACAACAAGAAGCTAAGAATCCAAGATTTTGAGCCAAAAGTTTTGGTATTGTACGGAGCTTGGTGATTTGGCGGTCTAAGATTGGTTGTGGTTTTTGAAAGGATTTTCTTTTTCCCAACTTTGAAATTTTGGTTAGAATTTAAGTTCTTGAAGTGGTTTACCCACCCTTGTAGAAGACAACAACAATATTACGGTGCTTTTCACCTTTCAAAAAGTATGTACTTGTCTTACACCTTTTAAGTAAGACACTTTTTTGAGGGGTTGGTGGAATTTTCCTCTTTTGGACATCTAGGAACGTGGTGTTTCTTTCTTTTGGTAATTATTCTTTTTGGCAGATCTTTTGTCTCCCTTCACTTTTGGTAGATTTTTTGGGGAATAGTTTCAAGACAAACACAAGGGATTCTCATCCCACTACTTGGGTTTGGATCAAACAACACTATTAAAGAGTCTTCTTAGAACTATACATGAATAATGGTCTAGAACAACAAGAACATTCAATGGAAGTTTGAATACCAAGTCTCACGTTGAGCTTCAAGAACCAATAAAAAAAATTTCAAAGTTAAAACCCACAACAAAATATCAACAACACAAGTTCAAACCGCACCTTCAAGTTTCAGTCCACAACAACAACACAAAAATTCACCAACAATGTTCAAGTTTGGAACCGCAACAACAATACCAACAAGAATCGTTCAAGCTCAACTTGGATAAAGACTCATGGTGTTAGTGAAGAGAGAATATAACACAATAAACAACAAAGCAAGTAAAAATACACCTAGATATAGACTCATTCTAGGCGAAGACAACTACAACAAGAACACAATGTCGTCCAAGAACACAAACACGAGCAAATTGCTATTTTTCTGGATTTTTTAGTTTTCAACAATTTTTTGATTTTCAAGTTTACGAGCCCAAGATTGATCTTGTGGGAATAATATCAATCCATGATCTGATACCAAATGATACAAGAAAAGATAAGGGAGGCACAAAGAACACGCCGAAATCTGTCCACAATTTCAAGAACCCGTGGACCTCTTTGGTGACCAACTCTCAAATTCACAATAAGAATAAGAAAGAGATGATAACAAGGTGTTTAACACCTATTTTATGAAAAAAAAAATCTAGATTAGAAAAACATAAAATGAAGAACAATAAGAACAACTACTTCGGTGACAATAACACCACAAGGCTGAGAGTTGGAAACAAGAACAACACAACAAGATTACAATAAACTAAAGGATAGATAGTGAGACCAAGATTATTACAAGATTAAGAACCAAGTGTATTTCAACAGGAACCCTTAATAAATTTAATAATCAAAACCAAACTCTTACGGTAACCTCCAAGGGAATCAACTCACCTCAAGATCTATCATTTCCAAGCAAAGGTAAATATTAGCTTTTCTAAGCCCTATACTAAGATGTCTTTTCCAAGGCCCATCTAAGAAATACACTAAGGTGTTCTACTCTCAAGAGAGAGGATTTTCAATATTTCATATATTCATCATCAATAATCCAAAGAGAGAAGACCTAAAAGAAACTATACATAGCTTTATTACATAATCAGTGAAGAAATGGCTCCAATGCCCTTAGTGAAGAGGGGTGGCCACGGAGTGTCAAATGGACAAGTCTAAGTTACCAAAATTCCCTTAAGGTAAAGTGACCAAAAGTTCCCTTTATAAAGGGAACCAAAATTATGACCCATCAAATATGGTCCAAACCTATGAGTTCTCAAGTCTTCAAGGCTCCAATCAATCTTTCACACATGGATTTGTTTGTTGGCATGCTCAAAATGACCCCTCCAAGTATGATCCTATGCCCTCATTGTGACCAAAGATTGATTCTTTACATTGTGACTTCGAATGATGTCACCAAATGCTAAGGCGGCCATTTAACTTACATCCTGCCTGACATGATATAATTGCGCTGTGTCACTAGAAAATAACGAGTGCTATTTTGTACTCCACCATGATGCGGTGTTTGTATAATTGGGAGATTCGATGAGATACATGTTAATTGCGGTAAGCTTCTAAAATGGAACGAATGGGAACTGGAGCTTCATTGCAAAGCGAGCTAATCAATGTGCTTCACTAGAATTGTACAATTGTTAATTTATCCTTCATTGCAACGCGGTGCTTATCGTGGTGTTCTTTTTACTAAAATTTCCATAACTTCTTAACCGATTATTAGATTAAGGCGAACTTGGTATCGTTGGAAAGCTGATTCAATTATCTACATACTGAAGGGGTCTAGGGCTAGAGAATTCTATATGCATCAAGTGTTATATTCTTTTAAAGTTAACCCTTGACATACTAGGAGCTAAACTAAGCAAACAAAAGTATGGGGTATTATAATACGACCTTCGATCACATCCATATTAGATATGTGGATCACATCCATATTAGATATATCCGTATATCTTTCCCTTTCTTTTAGTCTAGGATATCTATGTGACAGTTGTGTCCTTCTTTCATTCGTTTATATCCTAATTGATTTTTTGATTGATCTGATCTTCCATAAATCTGGGAATTTGATTTTTATTTCCAAGGTGGCCATGTAAGTGCCGTGATCTTCTTTTGGTTGGATGTCCTTCCTTTCTTATAAAGTGTCATGATATTCTTGAGATTATTGGTCCCTTTTTATTAAACAATGTTGGGATCTTCTAATGATTGGATGTCCTTCCTTTCGTTGAGAGATATTTTATAGATCCTTGATTCTTTTACCATCATCAATCTTCCAGTATCTTGAATCCTTTATCTTGCAAAAGATTCATTCATTAATTTTCCATTATTTAAAACATAGTTAGTCATTATTAAAATGTTTCCTGAGGAGGCTAACACTAACTACTTCTTATCCTCCTCAACATGAGCAATACTACCCATAGTCAACCTGCTAAGGGAATCTACCACTACACTGGCCTTGCCCAGATGATACGACATAGACATATTATAATCTTTCAACAACTCAAGCCACCTTATTTGATGAGAAACTATTTCAGCCAGTTAACACATCCACATGAACCACATAAAGGTATTGTCTACATATCTTGAAAGAAAACACAATAGCTACCAACTCAAGATCATGAGTAGGATAATTCTTTCCATGAGGCTTAAGAAGCTTAGAGGCATATGCTATGACCTTAAATTTCTACATTAATACACAACCATGATCAACTCTGGAAGCATCATAGTAAATAACAAATCCATCTGAATCATCTGGCAAAGTCAATACTGGAGCAAAAGTGAGTCGAGTCTTCAACTCTTCAAAACTCTTCTCATAGAATCTGACCTGTCAAACTTGACTTTATTCTGAGTCAGTTAAGACATGAGGGATGCAATATAACAAAACCCTTCAACAAACCATCTGTAATAGCCATCCAAACCCAAGATACTCTTGATATCTTATGGTGAGATTGGTCAGGACCAGTTCCTCACTGCTTTGGTCTTTTGAGGATAATCTCTAATGCCATCACTAGAAATAATATGGCCTAGGGAAGCTATTGATCAAATAAAAAATTTATACTTTCTGAATTTGGTTAACAACTGATGATCTCTAAGGGTATGCAACACAACTCTCAGATGGTCTGTATGATCATTTTCAATATGATAATAAACAAGGATGTCATTAATAAAGATTATGATGAACATGTCCAAGTACTGCTTGACCATCCTATTCATTAAATCCATAAAAGCTGAAGGGGCATTCGTTAGTCCAAAAGAAATAACTAGAAATTCAAGGTGACCATACCGGTTACTTAAGATTGTCTTCAAAATGTCACATTCTCTGACTCAAAGTTGATCATTGCTGGATTTGAGGTCTATCTTAGAGAAATAACTGGCACCCTGAAGTTGATCAAAAAAGTCATCAATTCTAGGGAGTGGATACTGATTCTTGATTGTGACTTTGTTCAACTGGCAGTAATGATGTATATTCTAAGAGAATTGTCTTTATTACACTTGAACTGGATTGGAGCACCCCATAGGAAAACACTAGGCCTGGTGAAACCTTTATCTAAGAGATCTTTTAACTATTGTTGAACTCTTTAAGCTCAGCTGGAGGAATTTATTAGGTGGAATAGAGATAGGTTGGGTATCTAGAAGCAGATCTATTCAAAACTCAATTTCCCTGTCGGGAGGAACTTCAAGAAGGTCTTCAGGGAATATATTTGGAAATTCCCTTAATACTAAAACTGACTCAAGACTTGGAGTCTCAAAACTAGAGTCCTTCACTCAAACAAGATGGTAATCACATCCCTAAGAGATCAGCTTTCTCGCTCTAAGATATGAAATAATCTAATCCCTAAGAGCTGAAGTAATACCATTCGATTCAATAATTGGTTTATTGGGAAACTAAAACTAAAAGACTCTATTTCTGCAATCAATTGAGGCATAACATATTATGCCCAAAATGCCACACGGTTCTCATGACCATAAATGACCATAAGCTAACCCATGACTAATATTTGTACCTGAGCACTGTATAATATACTATATAAATATGAAAATAAATACTGAAAGGCCATATGGTTCAAAACTGTTAAAAACAAGATGGTAAACACATCACTAAGATATGATCTTTCTCAGTCTAAGATATGAAATAATTTGACCCCTATGAGCTAAAGTACTACCCTTCCATTCAATAACTGGTTCATTGGGAAACTGAAACTAAAAGACTCTATTTCTGCAATCAATAGAGGCATAATTTGTAATGCCCCAAATTATACACCTAAAATGCCACACGGTGATCATGACCCCAAAGGACCACAAGCTAACTCATGATTGACATCTGTCCCTGAGCATTGCATAATATACAATATAAACGTGGAAATACAGGCTAAAAGGACTTATGGTTAATGACTGATAAAGCATAACATCTGAAAGCACAGTATAGCAATACCAAAACAAACTGAAACAAAACTGTCTAAATATACTGCGGTCTGAAAAGCCTCCAAAATTGAATTTTCTCAATAAGGAGTTGATGGGCAATGTCCCTAACTAACTCCAACTACTGAAATAAACTAAGTAATGAAGAAATAAAGTAATGATCATGTCCTTAAAGGATGACGGCTCACTGCTGACTCTGACTGCTGAGACTGGAATATTATAGATGCTCTAGAGCTCGTGCTTATGAACCTATGGTATAAAAATACCATAGTGAAAATATGTTAGTACGATTAAATGTAAAGGTATGCAAGTAAGGTAGGATAAATGTAAAGGGTTTAGATGCTTGAACAATGATAATTGACTGTATAACTTGAACGTGAGAATACATATATGAATGAGTGGCTTTAACAGAATTCGTGATGATACTAACTACTGAGTCTAAATACTGATAACATGAGTTACTGATAGCTGATATATAATTAATACTGAGTGACTTTGTTTAACAGTCTTGGTTTTAATAGAACTAGCTGCGTTCTGTACAGTACTAAATTGACTGTAACTAACAATCCTGAATTCTATAGAACTATCTGAGTTCTATTACTGACACTGAGACTGTAACTATGGGAAGTAGTCATCTAACCAACATGATCTAAATAATGCATTATAACTGAGTTGTGGTCCAATTTGTAACCCAAATTTGAAAGGTGCCAATACCGCACCACTAGTAAAGACAGGCTGTGGGTGATCCTCATCTGGCAGTGTCTCCAAAAAAGAATGGTGGGACCTTTATATGACAGTGTTTATCCACCTTATGAACCCTCCTCTGTCAGTGTTGATGTCTAAACCTATGCTAGCTACATAGTTCGGGAATGTAAGGATTTGTTCTAAGGAACACACTTTCAACTGTCAGTATGTGTCCTCATCCTTAGGTTCACTCAGTGCTAAATTCTACTCCCAAATGAATAAACACTTAACATGATTAACTGAACTGAACTGGACTAAGTTCATTGAGTTTTGTTGAATGATGGAATACTATTGAGATTCTGGGATTACTGAGTTTACTTAGTTTTATTAAGTCACATATTTGACTGAATTCTACTGAACATGGCTTGACTGAGGATATCATGAAAACATGACACTGGATCTAGGAACACAGCTTAATTATAGGGTACAATTACCCCCAGGAATCGATAGAAGGGAACTAAGAAGGCATGACATTCTTGAATATATAACCAACATCAACAATCCATAATACAATTAGTTTAGGATTTCAAGAAGTACATGGTTATCATAATCAAGTACATGAATGGGAAAGCATATAAACATGCCATAATTTCATCAACCAGTCTCATGAGCATTTTAAAAAACATTTATAATGCACAATAGTATAATAGATGTCATTGTGATCATAAGGGTAAAGCATGCCCTTATTATTTGGGTCACAATTGAGTTATGATGCATAATTTCTAGTCCCTTAGGTATTTTATCAAACACCTTGCATGCACAACTTATGTCATATGCATAATCATCAAATTATCTCTTCAAAACACCATGAATCGACTAAACTTATTTATTTCAAGCCATAAATTTACATAGTTTCATGAACAACACATAAAGATTCCAACTTGGAAATAACATCATCATAATCTCATGAACATAATCAACTCACAACAAAATATTCACAATACATGATTTAAATCTTGATTCTTGAACTTCTTGGATGGTAGGATTCCATAAATAAACACAATGCATACCTTAGTTCTTGACTCTAAAAAGTTTGACGGTGGAATTTCCTTGAATTTGAATCCCCAATTGAAAACCCTAAACTTATTCTTGAGGAAAATTTAGAGAAACTAGTATATTTTAGGTGAAAAATTGTTGAATTACATGCTATATGGTTTATATAGGGGTAGGAAATTAAACCTTCTGCCCTTAAAAATGCAGATATTTAATGACTGAAATTGTGCATCGATGTGATACCCGATGTGTCACGCAATGATCATGCCAATCCACAGTAGTTTTCACTGGTAATCCCTGTAACAATGTTAACCAAAGCGATGGGCGACACAGTGCACCAAGATTGTGTTGGTCTACCAATTTAGGATACCAAACGTGGTCTAATCGAGGTCCGAAAAATCCAAAACTTGTTCATGAATACCTATTGACCTCTCTGATCATGAATTAACAAACATACGGACCATTAAAGGACATTAAGGTGGCGAAATAAGATTGCCAACTTTCAAAGGCAAAAAATAAGCTAAGTCTAGGAACTTAGCTAGATTTTTCTAAGTCTGGGACCTCTTGACAAGATTAAACGAATGAATTAAGCTTAGAAATTTTGCGGGGCCTTACAATATTTCCCCCTTTAGAACATTCGCCATCAAATGAAATTGAATGAGAGGGGGAAATGATAACTTAATTACGTATAGGTCATGAATAACTGTAACATGATTACATGACTGACATGAATGATAAACTAAATGTATCATACTGAACATGCATATCTGATGCATGCATAACTGATTCATGAATGAATGACTAAGATTTCTGATAAGATGAGTTTCTCATAATGAGGATGCATATCTGATGCATGAATACGTGACTAACATAATGCATGAACATATGAATAGATATTCAATGGTAATTTAATACAAATTTTATAATGAGAATCTAAGCATGAAAATAAATGCCAAGTTGTAACTGAAATTTGGACATAAAACATGAATAAGCTTCAAGAAAAGCTATTACCTTGTGCTGAGTCTGAATTGGCAGAGAGGAGGTGAGGATACTTGGTCTGTATGTCATCTTCTTCTTGCCAAGAAGCTCTCTCAACGGAATGATTCTGCAAAAGAACTTTGACTAGAGAAACTTCCATGTTCCTCAGTCTGTGAGTCTGATAGTCGAGGATTTCGACAGGAATCTCTTCAAAAGATAGATTGTTCTAATAGCCTATGCCCTCATAGGGATTACGACTGTTGGGTCACCTATGCACTTATTTAGCAAGGAGACATGGAACACTGGATGGGATGAGCCTAGATCTGAATGGGATGAGCTCATAAGCTACTTTACTGAAGCGATAGAGAATTTTGAAACGACAAACATAGTAGGGATTATGCTTTCCCTTCTTGCTGAATCTCTTCACTCCCCTTATGGGAGAGATTTTCAAGTATACATGATCACCAATCTCAAACTCTAGATCCTTTTTGCGCATATCTATGTAAGACTTCTGTCGGCTCTGAGCAGTCCGAAGTCTTTCTCTGATCAACTGGACTTTTTCTAAGGCATCGAATACTAAGTCAGGCCCTATAACTGAGGCCTTACTAACTTCAAACCAACCAACTTGAGATTTTCATCTCCTACCATAGAGATCTTCTAATGGATCTATCTGAATACTAGAATGATAGTTGTTGTTGTGTGTAAACTCAATCAAAGGCAAATGGTCATCCCAACTACCCCTTAAATCAATTACACATGCCCATAGCATATCGTCCAAGGTATGAATCATCATTTTTGATGGTGAAAGGCCATACTGAGGTGAACTCGGGTACCAAGACCCTCTTGGAATGCTTTTTAGAAATAAGAGGTGAATTGGGTACATCTATTTGAGAAAATGGACAATGGAACATCGTGCAATCTGACCATCTCCTGATATAGAGTTTGGCGTAATCCTCGATTGAATAAGAGGTATGGACTGGAAGGAAAAGTGCTGAATTGGTCATTCTATCTACAATGACCCAAACTGAATCATGCTGATGATGAGTATGAGCAAAAACCATCACGGAGTCCATGTTCACTTCTTCCCACTAACAAGTAGGAATATTGTACTCCTGCATGGACCCACTAGGATTTTGATGCTCTATCTTAACCAGCTGACATGTAGAAAACTTAGACACAAACTCTGCAATATATCTCTTTATCCCACTCCACCAATAGATTTCCTATAAGTCATGGTACATCTTAGTGGCCCCTGGATGAATAGAGTAGTGCTCACCATGTGCTTCTACAAGGATTCATTGTCTTAAGTCATCTACACCTGGGATGCACAGAAGACCCTGACAATGCAGAACACATTCTCCCCTTTGGGAGAAAACCTCTACTATCTAATATTTGACTAAATCTTTCAACTTAACAAGAATGGGATCTTTATCCTAAGTTTCTTTCACATCAAAAAGTAGGGATGATTCTTAATTACTCTGAACCCATAAATTACCCTCTTCTGGATCAACTAGGCGAACACCTAGTATGGTAAGCTGATGAACTTCTTGAGCTATCTTCCTCTTGCTATGCTTAACACGAGCAACACTACCCATAGACAGTCTACTGAGAGCATTGGCCACTATGTTGACCTTAACTTGATGATAAAGGACACTTATGTCATAATCTTTCAAGAGCTCAACCACCTTCTCTGACAAAGATTTAGATCTTTCTGAAAGAATACATATTGAAAGATTTTATGATATGTGAGCAAATCTACGTGAACACCGTATAGATAATGTCTCCAAATCTTTAAGGCAAAACCTATGGCTGCTAACTTAAGATCATGAGTCGGATAAGCCTTCTTATGGGGCTTAAGATATCTTGAGGCGTAGGCTTTGACCTTACGATTCTGCATGAGGACATAACCCAAACCTACTCTGGATGCATCAAAATACACTAAAAACCCATATGAACCATCCGAAAGAGCAAAAATTGGAGCTGAAGTAAGTCGAGTCTTTAACTCCTAAAAACTCTTCTTGCAAGGATCTGACCACTTAAACTTGACTTTATTCCGAGTCAATATATACATAGGGGATTCAATAGATGAAAGTCCCTCAACAAACCATCTATAATAGTCATCCAAACCCAAGAAACTCTTGATATTTGATGGAGAGATAAGACGAGGCCAGTTTATTACCACTTTGGTCATTTGAGGATCATTTCTAATGACATCACCAAAAATGATATGGCGAAGGAATGCTACTGACCGTAGCCAAAATTCGCATATACTGAATTTAGTGAACAACTGATGATACATGAGAGTTGGCAATACTACACTGAGATGTTCTACATAATTATGCTCACTGAGGGAATAGACCAAAATATCATCTATGAAGACTATGATGAATATGTCCAAGAACTATTTGAACGCACGATTCATTAAGTCCGTGAAAGTTACTGGGGTATTCGTAAGACCAAAGGACATGACTAGAAATTCAAAGGGACCATACCTAGTATAAAAGGCTATTTTCGAAATGTCACAATCCCTGACTCTGAGCTGATAATAGACTGATTTGAGGTTTATTTTTAAGAGATAACAGGCACCCTAAAGTTAGTCAAACAAGTCGTCGATTCTGGGTAGTGGATACTTGTTCTTAACCGTGACTTTAATGAGCTGACTTTAATCAATGCACATTCTAAGAGTGCCATCTTCTTGCGCACGAATAAAATTGGTGTGCCCCATGGGGATACACTGGGTCTAATAAATCCCTTGTCTAAGAGATCCTTCAATTGCTCTTTCAATTCTCTGATTTCTTCTGGTGCCATTGTGTATGGAGGAATAGATATAGGCTGAGTATGTAGAAGAAGATCCATGTCGAAGTCTATTTCCCTTTCAGGAGGAATTCCAGGAAGATCTTCAGGAAAGACATCAAAATATTCATTCACTACTCAACTAATTCCAGACTGGGAGTTTCAAACCAATGTCCTTAACTCAAACAAGATGATAGACACATCCCCTAGATATTATTTTTTATGCCCAAAGGTAGGAAACAAGCTGACTTCTGAAAGCTAAAGTACTGCTCTTTCACTCTAAGACAGGTTCCTTCAAAAACTAAAACTTGACAACTCTATTTCTACAATTGACTATGGCATAGCAAGAATGAAGCCAATCCATGCCGAGAATGACATCAAAATCAGTCACCTCTAATTTGACTAAGTCTACTGAAATGACTTTCTAAAATATCATAATCGAACAGTTCCTGTTACCCACCGGGCTATAATGGTTTTACCCAATGGGGTAGAGACTAAGAAGGGCTCTGCTAGAATTTTAGGACTAGATCCAAAATCAACTGCTATGTAAGGAGTAACAAAAGACAAGGAAGCTCCTGGATCTAGCAAAGAATAAACATGTACATAAAAGATCTGTAATGTACCACTGACCACATCAGGAGAATTTTCATTATTCTATTGGAACTAAAGATCATAAAGTCTATTTGGGAATTGCCCACTAGTAGCACTTGAAGGAGTTACACTGACCCTGATATCTTAATTGGGGACAACCTCTAACTCTGTGGACTTGCTTGCCATATCCAAAGAAAAAATCACTACCAGCTCTACAAGTACCCTGATGGTTCTTGCCACATGTTTGACAAAGAGGATGGGTGCGGGTACTGCTAATACTTCCCTAAGACATAGATACTGGCACCCTATCTTTATACCATTCCTGAACATACAAACTAGAGCACTAGCTAAGGAAGGAGATGGAATTGATTACTTTAGGTGGATCTAAGAATGGTTGCAACCCTCTGACTTAGGCTGAGCAAAGTTAAAACTACATGTCCTTGCTCTCTTATTCTGCTTCTCCCTTGTCTTAATATTTTGACATTCTAACTAATGAGCATGGTTCGTAATCGTGGCTATGTTTATGTCACTGTTCAACATCGCAGACCTGCACTTATTGACCACATTATCATTTATCCTAAAAACAAACTTACTCATCTTAGCCCAGCCATCGGCAACCACATGAGGAGAATATTAGGCTAATTGAGTAAACATAAGAGAATACTCTTTCACCGTCATGTTGCCCTGCCTGAGGTTTACAAATTCTAACACCCTAGCTTCTTTCAACTCTAGCGAATAGAATCTATCTAAGAATGCGATGACAAACTCCTCCCATTCTATGGATCCATCATCAACTGACCTCTATGACTTCCACTTTTTGAACCAGGTGTGAGCAACATCCTATAATTGATATGCAGCTAGCTCAGCACTCTCACTAGGAGTAACCCCCATGATGTTTGTAACCTTCTGAACCTGGTCAAGGAATTCCAAAGGGTCCTCATCTTACTTAGACCCAAAAAAATAAAGGGTTCATTTGGGTGAAGTCATAAATCCAAGTTGCAGCTGAATTGGCCACTGGGTTGGCAGGAATGACATCTAGTCATTCATTCTGAGCAGCAACTAACTGAGCAAGAGTAGTGAATACAGCTCTAAACTCTGCATGAGAGACATGTTCGCCCAAAGGATTTTTGGGCTGAGGGGCTAACTGATTTCTAGTTATCTTCTTGGGAGGCATGTTCTGTAAACAGAAGAGAAAAGGATTAGACTGAGAGATTAACTTGAGATTATGATCACAGGCAAGACATGAATACTGAAAGAAGGGAAACTGTTCCAAAAAATCTTATATCCTACTATACATAAATTTGACTCATAACACACCAATGTACAAGACTCTACTAGAAGGATGAAAGGCCATAAGGTTCAAAACTGATAAAGCATAACATCTGAAAGTATGGTATATCAATAGCAAAAAAAATTGAAACAAAACTATCTGAACATACCGTGGTCTGAAAAGACTCTAAAGCTGAACTGTCTGAATAAGAAGTTAATGGGACATGTCCCCAACTAACTCCAACTACTGAAATAAACAAAGTAATAAGGAAATAAAGTAATGACCATGTCCTCGAAGGATGAGGACTCACAACAGACTCTGACTGCTGAGACTGGAATGTTATTGATGCTCTATAGCTCGTGCTTCGAAACCTATAGTATAAAAACACCATAGTACAAATGTGTCAGTACAATTGAATGTACTGGTATGCAAGAGAGGTAAGCTAAATGTAAAGGGTTAAGATGTATGAACAATGATAACTGAATGCAAAACATAAACGTGAGAATACATTCATGAATGAGTGACTGTAATAGAATTCATGATGATACTAACTACTGAGTCTGAATACTGATAACATGAATTACTTATAACTGATATAACTAATACTGAGCGGTTGTGACTGACAATCTAAGTTCTGATAGAACTAGTTGGGCTTGGTACTGTACTGAATTAACTATAGTTGACTGTCCTGAATTCTGTAGAACTATCTAAGTTTTATTACTAAGACTAAGACAGAGACTGTAAATGTGGGAAGTAGTCATCTAACCGACATACCCCAAATAATGCATTATAGATGAGTTGGGTCCAATCTGTAACCCCAATTAGAAGGGTGTCAATACTGTGCCACTAGTAAAGACAGGCTGCGGGTGACCCTCATCTGGCAGTGTCCCTGAAAGAGAATTATGGGACCCTTATCTGATAGTGTTTATCCACCTCATCAACCCTCCTCTGTCAGTGTTGATGTCATAACCTATGCTGGCTACATTGTTTTGGAACACAAGGATTGCTTCTAAGGGTTACACACTCAATGTAAGTGTGTGTCCTCATCCTTGGATTTAATCGTTGCTAAATTCTACTCTCATCTGAATAGACACTGAACATGATTAACTGAACTGAACTGGACTGAGTTCATTCAGTTCCGTTGACTGACATAATACTACTGAGATTCTAGGATTACTGAGTTTTCCAGAGTCACATGACTGACTAAATTCTATTGACTATGGCTTGACTGAGGATATCGTAAAAACATGACACTGGCTCTAGGCACAAAGCTAAATTGTTGGGTACAAGTACCCCCAAGACTCAATAGAAGGGAATTAACAAGGCATGATATTCTTTAATACATGACACACATCAACAATTCATAATACAATATGTTGGGGATTTCATGATTATGATAACCATGATATTCTTGAATACATGACACACATGAACAATTCATATTACAATATGTTGGGGATTTCATGAAGTACATGGTTATCATAATCTTGTACATGAATGGGAAAGAATATAAACATGTCATAATTTTATTAACTAGTCTCATTAACATTTTATAAAATATTTATAATGCACAACAATATCATAGTAGTCATTGTTATCATAAGGGTAAAGCATGGACTTATCATTTGGGTCACAATTGATCTATGATGCATAATTTCTAGTCCCTTAGGCATTTTATCAAACACCTTGTATGCACAACTTAAGGCATAGGCATAATAATAAAATTATCATTTCAAAACTCCATGAATCGACTAGACTTATAGATTTCAAGTCACACATTAACATAGTTTTATGAACAGCACATAAAGATTCCAGCTTGGGAATCACATCATCATAATCTCATGAACATAATCAACCCATACCAAAATATTCACTAAACATGATTTACAACTTGATTCTTGAATTTCATGGATGGAAGGAATCCATAAATGGACACTATACATACCTTAGTTCTTGATTCTACGAAGTTTGACGGTGGACTTTCCTTGAATTTGAATCCCCAATTGAAAATCCTAAACTTTTTCTTTAGTAAAATTGAGAGAAACTAGTATATTTTGGGTAAAATAGCTAAATTACATCTTATAGGGTATATATAGGGGTGGGAAATTGATCTTATTTCCCTCTAAAACGCAGACATTTAATGAATGAAATCGGGTATCGATGTGATACCCAATGCATCATGCCATGATCACGCCAAGCCTCAGTAGTTTTCACTAGTAGTCCCTGCAGCAATATTAACTAACGCGATGGGCGATGCAGCTCGCCAAGATCGCATTGGTCCGCTGTTTTAGGACACCAAACGTGGTCTAATCAAGGACCAAAAAATCTAAAACTTGTCTGGGAACACCTATTGAACTCTCTGATGATGAGTGAACAAAGATACGGACTATTAAAGGACATTAAGGTGACTAAATAAGATAGCCAACTTTTTAAGGCCAAAAATAAGCTAAGTCTAGTAACTTAGCTAGAGTTTTCAAAGTGTGGGACCCCTTGACAAGATTAAATAACTGAATTAAGCATAAAAAATTTATGGGGCCTTACTCAACATGAGTGGAGACAATCCACGATGAGAATGACATCAAAATCAGTCATCTCTAACTATACGAGGTCAACTGAGGTGAATTTCTGGGATACTATGATCGGATAGTTCCTATATACTTATCTTTCTACAATATAGACACCTACTAAAGTAGAAACTGATAAGGGTCTTGCTAATATTTGAGGACTAACGCCGAAGTTGACGACTATATAAGGAGCTACAAAAGAAAGTGAGGCTCTAGGGTCTAATAAAGCATAAACATGAAGATGAAAGACTTATAACATAATCGTACCTACATCAGGATAACTTTTTTGATTCTATCGTGACTGCAGTGCATATAATTTGTTCTGGCACTGACCACTGAAGGCATTGAAAGTGGCGCCTGCTGAGTAAGGCGACCTGATAAAGTTGATGATAGATTAGACTATCCCTATTGGTGCAAATCCTTTCTCCTCTAAGTAACTACTTAACAATATCTAACCCTGTGTACTAGATTGCGACACCCAAAATACAAATCACTACCAGCCTTATACACACCCTGATAATTCCTGCCATATTTTTTGCAAAGCGGATTGGTAGGACCACTATTTGCACTACCCTAGGACTTGGAGCCTTGTTCTCTATCCCGACTGTCATTCCTGAACTTTTGCACTAGTGCACTAGTAGATTGTCGAGCTGGAACTATAAATTTTTGATAAAGCAGCGAACGATTACCCTTTCTGGCCTTGCCCAAGAAATGTTAAAACTACTTGTTCTTTCCCTCTTATTCTCTCTTTCTTTCACCTTAAGTGTCTCTTCCTCAATCTGTTGAGCATGAACCATAAGTCTAGATAAATCCATCTCCTTAATCATCATTGTTGTTCTACACTCCTTGACCACACTATCAGATACATCAGATACAAACTTACTCATCCTAAACCTATTATCAGCCACCATTGAAGGATCATACCTCACTAACTAAGTCAACTTAAGTTAGTATTCCTTTACATTCATATAACCTTGCTTCAAATTGATGAACACCTAAACTTTAGGTTCCCTCAGCTCTAACAGGAGGAACCTGTCTAGAAAATTTATGACAAACTCCTCCCATTCTACAGGCCTTGCCTCATCACCCTTATCCTCCTTCCACTGTTTAAACCAAGTATCCGCTACATCCTACAACTATTTTGAAGCAAACTCATCACTCTCACTTGATGTGACCCCCATAACATCTATTACTTTATAAACCATATCAAGAAAATCCTATAGATCCTCCTCAGACTTGGATCCTAAAATCAAAGGGGGATTAATCCACGTAAAATCCCAAATCCTAACCGCAACTGCATTTTCCACTGCATTGGCTAGGGTAGCAGCTAGTTGATTTTTCTAAGCAGTTACTGAATGAGCTAAGGTAATAAAAATAGCTCTGAACTCGGCGTGAGAGACATGTTCATTCAAGGGATCTTCCAGATATGGTGATGGTGCAGGCTGATTCCCGTTCCTTCTTCCAGTGTTTCTATTGGAAGGCATTGTCTGTAAATAGTACGAAGGATGATTTATAAAGATAGGTTAAGTATTGCTCATGCTCTTTCGCATGACATGAATACTAAAAAAAGGAAAAATTTCTCTAAAACATCTTATAGCCTCTTGTCCATAAGTGTGGAACTATTCACACCCATGCTCAAGACTCTACTTATTATGGCTTTCAAACTCCACAAGACACTTTAAAACTTTGGGATCTGATACCAAGTTTTGTCATGACCTGAGGCTACCCCCAAGTCGCAACAACGGTGCTTACAATCATAAGTGACCACATGCTAACCTATAAGAGCGTACCTACTGTGAGCATTAAATAAATATGAACATAACACATATGCGGAAGATAAACTATGAAGGAAATATAAATTTGAATACTGAAATACTGAATCAATCATAAGTCTGAAATATCTGATAAAACTAAAAGTAACTAATTGACCGTTTAACTACCTGTCTGAACTTCTAAAAGCCTCTAAACTAACTGAGGAGTTGATAGGACAAGCCCCCAACAAACTCTGACTGACTGAATAAAGTGAAATTACTGAAATAACTGAATAAATATCACATATCCTTGATGAATGAGGACACACCACTACTGTTGTTGGATTATACTGAGTTATCATACTACAGGAGGGAAACTGTACGTCTGAACCTATCATATAAGACATCATAGCATAAAGAAAAGTAAGTGGTCAGTACTTGAAATATACTGTTATATGAGATAAGCTCAAGTTGATATAGATTGTGTACTGTGCATAGGAAATAAAGAACAAATTGAATAGCATGCTATAACTGAACATGAATGCACGAACACTGTAACATCTGAGAATGCAAGACCAAGCCTAAATATGTAATTTGAAATAGGTCTAAAATTTGAAGGACGGTAAATTGAATTACATTATAACTGAAAGTATGTACACTTGGTCCAGCAAACCTGAATTCAGAATACACTGAAATATTGTACTGAGACTGTGGGAGGTATCATCTAACAGACATGCCCCAATCTGAGCTAATTGGGGTCCAACTTGTAACCCCAGTTTTAAGGGTGTCATACTGTGCAAAGGGTAATAACAGTGGCTATGTTGATCCACTAATCTGGTGTCCCAAAAGACTAGGGAGTCAGTCCTAAACTGGCGTGTGAACCTTTTGAGAGTGTCAGTCCTAAACTGGTGGGTGACATCTCATCATCCTATGCTGGCTACATAGTTCTGGAACTTATGGACTGGTACTAAGGGTCATTACTAACTAGCAAGTAGGACCCCATCCCTAGGTTCGCTCGATGCTAAATCCTTCTCCCAACTGAACTGACACTGGTACTGGACTGAAGTAAACTCAACTGAATATTATTATACATCTGACAGTGGTCATCCAGAATATGAATATCTAGGTATACTAATAAGATTCATGGATTAACTATTTGAATACATGAAAAACTAAACATATGTAAATCACATAGGTATTGGTTATTCATAACCCACCAGCATTAAATGGACTTAACAATGTTGAGATACAAAAGCTTTAAAAATCATAGTCAGAGATTATTGTTCAAAAACTCAATACTTAGGAATTTCATCAAACACATAAAAGTCATGAACTAACGCATAAGAATGGGTAAAATATGCGAGAATAACATGTTTATGAGACAAAAATCATAACTTAGGGGATTAACATGAAGATTACAACATTTAAAACATGTAATGTCTCATTCCACTTGAGAACACTTATAAACATAACTTTTAATTGAATTAACAAGAGGTTCAGGGAGATATTTCGACTTAAACATAGAAAACTCATTATATTAAAACCCAAAAGGAATTCATGTACTCCACAGGTGAAAGGAAACTATGTATGACCAACACACATACCTTACTAGACGATTTCAAGAAGATTCTTGGGAATTTATTGATATTTGAATATTGAATTCCTTGATTTCTTTAGAATGGGCTAGGGTTTGTTCTTGTGGAAAATGGGGCCTTTTTAGAGAGGATTTGTGATTGAAAGAGAAAATAAAAAGGTTTGAGGGGATAAATTTCATGTTATAGACTGATTGGGTAAAGGGAAATAACCCAAATGCCCTTATTTATTGAGAAACAAAAATTTGGATGTTTTAGGGAGGGCACACTGCGCGCTATGGAGTAGTGCACTAGAGGGGACACTAGAGGCTCCAGAGAGGTGCACTGAAGGCGGCACCGTGGGATCAACTCGGTGCTTCTACTATTTTGGTGATCTAAACACACCCCTATGCTTGTCTAAAACTTATGAATCTCGCCTGAGATGTACTTTGAACAACCCCGATCATGAATCAACTTAAAAATTGATGTTCTAAGGTTAGTAAGATCAAAAATAAAATAATCGAAGTTTAGGGTCCATGGAAATGACTAAGTCCCAACACTTATGCTAATATCTAAGCTTTGGACCCCCTTTATGCATGTATTTGAGAGATGAAATAAGCTAAGAATTTTACGAGGTATTACATAGGTCGGGTGCCAAACTTTTGATCAATAGAAAAATTAATCCCACGAACAAGGGGAATACCAGATCTGTCAGTCGGGAATACATTAGGAAACTCACAAACAATACGAATAGGGTCAAGCGATGAACTCTACGTACGAGTATCATAAATATAAGAAAGATAAACTTGTAACCCCTTAAAAAAGCCTTTTAGCATGTATATAAGAGATAATTCAGATCGACTTATGACTAACCGCTCCCTACCACACTATTGGAGCTACGCCGAGTATGGCTAAGGCAATAGTTTTGACAAAACAACCCATGACCACATGATAGTGGGATATCTAGTCCATGCCTAGAATTATATCAAAGAACCGTATATCTAGAATAATAAGATCAACACAAGTATAAACATCATAATTGTAACAACAGATGATCTGAATACTCAATCCACTATCAAAGAATCACCTAAAGGAGTAGATACACATTAGGGAACGGATAATAAATCACTAGTCAACTCCAAATGTGTTGTATAATAAGCAGATATATAAGAATAAGTGGATCCCAAATCAAATAAATCAAGATCCAACTTGCGAAACACAAAAATCATACCTATAACTACAACATATAAAGTCTTAGCCTCGGGTCTAGAAGGTACTGCATATAATTGAGCACGCCTACCCCCTGGCTAGGCACCTGACGAACCTCCTATCCTGTCTGCCTGAGAACCTCCTCAAGCACCATGGTAACCCTCTTATAGACCATGAGAACTACCTCTACCCAAGGGATTAACTACTATAATAGGGGAACACCCTGGGCTAGAACAACTACTGCCCTACGACTAGGGAAATCCTATGAATAGTGACCAGGATATCCATAAGTGAGATAGGAAATTTGTGTAGAACTAAAACTAATAGATCTGACTGACCCAAAATAACCACCATATATAGAATGACCCAAAGATGAGCCTCTAAAAGACTAATCACCGCCTTTACTAGGGAGGCCACTAGCATATGGCTGGACTTTATCATTCGTCTAAAGAGCTTCCTGAATAGGTCAACTAATCTGACTTTAAGGATAAAAAGATTGATTCAGAGGATACCCAACCAGGGAACTACCACCTCTGAGTCGCGATCTACTATGAATCCCACTGAATCTTTCCTTGATCCTAGGCATCTTATCATGGACCTCACAAATCTCGTAGTACATCTCACTGATCCCCCTTGCATGATCCGAAATCTTATTAAAATAACTACCTATAGAAACTAAACTTTGAGAAGCCATACAAATGGGGAGTCTCAAATCTCTAGCAAAGTAGAAAACTCTATTATACTCAGTGTAAAAAATAGAAGTCGCATGGCAGGACGACTCATGTAAATGGGCCTCATTCTTAGCAACTTTCATGGAGCCCTACTCCAATCAAAGAACTAATCCCTTAATCAATCTCTAAGGATAGCGACATATACGAGAATATCTCAGAGAACTGAGTCCAAGACAAATGAGAAGATCCAGTTGGTCTAAAATTCATATACCTCCCCACTAATAACGAGTAGACAAGTACAACTAAAATATGGTGTAATCCATACCACGAGTCTCAAAAAGGGCTAAACCAAAAAGCCAATCCTTATATACAATAAAAAACTCAGATGCATTCTCGCCTGGATCACTAGAAAACCTAAGTGATGCCGACCTCAAGAATCTACCCTACATTTTCTACTCCACAGAAGACATAGCAGGCTGGATAATTACTGGATGAGTTGCTATCAACTGAACAACTATCGATGCAGTGGGAACATTAACTCTAGGAGCCATAACTATAGGTAGTGCCCCCGCCTCAGTAGTACTCTAATTAGTAGACTGTGTATCATTTGTCGATACACCACTAGCAAACCCAAAAATCTTAATCCAGGCATTCTTGAGCAATGTATATTGAACATGACCTAGAGGAGCTTGGGCTGGTCCCTAGCCTACCGCTGGCTATGACGAAAGAATCTCTAGCTTATGTATAGGAATAGGTTTTGGGGAAGGCGGCCTTTCCTGGCCTCTCACTGGGACACATCATCATATTGTCCTCAACCTCTAGGTTGTCCATGAATAAGAGAAAGATTTATAGGCTCGATCTCAAGACCCTTCTCTCGTATAGCAGTAGCACGTGTTCTAGCCATCTAAGATAGGATAAACTCAAGGAACTATTCCACAAACCAATTCAGACTCTTATCATGATATGTGTGAAAGAAGTGAAGAACTCCTAATAATGTCTCATAGCTTGCCGAATATAGGAAACGTACAATAATGCTCCGATCCATAGGAATCTACTAGATACTTGCTCTGGTACCAATAATACCGGTGAAACCTAGGACCTGATGCGAATTTTTCATGACCTAATTTATAGGTCATGATGGAACGTACTATATACCACTAATAGGTAAGTCAATATCATAACCCGGAGCTAATGCAATGGGTTACTTTGGTAGGAAATGCCAATATGGGCCAAAATAAATAAACACAAGTTATAAATATAGCCAACGTATTCAAAAATAGATAAGAAATCATCATAAGACACTAATCCCACGACCTGGTAGAGTAAGTACAAGAGCATCTAATATAAATAATACAACCCAAAACACTTTTAGAATATAGTCTATACATATATATCAAATACTAAAGACTGAATATAAAAGATAAAAGGAAATGGGAAACTCAGACTGAAAGAGATAATCCTATCTCTGAAATTTCAACACTAAACAAACATAAATCAACCTCAGCAACTAGTACTCAGATCTGTAAAAAAAAGGTACAAAAGTGCAGCATCAGTACAAAAACAACGGATACTCAGTAGGCATCATCATCTGACTAAGCTAAGTCATGATATAAAGATGATATAATTAAAGGTAATTATAACTAAGTCAAGGTACAAAATAAAACCTAAACTATATCCATCATCACCTTACATAATAAGTGATTAAACTAGAATAATAGTATGACATAAGGCGCCAACACATACCTATATTGTCATGCATAAGTAATAGACAATTTGGAGCCATAACGCATCATAAAGCATAACCATAAATAAACATAAGTACCATGCTAGATCCCATACACCAACTAGTGCATAAAGTGAAGAACTCATCACAACATCCATACAACTAGAGAGTACATTCAACAGACAAACAAAGGAATTTAACCAATCTATATCCAAACCTCATCAGTATTCTAACCACATTTATCTTTAATCAGACATTTTGTCGAACATTCATTAGTTACAAACATTGATCATATAACCATATTCCATCTTATTACCATCATTTTCCCATATCATCGAAATCTATTAGGTACTATTTTTTAGATAAACAAGGATTATTAACTAGTCTATTAGATTACTAACCATCACAGAATATAGTTATTTCTAGACAACTATTCACCAAATAGACATTTAATCGCCAATATTTCTTAACAAGCCATTATTTATCACTAACACTACTCACTAAGTGAATCTTCATTTTACAACTCAATTCCCGCTTACCAACTAGTCTTGTTTAATCATTTAAGCACTATCCATCATGAATCCTTAGTTATCACTAATCATTAACTACTTCACTTTATATATATTTAACACTAGTAGGCTACATCCGACATCCTAATGTCACATTACATCCACATTGCACACGTGGATATATATATACACATACATACATACATAAATACATACATACATATATATATATAAGCGTAAAACTGTCATATATAGGGTTAGACATACTTAAATTAGTAGATGTACATGTAGGAACATCAAATAATCATCCTTTGGCCTTACGGTTATATCATCATATCCAACCTTTGAACTTGTCGGGTATAAATCATCATTATCACTATATTTTGCTGTCATAACCCGAGCTGGGCCCTAGCCCTGATGAGCATTCCAAACCATGAACGCCCGAAACACCCTTCTCTATCTATCTAGTAATCAGGCACATAATTCATATGATAAAAGGTAATCCAAAAAGAGAAATCTAATACGGAAACATGGTCAATTTGAATTTGATAATAATACTGAAAACTGAAATCCAAAATATATCTGAATAATAATGTCTGACTTTGTGTGCGAAATCTCTAACATGAACTAATCAAATTTGTCTAAAAGCTGGGACAAGGCCCCCAGTAGACCAAAACCTAACCAATAGTAGTAATATGAAATAACCAGGCCTTCTGAATCATAGAAGGCTCACCACTGCAAACTTCGCTCCATTTTATGATCTAAAATGTCTACTATTTATCTGGACCTCTAGATTGTGCCTCAAAACCTGGAACAAAGGGGAGTCAGCACAATTGTACTGGCATGCAAAGCAATAAAAAAAGAGTAATTGAACATATATATATATATAATATGTGAGAGAAAATTTTCATCAAACATTATGCAAAAAATAGTTTCTGAAAACACATGGGCATCTTCTAAAAACATGTAACCTGTCTGTAAATCTCAAACTCTAATCTGTTTATTACTTCTGAGTTAAATGGTATCCCCTAAAAGTCTGATATTCCATGGTCAATATGGAATCCTCCATTTACTCGGATGGGAAGACTCCAACCCGAGTATGCCGCAAGGGTTGGAGTTCTTGAATTTGATACACCACACAACACTTAAGTCAGCGTATAATAATATACCCGGGTTAGCAAATCACAGTTTTAGGCAATGAGTTCCTTAAACTCAATCCCTCTTCAGGAAAACACCTAACATCTCTGTATGCCTATTTTTAACCTTTTCTATACATGTAACATTCTAAATGTCTAAATTCATTATAGTCTGAAATGTCTACTAGTCTGAGTCTGATATGGAATTGTTCTAAATTGATATCGTCATACCAAGACTTGATAATCATGATTTCTGAGCCATAATACATTAAGCTAAATCTTTCATTTAAAGCATAATTTAGAACACCAAAAACATGCAACTGATATAGAAGATTTCATGTTTCGAGAATCAAGTCAAAATCATGCAAAAACTTCATCAACATACAGTGGTCTAGTACCTTTAACAAATCCATGCACTCTTTCATTACATGCATTATGAACATTAAACATTCATGCTAGATTCCCTCTTTAGTGATTTAAAACCACCTTTAAATCATAACAAGAGTTCAATCATTTCATATAGTGCTTTTCAAGAATGCATAGAAAAACAATTTATATGTTATGAGAAATCTAAAAAATTCATAATAAGCGGGAATTCATCGAAAATCATACTCTCAGCAAGAATTCATTCTAAAATACATGTTTTCATACATTCATATTCTTAAATCACTTGGGGGAATGTCAAAAAAACAAAACAATAATGTTAAAACATTTAATACATGAATATATATATAGATTCAAAAACCCCATTCTAAAACATGATTTTTCTATGCCCATGAGAATTTAGGAAAACATCGCATACCTCTATCTTGGAAAATAATGGGTGCTTCTTGAAGACTATGGATTAGGGATTCTGAATCTCTAATCAATTTTGAAAACCCACGGTTGAATCTTGATTTATTTGGGTTTTTAGTTTAAACCCCTTGGGAGTGTTCTTGAGAATTTTTTAGATTAAGGTGGATGTATTTTGGAGAATTGGGGACTGAATTTTATGTTTATGGCTGAATAAGGGTGGGAGGACCATTTTCCCCCAAAAACGAAGTGTTTAAGTCACTTGAAACCATTACACAGGCGCTGCATAGGATATCGCCTATGTGTACATAGGCACCGCCTATGCTATCGCCTATGTTTGCATAGGTGCCGCCTATGCTATCGCATATGATTTCCAGTGTCCATGTGCTATTGGTTAGGCGACGCATACTACTTTGAAAGGCAATAACTTTTTTCTTGGGTGCCGGATTTTAGCAAAATTGGTATCGTTGGAAAGCTAACTCGAAAACCTATCATTTTACACATAGTAGGCTCTCTAATTCGACATATACAAAGAGTCATGGTCGAGAGAACTTGACACATGTTATAATGTCCACTTAAACTTAATTGATCAAAGTAGTTTTCAACTCGTCCTTGAGTCAAAGGACCTCTATGGTCTAAATTCAAGCTTGAATGGATTCACATACTACAGAAATAATTAACATGCCATATTGGCATAGGATTTATGGCTTCAGGATTATCAACGCATTGGAATCATGGTCTATATTATAGCCCAAAATGTGGGGTGTTACATTATCCCCCCTTAGGATCATTCATCCCCGAATGATGATGCGGCACACAAACAGACATGATTTTAAGCATAATAAGTACTAGGAATGATAAGATAGGAATATTACCTTCGTCTCATCATCCATCGAAGTAAACAAATTGGGATATCTAATTCTCATGTCATCTTCTAACTCCCAATTTGCTTCTTCAACTTTCTGATTCCTCTATAATACCTTCACTGAGGCTATTTCTTTGGTCCTGAACTTTCAAACTTGGCGATCTAAAATTTCAATGGGCTCTTCTTTATAAGACAAGGAATCTGTCACTTTGATATCCTCTACTAGCAATACCACTGAATGATCTCCAACGCATTTTTTCAACATGGATACATGGAATACAGGATAAATGAAACACAAACTTGCAGGCAATTCTAGATCATAAGCAACTGCACCAATAATTTTTAGAATCTAATATGGCCTTATATAGCGAGGGCTCAATTTACCCCTTTTTCCAAACCGCATGACTCCTTTCATAGGAGAAACCTTGAGAAACACCCAATCACCAACTTTAATCTCTAATTCTCTTCTCCGAACATCAGCATAGGACTTCTGACGACTCTGAGCAGTCTTGAGTCCTTCTCTAATAATCTTCACTTTCTCCATCGACTGATGAACAAGATCAGGCCTATCTAAATGAGTCTCACCCACTTCATACCATCCTATCGGAGACCTACATCTCCTCCCAAACAAAGCCTCAAAAGGAGCCATCTTGATGTTGGCATGGTAGCTATTATTTTAAGCAAATTCAATCAATGGCAGGTGATCTACCCAACTACCTTTGAAATCAATGACACATTCCCTCAACATATCCTCGAGGGTCTGAATGGTACGCTCATCTTGCCCATCCGTCTGAGGGTGGAAAGTTGTGCTCAAATTCATTTGTGTACCTAAACCCTTTTAAAAAGATCTCCAGAACTGAGATGAAAACTGCGTACCTCTATCAGATATAATGGAAAGTGGTTCCCCATGCAACCAAACTATCTCCTAAATGTAAATCTTAGCATAACCCTCCCCTGAATAATTAGTCCTCATAAGCAAAAAGTGGGCTGACTTTGTCAACCGATCTACAATCACCCATATAGAATCATATTTGTTTCCAGATCTCGGAAGTCTTGTAATGAAGTCCATGTTTATCATCTCCTACTTCAATAAAGGCAGGGATATCTCTTGGAAAGTACCACCTAGCCTCATATGTTCTACCTTCATTTGTTGACAGTTCAAACACTTGGACACGAAATCAGCTACATCATATTTCATGTTATTCCACCAATACAAGGTTTTCAGATCATGGTACATCTTAGTAGAACTTGGATGAACGACATACCTCGAAGTGTGTGCCTCATTAAGGATCCTTTCATACAGTCCATCAACATTTGGAATGTACAACCTATCCTGAAATCTCAGAACACCATCACCACAAACTTTAAATGACATAACCTTTTGTTGACCCACATCTTTCTTGATTTGCATAAAGATGGGATCTTCAACCTACTTCTCCTTAACTTCAGCACAAAGGGATGACTTAGCTAACTCATGAACAATTACCCCTCCATCTTCAAAATTTAAGAGTCGCACTCCCAGATTTGCAAGGTGGTGAATATCTGTCAGTATCTCTTTCTTTCCTTCTTCTAAATGAGAAAGGTTGCCCTTAGACAACCTGCTGAGGGCATCAGCTACAACAGCTGCCTTGCCCGAATGGTAATGCAGGCTCATATCATAGTCTTTCAGAAGCTCCATCTAGCGCCTCTGCCTGAGGTTTAATTCTTTCAATGAGAAAACATACTGCAGACTCTTATGGTCAGTAAAGATATAAACGTGAACACCATACAAGTAGTGCCTCCAAATCTTAAGTGCAAACAGCACATCTGCTAACTCCAAATCATAGGTGGGGTAGTTCTGCTCGTGCACCTTCAATAGCCTAGATGCATAAGCCACTACCTTACTATGCTGCATTAACACACAACCAAGTCCTACACGGGATGCATAACAGTATACCACAAAGCCATCTATACCCTCGGGAAGGGTCAAATAGGAGCAGTGGTCACGTGAACACCGTACAAGTAGTGCCACCATATCTTAAGTGCAAACACCACAGCTGCTAACTCCAAATCATAGGTGGGGTAGTTTCGCTCGTGCACTTTCAACTACCTAGATGCATAAGCCACTACCTTACTATGTTGCATCAACACACAACCAAGTCCTACATGGGACGCATCACAGTATACCACAAATCCATCTACATCCTCAGGAAGGGTTAAATAGGGGCAGCGGTCAGCTTGTCTTTCAACTTCTCAAAACTATTCTCACACAGATCAGACAACGCAAACTTTACCTTTTTCTAAGTCATTTTACTGAGTGGAGAAGATATGGAAGAAAAACTCTCTATGAACCTTCTGTAATACCCCGCCAAACCCAAGAAGCTCCGAATATTGGTTGGAGTCATAGGTTTGGGCCATTTTCTCACTGTTTCAACTTTATGGGGATCCACTCTTATCCCATCATTGGAAATAATATGCCCCAAGAAGTCAATAGCATCTAACCCGAATTCAAACTTAGAAAATTTGGCATACAGCTAATGATCCTTAAGGGTCTGAATAATAATTCGGAGGTGATTGGGGTGATCCTCTTTACTCTTAGAATAGATCAGTATATCATCAAGAAATCCAATGACGAACAAGTCAAGAAACTGATGGAATACTCTATTCATAAGATCCATAAAGGCTATAGGGGTGTTAGTCAACCCGAAGGACATGACTAGAAATTCGTAGTAACCATATTGGGTTCGGAAGGCTATCTTGGGTATGTCTGACTCCCTAACTTTCAACTGATAATAACCCGGATGAAGGTCTAATTTTGAAAAACACTTGGCACCCTGAAGCTGGTCAAAAAGGTCATCAATCCTAGGAAGAGAATATTTATTTTTAATTATGACCTTATTCAGCTGACGGTAGTCTGTGTACATACGAAGGGAACCATCTTTCTTTCGCATAAAAAGTATAAGCGCGCCCCAAGAAGACACACTGGGGCATATAAAACCCTTATCTAGGAGATCTGCTAACTATTCTTTCAACTCTTTTAGTTCTGCAGGAGCCATTCTATAGGGAGGAATGGAAATAGGATGAGTGTCTGGCAACACATCAATACCAAACTTAATCTCCCTATCAGGTGGTATTCCTGGGAGATCATTTAGAAAGACTTCTGGGAATTCTTTTTCTGCGGGAACGGATTGAAGAAGAAGACTCTTGGCATTGGAGTCCTTAACTAAGATAAGGTGGTACAAGCAACCTTTAGAAATGAGTTTGCGGGCTCTAGATAAGATATAAAGTGCCCTCTGGGTGCTAAAGAAAGTCCTTCCCACTCTATCACTGGTTCATTCGGGAAAGAAAATGTGACCCTTCGAGTCCTATAATATAATGTGGTATAGCACGGATGGAGCTAATCCATTCCCAAGATAGCATAAAAAGCAACCATATCTAACTCTATTAGATCTGCTAATGTATCCCGGCTACCAACAATCACAACACAACCCCTGTACACCCTTCTAGGAACAATAGAATCCCCCACTGGGGTGGAAACAGAAAAGGGTTCAGAAATCACACTGGGCTCAAACCCGAAACCAACAGCCACATAAAGGGTCACATAGGATAAATTAGACCCGGGATCAAGTAACATATAAACATCACGGGAAAAAATTTGTAACGTACCTGTAACAACATCTGGGGAAGCTTACGCCTCCTGGAGGTTGGTCAAAGTATATAACCGGTTGCGACTGTTCCTGGCAGCTGATGTGGTGCCCTTCTGAGGTAGGGGTGGTGCTGAAGAATTTACCTGAGACTTTGCACCACCAACATTCATTCTAGAAGATTGACATTCCCTCTGAAAGTGACCCGAATGACCACATGAATAATACACTATCGAGCCTAACTGATACCTTCTCGGATGATTTCTACCAAAAGTCTCACACTGTAGAAAAGTGTGATGCTACTGAGCGACACTACCCTGTGACCGAGTATCCTGAGCACTGGTTACATGGTTAGTCTGAAAACTCTGAGATCGTCTATCTGCTGGTGGTTGGGGTACTGGGGCGCTGGCATTAGACTGTACATTTACCCAATTCTTCTTTTTCTTACATTTATTTCCCCACTTACCTCCCTGAGGCTGACTGTGACTCTAGTCGGCTGATCTGGCTCTTTTCTCTTATCTTTCCACCTCTTTAGCTTCAGAGATCTTCTTCTTTTTCTCTTCTACTTCCTGCATATGAACGGTTATCCTAGCAAAGTGTAACTCCTTATTTAACATTACCCTTGTCACTCAAGCACCAGGTTATCAGAAAGGCTGGATGTAAATTTTTGCATCCGGGCTCTCATATTACTAGTCAACTCTAGTGCATAGCGGGCTAGTTTATTAAACTTCAAAGTGTGCTCCTAGACACTCATACTGGCCTGCTTCAGATTCATAAGCTCTTTCGCTTTCGCCTCTCTCAAGTCCAGAGGAAAGAATCAATCAAGGTAAGCTTCCACAAATTTGCCCCAAACTGTGGGCTCAGCACTCTCACTTTTTCCATCCTCCTAGTGGGCATACCACTGATTCGCAACATCCTTAAGCTGATAAGTTGCTAGTTCCAACCCTTCAACCTCATCCATATGCATTACCTTAAAGATCATTTCGATCTCATCCACAAACTCCTGTGGATATTCCTCCACCTTGGTGCCAGTGAACTTAAGTGGGTTCATTTTCATGAAATGTCTGACCCTGGTAGCCTCAGACGTAACAGATGCAGACCTAACATCTTCTGATCATTGAGCCTAGTTAGCTACCAACTGTGTCAGCATATAAATAGACTGTCTGAATTCTGAATTTAAAATATCTCTCTGAGCAATCGAGGGACGATTGTCATCAGTCCCTGGAGCTCGAGGTGGACTGGTCGGGACTGGAGGGACTCCTAGAATAGGGACAGGTTCTGGAGTGTGAGCTCTGTTACATGTCCGCATCCTATGGGTGGGACGGACATTATCTGCTTGAGTATTATGATTGATGATACGACGTGGAGGCATAACTGTGTTTTTAAAATACAAAAGATCTTTGATTAGGGGACAGTTGAGACTCTGAAGCACCAACTTAATCACAAAGAAGGGAAACATTTCCTAAATGCCTAGTAGCCATTTTCTTATAAGTATGGCGCGCTACACACCCATAACTAAGACTCTACCCGATGCGATTTCCCAGATTCCCTGGGATAATGAACCGTGCTCTAATACCAAGTTTGTTATGACCTGAGCCGGAGCCCTAGCTGTGATGAGCATGCCAAACCATGAAGGCCCAGAACACCCTTCTCTATCTATCTAGTTATCATGCATATAATTCATATAATAAAAGGTAATACAGAAAGAGAAATCTAATATGGAAAAAGGGTCAATTCTAAATGTGATCATAATACTAAAAACTGAAATCCAAAATATATCTGAATAATAATGTCTGACTCAGTCTGCGAAATCTCTACCATGAACTAATCAAAGTTTTCTGAAAGCTGGGACAAGGCCTCCAGTAGACCAAAACCTAACTAATAGTAGTAATGTGAAATAATCAAGCCTTCTAAATAATAAAAAGCTCACTACTGCAAACTTCAATTTGTGATCTGAAATCTCTATTATTTATCTGGACCCCTAGACTGTGCCTCAGAACCTGTAAAGAGTGGTGGGGTAAGCACAATTCTACTGGAACACGAAGCAATCCAACATAGAGTAATTGAACATATATATATATATAATATGTGAGAGCAAATTTTCATCAAACATTATGCATAAAACATTTTTTGAAAACACATGGGCATCTTCTAAAAACATGTAACCTGTCTATAAATCTCAAACTCTGATCTGTTTATTACTTCTAAGTTAAATGGTATCCCCTACAAGTCTGATTTTCCATGAGTGATATGGAATCCGCCATTGACTCGGTGGGGAAGCCTCCAACCCGAGTATACGGCAAGGGTTGGAGTTCCTAAATCTGACACGCCACACAAAACTCATCTCAGCATATAATAATATACTTGGGTCGGCAAACTATGGTTTTAGGAAATGAGTTGCTTGAACACAAGACCTCTTCAGGGAACCACCTAACATCTCTGTATGCCTATTTTTAACCTTTTCTGTACATGCAACATTCTGAATGTCTAAAATCATGATAGTCTGAAATGTCTATTAGTCTGAGTGTGATATGGCATTGGTCTGAATTTGTATCATCATACCAAGACTTTCAAGTCAATATTTATGAGCCATAATACATTAAGCTAAATCTTTCATTTAAAGAATAATTTAGAAACCCCAAAATATGTAACTGATATAGAAGATTTCGTGTTTCGAGACTCAAGTCAAAATCATGCTAAAACTTCATCAACATATGGTGGTCTAGTGCCTTTAGCAAATTCATGCACTCTTTCATTACATGCATTATGAACATTAAACATTCATGTTAGATTCCCTCTTTAGTGATTTGAAACCACCTTTAAATCACAACAAGAGTTCGAACATTTTATATAGTGCTTTTCAAGGATGCATTGCCAAACAATTCATATGCTATGAGAAATATGAAAAATTAATAATAAAAGGGAATTCACCAAAAATCATGCTCTCAACAAGAATTCATTCTTAAATACAAGGTTTTATACATTCATATTCTCAAACCACTTTGGGGAAGGTAAAAAGACCAAAACAATGTTGTCAAAACATTTAATACATGAAAATATATATAAATTCAAAAACCCCATTCTAAAACATGATTTTTCTATGCCCATGATAATTTAGGAAAATCCCGCGTACCTCTATTTTGTAAAATAATGGGTGCTTCTTGAAGCCTGTGGATTGGGGATTCTGAATGCCTGATCGATTTGGAAAACCTACGGTTGAATCCTTATTTATTTGGATTTTTAGTTTGAAACCTTGGGAGTGTTCTTGAGAATTTTTTATATGAATGTGGATGTATTTTGGAGAATTGGGGGCTGAATTTCTTGTTTATGGCTGAATAAGGGTGGGAAAAGAACCATTTTACCCCAAAAACGGAGTGTTTAAGTCACTTGAAACCATTACATAGGCGCCATATATGATATCGCCTATGTTTACATAGGTGCTACCTATGCTATCGCCTATGTTTACAAAAGCGCTACCTATGCTATCACCTATGTTTACATATGCCCCGCCTATGCTATCGCATATGCTTTCCAATGGCCATGTGTGATTGGTTAGGCGATGCATACTACTTTGAAAGGCCATAACTTCTTGCTCGGGTGCTGGATTTTAGCAAAATTTGTATCGTTGGAAAGCTAACTCAAAAACCTATCATTTTAAACATAGTAGGCTCTCTAATTAGACATATACAAAGATTCATGGTCGATAGAAGTTTACACAAGTTATAATGTCCACTTAAACTTAGTCTATCGAAGTAGTTTTCAACTCGTCCTTGAGTCAAAGGATCTCTATGGCCTAAATTCAAGCTTGAATGGATTCACATATTAGACAAATAATTAAAATGCCATATTTTCATAGGATTTATGGCTTCGGTATTATCAACGCATCAGTATCATGGTCTATGTTGTAGCTCGAAATGCGAGGCGTTACACTTACGGCCTTGTCGAGTATCAATATTATCATTATATTCTCCCTCGGCCTTGCTTGGTATCAATATAATCATCACAATCTCCTCCAACCTTGCCGGGTATCAATATCATCACCATAGGCAATTTGATGTCAATAATAAAGGAAAATCTCCTGAAGGGCTAAAGTAAATGACAAGCCCCCCGAGGGCTACTGTAAATGACAAAACCCACGAGGGCTAAAGTAAATGACAAGCCTCACATGGGCTAAAGTAACTGAACTTAAAAGAGAAGTAAAGAATAACATACCTCCATAAATCATCGTTTGTTATCTATGCAAATCTACTAATAGATATATGAATATATAACATAAGTATCACAAACTATCCTTGTGTTTCAAGCATAACTAGTAACATAGCTTCCCATGTAGACCATAAACAAGCCCTCGAGAATCATTAACATCATAACTCATAAAATTAGAGGTAAGAGGGATTTCTAGTATGGTCGCTAGCTTAATGACTCAAAATATTTTACATGAGAAATAGCATAATCTAAAACCCAAAACAATAACCTAATCAATGAATTATATAATAACATAGTCATAGGCTTAATTCATTGAATAATCTATATCTACTCATAGCATTAACAATAATTTAGTCAATAAATTATATAATCACTTCAAATGTCATCACTATAATACATGTACCATGATTAACCAACATGCTTTCAAGGGAGCATTTCCTAGGCCTTTGGTAAGAATCTAAGGCCTTCAAGATAACCACATCAATCCAAACTTAGGGTGGATCAAGAACCTCTTATAATTCCACAAATACATTCTAAGTCCAACTTCCACCAAGGACTAGTAAAAGGTATCTAAATCAACTCTTAGATTTATAGCAAGCCACCAATATTCCTAAGGTAAAGGTATTACTCAAACACTATACCCAACTCAACAATAGTATCTAAGGAAATTCCATCAATGTAAGAAACTCGGGTCAACTTACCAAAAATATGAGTGAAAAGGTCACTCTCATCCAACTTGAGTAACTAAGGCATCCTCATGCAAATCATGAGGCATGAAGTCCAATTTTCCCAAGGTTAAAGCCTACAAGTCAAGCATTCCCATCTATGAGTTCAAGTGACCTAAAAGATATAAGTAATCCCAAGGCTTACCATTCATCAATATAACACCTAATGCCCCTGTCAAATCTGATAAGATATCACAATTATACTATAACATGGCTTAATCTAACAAGGAGTAAGCCTAGCCTACATTAAATCCAATAAAGCTCACGGACTGCAAAACCTTTGCTTTTCCCTTTCGATGACCTTTTTAAAGGTGTCATGTTGTCAAAAACACATTCTACACATTATTATAAGAATATCGATACCCATATTGCACTATTATGCTTTGGGTTCAAAAATGATACCATAAACTCTAAGTAGGTCCCACTTATAGAAAAGACATTTTCTAGGTCAACCCAAAGTTCATACATTATCAAAGAATCATAACCCTCAAGAAATAGGTAAAAACTAAGCTTATTTACTCAAAAATCAAGGCCTCGAGCTAGTTGGGGTTTTGGTCAAGAATTTTAGAAATTGAAGCATGAAATGGAAAGATTCATTCTTTAAATACGATGTTAATCATGAAAATATATGTTAACTAAGCACCCAAGAGGTGCGCAATAAGGTTTCTTGGTCTCAAGGAAAAGCGAAAAGTACCCAAAACCTAGATAAAAGGGCCTTTAAATACCCAACTAAGATAAAGAGATGACACTATAAAACTTTGTGCTCTAATCGTCATTGCACGACCGCCATGATTCTTGCCACAATTGTCGTAGAGCGATCATGATGATCCTTGCATGATCACTGTTTCACCAAAATCTTAGAAATTTTTCCAAGTTTCAAATGATGCCTCAGGATTTACTTGGAATATGATATTTGCAAATGAACTACTATGTAACCATACTAAGTTTGATATTTTGAACACATTGGAAAAGTCAGATTGGCCATCCAAGGTCGTTTCAACCAATTATGGGTCCCACAACTAAATTTCCAATTTTCTAACTTTCAAACCAATAGGCTGAAATATGAGCAGGTGCATTGCGACCCAAACCTAAGGTATACCTAGCCTAAAATTAGTATTCCAAAGCTTTTAGCAAAGTTTAAATTTACATCCGAGATTGTTTTACTGAAGTTTTTGCATGGTCGCCTTTTGGAATCATAAACACTTAAAAATAGGGAATTGGCTCTAAAAATAAAACGAACTACCTAGTAACCGAACTATCAGTTCCAGAAAGTCATAAATAACTTGGGGAAGATATGAAAAAGCTGTAACAACAAAAATAGAGGGAATATGGAAAATTTCCATAAGGGTCATTATAGGTCCCTTCTATTATGGAAATATTTCATTCCTTATGACTCGTTGGTTCTGATTATGAGTTTTTAGGAGGAGTCATTATTAAGGATTTGATTTCTTGGTTTCTTATAATTGTGACAACAGGTTTATCTAATAACTAATTTTTACTATTAATGAGTCATATGCTAGACTCGTCATCACTAGCAAAAAGTATCTAGTCCTTCACTGCCGTGACAATAAGTCTTAAATTTGATGCATTATGCTATACAACGAGTGATAATGCTCAAACTACACCTCTCAAATGAGAATGTAAGCAATCGTTGTCAATATATAACTAAACTAGGTTGGGGTCGAATCCCACAGGAAATATGGTGTGAACTTAAGTTGTTTACAAGTTAATCAACTGACAGTTAGATGTTTCCTGAAATGGGATATTTTAAGTTTAACAAAAAATTGTTGGTCACTTTAGCTTCAGTGCTTGTAATTAAGAGTTTATGGAAAACTAGAATTATGTTCACTATGGGTTTTGGTACTTGACAGATGCTAATAGTGATTCAAGATTCTCGCAGTAAATAGGACAACAAATTATTTTTATCGAAGTTATTCCTTAATGTCTCTCAACCTACTTAAGCATTTAATTACCTAATCCTCTCAAACTTAGTGAATTTATATTAACTGACCAGACTTACCTCAGGCTAATCAACCTTGTTACAACGTCAATTATTAAATGGAAGTTTTTAGTGCTTCCAAGTCCCTGTCAATAATTCACTTCCTACTGTATTTGATTTCTTATCTCAAGCAAATCAAAGCAGGTGCTATCTATTGTTTGCAACCAATAGACAATGATTAAAATCTTGGAATTATCAAGGAGTCCTATTACCTTTTGAATCTTAAACACTTAGCATCTTACCAAAACTTAACCCATATATCCCATAATTCGGGTAGAAGGGTTTGGCCACTCATGATGTAATAATCGGAACAACTAGATGAATTCATAATTTGAAAGATAAACTTACCACAAGATAAATAATAACTAGTGATTTTCAGATTATATCACAAAAGGAATTCCCAAAGTATTGATGGAAATCTCTTCAAAGTTAATTATTTTTCAAGCCAAGAAACAAGAGAGAAAAGTAACAAAATACATGTCTCCAAAAGATGTTCAGAACTCCTTACAAAATTGTAAACAATGATGTAAATAGTTCACCCTAATTATGGAAACAAAATCATAAAGTGCAGCAATTTCTTGGATAGGTGACGCCATTCGTGAAGCCTTATTAGGAGGCTGACGACATATCACAAATGTCGTTAGCTCCTCTTTAATTTTGACATTCGCTGCCTTAGGCTGACAACGAATTGTGATAACCTATTAGATCTTGGAAGAATCATCAGGAATGTCGTCACTCATCTATCTTAGCTCCTATATTCTACCTTATACTGACGAAAATTTTAATGACCTGTCAACTCCTTAACGGCTTATCATGAAATGTCATCACAACTTGCAGCTGAGGTCTATTCTCTTTCTAAGGCTAATGATGAAGATGATAACTTATCATAGGGTTGACGACTTATCACGAATGTCTTCAGTCACACTTCTCTTCTTTTTTCTTCAAATTTAAACTCTTTGTTTCCATCCTTGTTGCTTCTCTAGAATATTAGCTTCTATTGCTAAATCAAAGATAAAATGCTCAAAAAAGACAAAAGTTCCTTAAGACTTTGCAATTATTCTCAATTAAAAGACTCAAATGTGTATGCATCAGCTCACACATCAACACCCTCAACTTAAAACAATTTCTTGTCCTCAAGAAACTCAAATACAACTAAGAGAATACAAAGTACATTAGGCAGTCAATCATCTATATCATCTCTAACATCTTCCCCATCACCAAGTTCAGTCATTTCAAGAACAACTGTGTATATTATTAAAGGGCACCAATGCAAGACACAGGAATCAAGATATGGGACCAACTCAGAAACACAATCATGCATTCATTAAGTTTACACTATCCAAATAAGTAAGTAACAAGCGATGTAACTAGTGTGCCCTCACTATAAAGAAATCCCCCTTTTCTCATATCAGACATACATATATAACCATGGGGATAATCACAAGACACTCACTCTCAGAATGAAGTTCCAATCAATGTATGACGAATATCATAGGCATTCCCTTATTTTAGCTTGTAATGTAGGCTAGGGCTTGTATGATACTCGATGATATTTAAAGTCACTAAGCCTCCTTGACACTACATTAGATTTTTGGGGTTTAACTCATTAGCCTTTTTCTATTCTTCTCTTTCCTTGATCACACTTATTCAGAATGAGTGAGGTGTTTTCTACAATCACTTTTTCTTTTTCACAACTTGTTTTTTTTCCTGCTTTTTTCTACCGCACCCAACTTTTTTTCTTTTCTTTTACTCTACATTTGTTCCTACTCATTTTACATCACGCACCCTATGATAGCCACCCTCAACTTAGGTCATTTGCCTAAGTCAAGGTTCACAGTGTCCAAGGAGGAATAAGGCCAAAACAAGTTCATTATCATATAAACTGGAAGGTAACAGGTGTCATAAAAAAATAGGCTAATCAGGCTTAAAGTAGGGATCAAGGGATATTCTACATTCAGGGAAGGTCATTTAGGCTAACAGTTGGCTAATATCAAAACGTCCTATGATCCTTTCCCACCCCCTATCTTTCAACATAGGTAAGACTAACCAGGAAAGTTCTGGATTCAACATACAATGGTAACTAAGTAAGATCTCACACACATATGGAACACAATTATATCATAAGCTACTACTCATTTAGTTCATACAGCTGTTTTGCACTGATTATTTCGTCACTAGAACTAATGTTATACAAAGATGCACAGTGGTCACACTTAGATGGAATTCACACAAGTAACTACTTAGTCCATTAGAGAGGTTCTAAAAAATTACAAAAACAAGTTAATTGCCTCAAGTGCTAGGATTTTTCCAAGTCAACTACAAAATTTTACAACAACAATTTATCCTACACCCTCAGCATAAAATCAAAGAAAAATTGAACTAAGGAAAATGGTATACCTGGAGTAGATCAATCATTAGGATCATGGGTTTCCTCCCATGTAGTGCCTGATTTAACATCGCGGCACGACTCAGGTATTTTGATTACTTCAGACTTCATCGAGACAAAGAGCAGAACTACTTTTTATTGATTCTTTTGGACCAATATAAAGTTTGACTCATTGCCCATTCACCTTGAAGGTACTTCCATCTTCATTTTCAAGTTCTACTACTCCAGATGAGTAGACTTGACTAACTCTAAACGGTCTAGACCAGTTAGATTTAAGTGTACCTACGAACAATTTAAGTCCGGAATTAAACAGAAGCACCAAGTCACCCTTTCAGGAGTCTCGTTTCTCTATCCTCCAATCATGATACTTTTTAATCTTTTCTTTATATAGTTTTGCTCTTTCATATGCCCTAAGATTGAATTCATCCATCTTATTCAGTTGTCCTAGTCTCAGCTCTGCTGCCTCCTTTCAACTCAAATTCAACCTTTTGAGTGCCCATAAGGCCTTGTGCTCCAGCTCTATTAGTAGGTCGCATGCTTTTCCATAGACTAGCTGAAATAGTGACATGCCAATGGGTGTCTTGAAAGCAGCCCGATATGCCCATAAGGCATCATCGAGCTTTCTAGACCAGTCTTTCCGACTAGCATTCACCGTTTTGGCTAGGATGGCTTTAATCTTTTGATTTTACACCTCCACTTACCCATTAGTCTATTGATGATATGGAGTGGATACTCTATACTATTTTACCCCATATTTTGCTAAAGCTGCTTGAAGCACTTTGTTGCAAAATGACATCCTCCATCGCTTATAATAGTGTGTGGTACTCCAAAGAGAGGGAACATGTTCTTCTTGACAAAATCAACAACTCTCTTTCCTTTATTATCAGCTAAGGAAAAAGCTTTGACCAGTTTTGAGACATAGTCAACAGCAACTAAAATATACTTTATCCCATACGAGCTTACAAAAAGACCCATGAAATAGATGCCCCAGACATCAAACAATTCCATTTCAAGTATCTTAGTCAAGGGAGTATCATGTCTTTTGGACATTGACCCTCCCTCTGACATTGGCCGCATTTCAGCACAAACTCGTGGTCATCCTTGAACAATGATGGCCAATAGTAACCGCTCTCCAAAAAAGATATGGCTCATTCTAGAGGTAATGTGTCACATTATGCCGGAATTCCTTTCTTTGATGGAAAGAAAGATTTTCTAGAACAACCTCTCTCACAACATAATTTGCAAAATCAGTGTACCAAGGCAATTTCTCCATAGCAGTAGCCAAGATCTCCTTATTAGGAAATACATCATTTATCTTTATTTCATCTTTAATTTCCTGCTCACCTTTCATTCTAGATAGATGATCCATAACCTAGTTTTCACACTTTTTTCTATCTTTGACTTCAAAGTCAAATTCTTGTAGTAACAGCACCTATCTATCACCCTTGGTTTTGCATCCTTCTTAGCCATCAAATACCTCAAAGCTGTATGGTCAGTGTGAACCACCACCTTGGTCTTAAGAAAATAACCCCTGAATCTCTCAAAAGCATATACTACAGTCAGAAGTTCCTGCTCAGTGATGGTGTAGTTCTTTTGCGCTCCATTCAGTGCTTTGCTGGCAATATATATTAGATGAAATAGTTTTTCTCTCTTTTGTCCCAATATAGTTCCAAGGGAAAAACCGCTTGCATTACACATGATCTCAAATAGTTTTGACCAGTCCAGTGCAACAATGATAGGGGCCTCAACTAGCTTCTTTTTAAAGCATTCAAATGCCTTTAAGCACTCATCATCGAAGAAAAACTTCACTTCTCTCTCCAAAAGTTTGAAAAATGGATTTTCAACTTCCGAGAAACCTCTTATAAACCTTCGGTAAAAATCAGCATGCCCAAGGAAACTACACACTCCCTTCACTGAAATGGGAGGTGGTAGTTTCTCAATAACTTCAACCTTGGCTCGATCAACTTCTATTCCTTTTGCTGAAATTTTGTGCCCAAGAACAATGCCCTTATTTACCATAAAGTGGCATTTCTCCCAATTAAGCACCAAATTATATTCCACACATCATTGCAAGGCCATACTCAGGTTTTCCAAACACAACTCAAATGAGTCTCCCACCAAAGAGAAATTATCCATAAATACCTCTATGGTGTCCTCATAATACACATCAACCAGTGAGACACACTCAATTTTATTCATGCTACTTCATTGACTTGCGCACATCAAATCATACCACCTTATCATTCATCCTAAATAAGAGCTCATTCACTCTTAAATCAATCAATACACTACCGATTGTGAGGAAAGGTCAACCCAAGATTATGGGCACCTCAAAGTCCACCTCACAATCTAGAATCACAAAATATATAGGGAATATAAAGCTAGCTACCTTCACCAACACATCATAAAAAATACCAATAGGTCATTTTACCGACCTATCCGCCATCACGAATCGCATGTTGGTGGGTGGGATTTCCCAGGCCTAGCTAACTATATACAGCCAGCAGCATAAAATTAATGCTTGCTCCAAGATCATATAATGCCTTAGCGAATACCATAGACCAAATCATATAGTGAATAATTAATTCTCCTGGATCTGGCTTCTTCTGCACTAAAGTCCACGTAGAGATAGCTTTACAATGGAGAAGATTATCCACCAGATCATAGATCACAGCTCTTTTCTTACACATAAGGTCCATCATGAACTTCACATATCCTCGCTATATAAAAATACCAAAGGCTACGATTATCGGAGAATATTTCACAATAAACTCTATAAAAGTAATGACACAACAATTTTAACACAGACACAATTGCAGCTAAATCTAAATCATGATTTGGGTAGTTCTTTTCATAAAGGCCTAAAATATCAAGAATCATTAGTAATACCTTACTTGTATCCATCAACACCTCCCAAGAAAATTCCATAAGCATCACAAAGAACTGTCAAGCCCATGCCATCTAAGCTAAAGTCAAGATAGGAGATGAAGTCAACAACTCTTTGTTGCTTTGTAAGCTCTCCTCACAAGCATTAGACCACTCAGAGACAATCTTTTTCTGAGTCAACTTGGTTAAAGGAGTTGCAATAGAGAAGAAGGTCTACACAAAGCATCGATAATAGCTTTCTAACCCAACAAAGCTCTGAATCTCTACCGAATAAGTAGTTTTAGCCCAATCATGAACTATTGCTACCTTGGCCAATACAATTTTAGGTCACTACAAATTAAAGGAGAAAATAGAATCCAACCAAAACTCACACTTAGATAAATTGGCATAAAACTTCTTATCTCTCAATCCCTGATGTACGACCCTCAAATGTGTTTCAAGGTCAGCCTCATTCATGAAATAAAATAAGATATCATCAATGAACACATTCACAAAAAATCAAGATATTGTCAAAATACTCTATTTATAAGCACCATAAATGTTGTTGAAGCATTAGTTAACTTAAAAGACATGAAAAAAAGCTCATATTATTTGTACCCCATTTGAAAAGCTATATTTGAAACTTCTAAAGCTCTAATCCTCAACTAATGATACCTAGATCTCAAATCAATCTTATGAAACTTTAAATTTCTCTAAATATAATCAAATGAACATCAATACAAGGAAGAGGATATTTATTCTTGATAGTTATTTTGTTCAAATATTGATAATAAATACACATGCACATGGATCCATCCTTCTTCTTCACAAACTAGATAGAAACATCCCAGAGAAACACACTTAGTCTATTAGAACCCTTATCTAACAAGTCCTATAATTTCTTCTTAAATGTTTTCAACTCTGTCGGGGCCATCCTATCAGAAAATATTGAAATAGCTTAGTTCCCAAATCAAGGTCAATGGTAAATAAATATCTCACTCAAGAGGCATATTTGGTAAGTTCATAGAAATCACATCCTTGAACTCCTTAATAACTCTTATAGAATCCAAGGGAGGTGATGGACTAACACTAGTCATACAAACATTTGCCAAATTAGAAACACATCCTTTTCTCACCATTCAATGAAAATGTCAAAAAGATATAACACCTTCCACTTTATTCTCAGGATACCACAAGAAGCTAAAGTTTCCATCTTGGAAAAACAATCCAAAACTACATAATAAGTTGTCATCAATCTATACACATGATGATATCAATATCAACATATTGAGGATAATCAAGTACACCCTAGTCTCATGATCTAGAAATGTCATAACATAAGATTAGTACACTCAATCCACCACTAAAACATTATCTACGGGTGTAGATACACTAATGAGCATAGCAAGGAACTCATACATACCATCAATACATATAGCATGATACGTAGGTACATAAGAAAATATAGACCCAAAGTCAAATAGTAATGTAAGTAGGTAATGACAAACTAGAATAATACGTGTAATCACTACATCGGACGTCTCAACCTTAGGCCTCTCAAAAAAAGCATAGCACTGACCACGTCTTCTACCAGACTAGCTGAATCTTTATCTACCACTACAAGCTCCTTGAGCCCCATTTTTGGTACCTCTAAAATCACCTATGTTCCCTCATGAATTATATATAACTACTATTATTAGTGTCGGATAAAGTTGAACCTGGAATCCTTATTAAGAGAAACCAATCACATACCAGGAACAATCCTTCACCAGGTCACTATACTCATTATAAACAAAACATCCTCTACTAAGAATCATATTGAGGGGGACCAAAAGAAATACAATGATGTATATAACCCAATGAACTAAAATGAGATATCACTTGATCCACGACCACTAAAAGTCTCATAACCCAAAACCTAACCATCTAAATTCTACAAGACTTCCCAAACTAGTCTTCTATGATAACTATGAGGATCTTTGCTTTTGAAATTCATATGTCTAGATGTATGATTACTAAAATCACTTTGTATACGCACCTTTTTCGCACAACCACCTTGCATACCCTAGCAAATAGTCTCAATCATCTGGGCTTGATCAATTATACCCTAAAAGGAACTTCTAGAAACAACTATGTAAGATATTATCTGCTGGTAATAACTAGTCAGGCCTTTAACAATCTTCTTAATCCTATTAGAATTAATCGAAATGATAGAAATGCCATATCTAAAAATCCCTGTCAAAAGACCTCATACTCTTCATCTATCATAAAACCCTACTCTAAATTATTAAATTCATTGCTCAACTGGTCTTCCAAGCTAAAGGGCATAAAATACTCCAGAAAATCCTCAGAAAACTAGGTCCATGTAAACTGAGGGGAAATTGTTGGCCTATAATTAACAAGAGATATCCACCACTAATTATCCAAATCAGTAAAATGGTAGGTATTACATGCAACACCATGAACTCAAGCAAACTAAGGTTATGCAGCCTTTCATGATGGTCAATTAAAAACTCATAATATCCTCCTAAATGGCATTGCTAAAGAAAATACGGATAATGTGATGAATCTCTTATACCTATTAGAAGATATAATAAGACTTTCAGCTATGGGTGGAACAACCAATCCAGTATAAAATATCTCAATGAGTAGGGAAACCACAGTAGCTATTTTGCTCTAAGGGTCTGAAAATCATGAGTTGTAGCCTGCCTTGGCAGCTTGTATACCTTCTATAGTCCAATAACCATCTAGTGTACTCGGTAGAATAAGAAATACCATTAAAGTATCCCAAAAGACAACTAATAGATCCTACAATATTGTGATGACATGAAACTCCAATGGTCTTAATCTAGTTCCACACCCTCTTTGTGATAAGTCTCCTTGTCATGATTAACTTTGGATAGGGAGAGGCTACTCTATCTTGACCTCTAGTTGGAGTTGCTCCTTGTTCCCGACATCTACCTCTTTCTCAGCCCAACCCCTACCTCACCCCTTAACCATGGCTCGAACAGTGGGTGTTGGTTCAGTATTCTTAATAACTCTAGATTTATTCCTCAGTATTTTCATAGAAAAATATAATAGTAATTTAGAATAAGGGACATGAATAATACATATGATATAGAATACAATTAGAGATTTTTTCTTAAAAATGTCACATAGACTCCCAAATATAGATATGAATGTCAGTTTATCAATCCACGAGTCTCTATAAGATATCTTCTCTATTACTAATAAGATTAGTGAACCTGGATCCACTATAAATTTTTCATGACCAAAAAGTCAAGGTCATAATAATTCTACCTCATTCTAACCCTAGGTCGGTAAGTCTAACACCCAAAGAGATGAAGAATGTGCAAAATAAATGAATAAAACCCAATATGAGACTTCATATAAAAGTTAGGCCATAATATAAATAACCATTAACAATCTAAAAGTGAAATGAAATACCACTCTAATTCCAAAATCTAATGTCATCAGTAAATAGCAGTATAATGGATAAGGAGGACTAAAATACAGAAGTATTCCTCTTAATCATAAAATATGGGCATGATAGATACAAGAAGTCCAAAATTGAGCCCAAAATGAGGATCCCACCTATCTTCAAAATTAGCCTCAATCATAGCATTATCTCATGCTCCAAGAGTTAAACACATACTAGGATCTACACCAAAAGGGTAAAAAAAAGTAGGAGGGAGTATTATCCACTATTACTAAATAGGTATAATAGGTCAACTGAGCAAAGTATATAATTGAAAAAGTAAAGAATACTATTGATAAATCTCAAACTACACCTCCTAAGAAGGATAAAGCGTTAGATGTCAAAATATAATAACGTAACTAGGTTTAGGTCAATTCCACAGGGAATACTTGGAACTATCTCCCAAATTTTTTGAAATTACCACGTAGTACAGGAAAGTGTATGGGGGAATTTGCTGGAATAGTAAAAAGTATCAAAAACAGGATGCTTTTGGTTGTAAATAATCTAAGATGAACACTAGCATTATTTTCCCCCTAGCTTATAACATAATAGATTTATCGTGCACTATCTATCTATTCTAATATCTTATATCCACAATCTGACAAATTATGTGTCACTAACTGTCTAGTGAACTTATAGGCAAATCTCACATTTTACCTTGTGAATCTCAGAGTTTCGTGTTACTAACCCTTGCCTTGGATCCCAGATTAACTACAATCTCTTGGGTTTCAAGTTACTTAGATTAGACGGAGGGAATTATTAGATAGAAGAGATTCTCAAATTACTATTGTGATGTCTTTTCCTAATCTCTCCTGCTCTTTTGAAGCAAGTAGTAAATATGGTCGGTTCTTAACATTGGCCACTTCTAAGAAATCAAATGAACTTAAAAGAATCACAATACATGATGGAATCTTTATGTCACGACCCAAGGCTACCCCTTGGTTGCAACAATGGTACTTAAGGCCATAACTGACCCCAAGCTAACCCATGGTCTGGTACCTTCTATGATCACTAAATGAAATGAAAATAAAATAACATTTGTGAAATATAAACTATAATACCCCATATAATTCCTTGTTCAGTTCAGCTCCTAGTGCAAGCATAAGACACTTAAAGCCTGAAAATTTAGCTAAGTGTTAGGGACTTAGTCATATTCTTGGCCTCATAAATTTGAGGATTTTTAGATGGGTATTCTCGACCCTGAGACATAGGTTTTTGAGTTAATTCATGTTCAAGGGTGTAAGTGCATGTTTGTAGGAAGTTTTAGATTTTTTGGTTGAGGATTGGGTTATGTTTGGACTACGATTCCAGTAGTTCATCGCGGTAGTGCCACATCATGGTGCTAGTGGTGATGACATTTTTATCATATCGCAATGAGGATTTGTGTCCAGTTAATGATTTATAATTTTAATGCATGTGTCATAATCTTTATTCTAGCATATGAAGTGATTATGAGGTGAAAAATGTTCATAGAAACCACTTAGAACAAAGTTGAGCTAAGAGCCTTTGATTCGTCCAAAGTTTGGTTTTTGATTCTATAAGGGTTAACTTCTGATGTGTACAACTTTTAATATATGTTGATTTTTTTTGCTCAAGACCCACTAAATTGTAGATAATCTAATTAGCCTTCCAACTATACCAATTTTACCTTAATCCAATACCCAAGTGAATCCAGGGATAGGGGCATTCCTTCCAGTACAGGGTTTGACCCTTAGTAGTAATCCTTGAGTTATAGAGCAACGTAGCAAGCATAGGTTGAGATATCTTCCTGCCAGTTTCAGGTTGACATATATCTCATGAGTCTTCCTATTAGTTTAGGGTAGATAAAATGTCTTCCTTCCAGTTTAGGGTTGACACAGCCAGTGTTAGTACTCGTGGCACAGTACTGACACCCCTTCATCTGGGGTCACAGGTTGGGGGCATTCCTACCAGTATAGGGTTTGACCCTTATAGTAATCGCTGATTTACAAAAATACGTATCCAACAGAGGTTGAGATGTCTTCCTGTCAGTTTAGGGTTGATACATAACTCATAAGTGTTCATATTAGTTTAGGGTGGAAAAAATGTCTTCCTTCCATTTTAGGGTTGACACAGCTAGTGTTAGTACCCGTGGCACAGTACTGACACCCTTCAAAATAGGTCACAGGTTAGATCCCAATTAGTTCAGATTGGGTTATATTGGTTTGATGATAGCTCCCACAGTTTCATTTCAATATACAGTACATAATTCAGTTCAGATTTGATTGACCATAACATAAAGACTTCTAATTATTCAGTTATTAGATTTCAGTAATACATTTATATATTATTTCAAACACAATATATGTTTGGTCTTGCATTCTTCGTATTTCAATTTTCATGCATACATACTCAGTCATCTCATGATATTCAGCCACTGATTATTTTACGCACAGTTAATCCTTGCATTTTAGCCTAACATCATCTCATATACCTGTGCATTCAAAATACTAACCACATACTTTTCTTCATGTTATGATGTCTTATATCATAGGTTCAAATGCTCATTTTCCTAACTGTGCTTAGACAGATCAGCTTATCAGTAGCAGTAGTTATGGTGAGTCCTTATCTATCGAGGACATGGTTATTTTATTTTAGATTATTTTAGTGGTTTCATATTTTAGTTAGTCAGAGATAGTTAGGGGATTGTCTCATCAACTCCACAGCCAGTCAGTTAGAGGATTTTTAGACATTCAGACAGTTAATTAGTTTAGCTATTTTTTTATCAGTCAGATTTTTAGTGTTTTCTAGATGTTTTCAGACTTGCAAGTTCAGTTATATTTCTAGTATTTGAACCTTATAAATTTGTTCAGTTGTTTCTGCATATGTTCATTATTAGTGTATTATTTAGAGCTCATAGCAGGTACCATCTCGTGGGATAGCTTGTGGTCACTAGTTTCCGTAAGCACCATTATCGCGAATAGGGGTAGCCTCAAGTTATGACATGCACCAATGGGGTAATATCAATATAATAACTAAAATATAAAAAATGACATGACTGGAATATCCGATAAACACACTATGATTGTCTATCTAAAATAACTAATGAAAACTAAAAACTAAATAACTATCTAACTATCTGAATGCCTATAAGAATCATAGGGAGCTGATGGGACAGACCCCTAACTAACTCCTATTGACTGAATATATATAGATGCTGAAATAAAAGTAAAGCATGTCATGTCCCCGATGGAAGAGGACTCACCACTACTGTTCAAGGTATTGCTAGAGTGTCGAAGAACGGTCAGGAAATTGAGGGTTTGAACCTATGTTAATAATACCACACAACGCAAGAGAAAATTATGCGATCATTACATTGAATGTAATGGTATGGGAGGTAAGGACTAACTAAAATACATATGAAAACTAAACACGAATGCATGGACATGTATAGCTAAGAATGCAAGACCAAGTAAAACATGTACTGAAAAGATCTGAATAACATAAATAATTTGTAAAACTGATTGAATATTTATAGAAATTTTATTACTTGGTAAAGAAAACATGAACTATAATAAACTGAATATTGATTGATACTCTGGGATTTATCATGTAACCAATATGCCCCAATCTGAGCAAATTAGGGTCCAACCTGTAATCCTAGTATGAAAGGTGTTAGTACCTTGCCATAAGTACTAACACAAGGTTGTGTGGATCCACGAAACTTATTTCTCAAAGAACTAAAGAGTTACCCTCTACTGAAAAGTGCTTCTATGAGACATATATTAACCTCAACTAGCAGGATGACATCTCAAACCTCTGGCTACATACTTTTGAAACTCAGGGATTGCTACTAAGGGTCACACCATCTGCTAGCAGGTGAGCCCCTATTCCTTGGTTCTCTCAAGGCTAAATATTTCTCCCAACTGAACTTCTACTTGTACATACTTAAGTTAAACTGAAAATTACAACTAATAGTGCTCAACATGATCATAACAACTAAGTACATGCTATAATTCATGGTTTAACTGACTTACTACTTGCAAAGTTTGAAACATAAATAATCATATAGTGTAATATCCTATATTTTTATTAGCTCAGTTCAACTCATACAGCATGTCCAAGAGGTTTAGAACTAGAAAATTTAGCTAAGCGTTGGAGACTTGGCCTTATTTTTGGCCACTTAACTTTGATGATTTTTAAAGTAACCTTCTTAACCCTGATACATAATTTTTTTGAGTTAATTCATATTCAAAGGTGGAAAGAGCATATCTCGAGTAAGTTTCATATTGTTTGGATGAGGTTGGACCATGTTTGGATTTTAAAAATAGCAAGTCATCATGATTTTGGTGCGTCGTGGTGAAATTGTGATGACAGTCTTGGCGCATCGCGGTGAAGTCCCAATAGGGGTTTCAATTATGAATTTTAATTTCAGAGACGCGGTCTTGTCTTTTTCCATTACACCAATCCATAGAAACACGGGATTTGAAGACCTAGAAAGCATCAAAAGCATATTTGGTCATCTTCTACAAAAAATCTTTCAAAATAAAACCTCCCTCTCTCAAGAACAAACCCTACCCCCTTAAAGCAAGCTTAAACTTTAAGAAATCACCAAGAACTTCCACAAAATATTCAAATAAGCAATGATAGTTGTTTATCCTTGGGACCTTTTTACCCATGAAGTCGAAGAATCCTCTTTCAAGTTTTAAATTATGATCTTTACATGTTTGAATGAACACCCATGAATTTCAATCTTAATACCATGTTTTTATATGTTTTCATTGGAATTAGTCCTTGACAAGTTTAAAGGGTGATATTTGCATATTAAATCCCTAACCCGTGATTTTAATACTGAGGTTATGTTATTATCCCATGAATTAAACTATTCTCATGCTTAAATCCATGAATTTCAAGTGTTTGATGAAATGCCTAAATAGTTAGATTTTTGAACAAGGATTACTTATGGAATTTTTGAAGCTTTAGTGTGTTTCTACTATTATTGTGATTGAGTCCTAGTGGTTATGATTACCCAAAAATTTAGTTGTTTTACATAATTTTAGAATTTGTAAAATGATCTCATATAAACAATAAGCATTAGCCTCAAATCAGTTAGTATGGTCAGTTGTTGGTTCAGTGAAGATTATTTTGGTTCAGTAATCAGTGTCTTCAGTTGGGAGTAAGACTTAGCGCTGAGTGAACTTAGGGATATCTCCCTTGTTAGTTAGGCATGAGGCATTAGTAGAAGACCCTAGGTTTCCGACCTACAACACCACTGTAGACTTTGAGGGTCCCTCATTAATTAGGATGACACCATCATCCTTCGGGATATTAGATAGTGACCCATACGGCCAGTGTTAGTACACGTGGCATGGTACTGACACCCTTCAAACTGGGGTTTTACGTTGTGATAACGCTTAACTTACACGTTAATTTAGTGTAAGGCGATCGTCGTCAATATATTTACCCAACTTTTAGAGTCTGGGTCGAATCCATAGGGAACAATGTGAGTGGAGATTAAACTAATTTAAAATTATAGCTACAAGTTGATTTCAAATAACTGGCACAAAAAGATAAAATGGGTGTTTTGGAGATTAGCAAATAATTTTTGGCCGCCTTAGTTTCAGTTTGTAATCAAGAATTTATGGAAAAACCAGAATTATGTTCACTAGGAATTTTGGCACTTGACAGAGGCTACTAGTGGTTTAAGATTCTCACAGTGGGTAGGACAACAAGTTATCTTTATCGAAGTTATGCTTAAATGTATCTCGACCTACTTAGGAATTTAATTACCTAATCCTCTTGGACATAGGGAATTTATATTCGTTGCCCAGATTTTACCTCAGGTTAACCAACTTGTTACAGCGCTGATTATTAAATGGAAGTTTAGTATTTCCAAGTCCCTGTTGATAATTCACTTCCCACTATATTTGATTTTTTTCTAAAGCAAATCAAAGCAGGTGTTATCTATCGTTTGCAACCAACAGACAATAATTGAAACATTAGAATTATCAAGAAGTCCTACCACCTTTTGAATCTTGAACACTCAGCACCTTCTCAAGACCTAACCCTAGATCCCAAAATTCAGGTTAAAGGAATTTAGCCACTCATGATGTAATAATCGAAGCAAGTAGATAAACTCATGCTTTGAAAGATAAACTTACCACAAGATGAATAGAAACTAAAGATTCTCTGATTAAATCACAAAGGAAATCCCAAAATAATGATTAAATTCTCTTCAAAGTAATTGCTTTTTCAAGCCAAGAAGTTAGAGATAGAAAATATCAAAGTATCGTGTCTCCAAACTAAAGTTTTGGAACCCTTAAGAAATCCCTAAACAAGGCTTTAAATAGTTCACCCTAATTATGAAAAAAAAATAATAAAGCCCAGAAATTCTTCAGATTAGGTGATGCCATTTGTGATAGCCTATCAGGATGCTGACGACTTATTACAAATGTCGTCCGCTTCCTCTTTTCTTAGGACACTTGCTGCCTAACACTGACGACAAACAGTTATGCCTTATCAGCTCCTTAATGACTTATCAGAAATTTCATCAAGTCTTTCCTTCAGTTCTCATATGCTGCCTTAGGCTGACGACATTCTTGATGGTTTATCAGTTCCTTGATGACCTATCACAAAATGTCATCACAGCTTTCAACTTAGGCCAATTCTCTATCTATGACTGACTATGAAGCTGATAGCTAATCACAGGGCTGACGACTTATCACAAATATCGTCAGCCACACTTCGCTTTTATTTACTTCAGATTGCAGCTCATTTGCTTCCATTCTTGTTGGTTTTCTAGCATCTTAGCTTCTACTGCAAAATCAAACATAAACAATCAAAAATGACAAAAGTTTCTTAAGTCATCACAATTATTCTTAGTTAAAAGCCTCAAATGTGTTAGGATTAGCTCACACATCAACACCCTCAACTTAAAACAATTGCATGTCCTCAAGCAACTAAGCACAACTAAGAGAATACAAAGCACATTTGGCAGTCAATTATCCATATTATCTCAAAACACTTTCACTATCTCCAAAGTCAGTTAATTTAAGTACAATGAAGAACACCAATGCAACACATAAGAATGAAGATTTGGCACCAATTCAGCTATAACAACCATACATAGACTAGTATTACACTACACGAACAAGTTAGTAACTAGCAATGTAAACAGTGTGCCCTCACAGTAAAGAAATCCCCCTAATCTCATATCAGGAATTATATATGTAACCATGGGGACAATCAAAAAACTCGCTCTCATAACGATGTTCCAATTCTCGTTTGCCAAGTACCATAGGCTTGCCCTTATTTTCATTACCCAGATCTTTATATAGGTGAGCTAGGATCACAATAAGACTTCTCTTAGGCTTGTAATTTAGGCTAGGTGTTGGTATGATACTCGATGGTATTTAAAGTAATTAAGCCTCCTTGACACTACACTAGCTTTTTATGGTTTCACTCATTAGCCTTTTCTGCTCTTCTCTTTTCTTGATCACAATTATTTAGGATGGGTGCAGTCTTTTCTCAATTACTTTTTTTTCACAACTTTTCTTTCTCTTGCTCTTTTCTATTGCTCTCAAACTTTTACTATTTTCTTTTACTCTACCTTTCTTCCTACTCATTTTACACTATGCACCCCTATGATAGTCACCCTCAAGTTAGGTCATTTGCCTAAGTCAAGGTGCACAGTGTCCAAGGAGGACCAGGGCTAAAATAGGTTCCTTATGATATAAATTGGAAAAATGATAGGTGTCATAAAAAGAATATAGGCTAATAAGGATCAAAGCAGGGATCAAGGGATATTCTACATGCAGGAAAGGTAATTTAGGCTAAAAGTGAGCTAATATCAAAACGGCCTATGATCCTTTCCTAACCCCTATCCTTCAACCAAGGTAAGACTAACCGGGCAAGTTCTGGATTTCAACATACAATGGGAACGGAGTAAGATCTCACACACACTTGGCACATAAGTATATCACAAGATACTACTCATTCAGTTCATGCAGCTATTTAGCAATGATTACTATGTCACTAAAGCTAATGACATACAAAGATGTACAGTGGTCAAAATCAGATGCAATTCATATAGTTAAATACTCAGTCCATTGGAGAGGTGCTCAAAAATCACAAAAACATGTTAACTTCCTAAGGTACTTGTATTTCTCCTAGTCAACTACAATATTTTACAACAAATCACAAGATGCCTAAATATGCCACCTCTACTAGAAACAAGACTCTGGGGAAAAGTGCACGGCAACAAAAACCCCAAGAGGACATCAGCACCCACAAGTAGTCCCACCTTCAACTCATAATCATACATTATCCCCAATGCGTCAAACCAAAACAAGAGAGTCAAAAACATACTTGTGGAACCATGGGTGAAAAGATCTAATGCCAATCACATAATACAAATACAAATAACAAAATACCTTGGGTTGCCTCCCAAGAAGTGCCTAATTTAGTGTCGCGGCACGACATCATTCAGTCATCCTTTATCTCTCCACTTAGAAGATTTGAATTATCAGTCCATCTCTTGATCTTTAATTCTTTTAGGTCCGTTGGGAAAAGGTGAGGGCATGATAAGGAATGTTCTATCATTCCACTTCAAAGACTTGAACCGCTTTCCCAATGTTGCATCAAACTTTCATGTAGGCTCATTAGGAAGCCATGAGGATCATAAAAAGACACTACATGGACATTGATATTTAGGATTCTTGGCTTTTATGATTGGAGTTGTGGTATACCCTTTTGGAAAGATAAACTCCAAAATATAAAAAAAATTCTCCTTTTCAAAATTCATCATTTGCTTGGGTGATTCGACTTTCATCACATCCGCCAGGCATAATATTGAAAAGTGGTTCGAATGAGGACTAACTCTTACTTCTGGATTAGCATCTCTATTGGTATCTTTACCCTGAAATGGACTGCAGTCTTCACAAGGATTGTGCTTGATTTTTTATTTTGCCTCTAGCACTATTTCCCCAACTTGGCATCATTCCTCATGGTTGGTTTGGTTGGTTGGGAAATCTCCAAGATTTGATCAACATCAAGCTCATCATCAGTATAGTATTCTTTCTCTTTATATTCACACTCTTTGATTAGTCTAAATGATTCCATATATAAGATATCATCAACACATAATGTAGCAGAGTGCTTTGGATTATTGCTCTCGATATCCATATCCTCTTTCCTTGTTAAATGTACTAATGTCTTGACATATATCAAATATGATATCATTTGTTATGTCCATAAGATCCAACATTAGTTAAAGCATAGCCTCAATGACACTTTTTTCGGTGTTATGTTCTTCCTTTTCTTGCCCAAAAGACCTATCAAAATCATACGAATAAGTAGAATTTGGGTTAGCATAATGGGAGGAGGAAGCATTTAGGAAATCACTCAAATTTCCATCTTGACCACCACATACAGAACAATCATACTCCCGATAGGATGGAGATGGTGCACACATCTATCTCTGAGGAGCATATCTATAGTCTTGCCAAAAGTGAGGTCCATCGCAATATGGACATGGACATCAAGATAAAATTTCCAACCACCAAGATCATGTTCATTCCATGATACCATAGTAGTAAGTAAACTAAACTAAAAATATACCTAACACAAGAAATAAAAGTAAACTAAAACCAAATATTTACAAGTTTGAATTCAAGCAAATAGGCTAGAATTTCAAACCAACTCAATACGCCAAATTATTCCTTGGCAATGGCGCTATTTTTGATAACACTCAACTTACACATCAATTTAGTGAAAGACGGTCGTCGTCAATATTTTAACCCAATTTTTGGAGTTGGGGTCTAATCCACAGGGAACAATGTAAGTGGCGATTAAACTAATTTGAAACTATAGCTACAAGTTGAATTCAAATAACTAGCACGAAAGGATAAAATGGAGGTTTTGGAGATTAGCAAATAATTTTTTGTCACCTTAGTTTCAGTTTGAAATCAAGAATTTATGGAAAAACTAGAATTATGTTCACTATGGATTTTGGTACTTGATAGAGGCTACTAGTGGTTCAAGATTCTCACGGTAGGTAGGACAACAAGTTATATTTATAGAAGTTATGATTAAATATCTCTCTGCCTTCTTAAGTATTTAATTACCTAATCCTCTCAAACTTAGGGAATTTATATTCACTGCACAGATTTTACCTCAGGTTAACCAACCTTGTTACAGCGCTGATTATTAAATGGAAGTTTAGTGTTTCCAAGTCCCTGTTGATAATTTACTTCCTACTATATTTGATTTCTTTCTCAAGCAAATCAAAGTAGGTGTTATCTATCATTTACAACTAACAAACAATAATTAAAACATCAAAATTATCAAGAAGTCCTACCACCATTCGAATCTTGAACACTCAGTACCTTATCAAGACCTAACCCTAGATCCCATAATTCAGGTTAAAGAAATTTAGCCACTCATGACGTAATAATCGAAGAAACTAAATGACTTCATGCTTTGAAAGATAAACTTACCATAAGATGAATAGAAACTAGAGATTCTCTGATTAAATCACAAAGGAAATCCCAAAATAATGATTAAATTCTCTTCAAGGTAGTTGCTTTTTCAAGACAAGAAGTTAGAGAGAGAAATTATCAAAGTATTTTGTCTCGAAACTCAAGGTTCGAAACCCTTAAGAAAACCCAAAGCAAGGCTTTAAATAGTTCACCCTAATTATGAAAACAAAATAATCAAATTAAGAAATTCTTTGGATTAGGTGATGCCATTTGTGATAGCCTATCAGGATGTTAATGACTTATCACAAATGTCATTAACTTTACCTTTTCTTTGGACACTTGCTGCCTAACGCTGATGACAAATGGTGATGCCCTATCAGCTTATTGACAAATTATCATAAATGTCGTCAAGTCTCTTCTTCAGTTCTTAAGTGTTGCCTTCGGCTGACGACATTCTTGATGAATTATCATCTCCTTGACGACCTATAACAAAATGTCATCACAGCATTCAACTTAGGCCAATTCTCTGTTTATGGCTGACGGGGAAGCTGATAGCTTATCACAGGGCTGACGACTTATCACTAATATCATCAGCCATACTTCATCTTTATTTACTTTCAAATTTTAGGTCATTTTCTTCCATTCTTGTTGGTTTTCTAGCTTCTTGGTTTCTACTACAAAATCAAACATAAAACAATTAAAAATGACAAAAGTTGCTTAAGACTTCGCAATTATTCTTAGTTAAAAGCCTTAAATGTGTTAGAATTATCTTACATATCAGGTTAGACCTTGATAATATTTTGGGGCATGTCAGTTACATCTAGCTCCCAATGTTTCAGTTTAGTTTTGAGTTTGATTATGTTTAGGATTGTTTTGACCATAGCATACAGTTATCAGTTATTCATTATAAGATTTTTAGTACTTTCAATTTATAGATGTTTTCAGAGTCATGTTTTATTCTTGGTCATACATTCTTACATTTTACAGTTTTCATGCATACTATTTATCAGTTATCTCATGTTATTCCTTTTAGTCAGTTATTATTCATGTACGTAAGCTTATGCATATCAACCAAACCTCATCTAGAATACCAGTACATTTAAAGTACTAATCGCATACTTATTTCTTGTGTTATAAAGTCTCAAATCATTGATTTGGACACTCATGTTCTCGACTGTATTTAGATATTCCTGCATATCAGTAGCAGTAGCAGTGGTGAGTCTTCATACTTTTAGGAATGATCATGTGTATTTCAGTATTTTATTTCAATTAGACATTTGGAGTTAGTTGGGGTCTGCCCTATTAACTCGTATTCAGTTATTTTATAAGCTTTCGATCATTTCAGACAGTTAGTAGTTGTCAATTTTATCAATCAGTTTTCAGTATTTTCACTTATGTTTAAGACTTGTGGATTTTAGTTCTATTTTTTTTCATATTTACACCCTATGGAACATTCTGTTATTTCCGTGCACATTTATTATCAGTTATTATTCAGTGCTCAGCAACAGGTACCAGATCATGGGATAGCTTGGGATCACTTATGATTGTAAGCATTGTATGGCATCTAGGGCGTACTCCCGGGGCATTACAAACTTGGTATTAGAGCTTAAGGTTTTAAAGTGTCATAGGGAGTCTGAAATTCGTGTTGAGTAGAGTCTTTTGCATCGGTGTAAAGCATGCCACACTTATGGGTAGGAAGCTATAAGACATTTTAGGAAAATTTTTCCTTCTTTCAGTATTCATGTCATGTGAATGGCCATGAGCTCAATTTAAACTCTCTTTCTAATTCAATATTCTTTCTGTTTATAGAACATGCCTCCCAGAAAGAATAATAAAAGAATAAATGAGAATAAGCCCGCACTTCTACCTATTAAGAAAGATCCCCTGAATGATCATGTCTCTTGTGCCAAATTTAGAGCTACCTTCACTACTATACTCACTCTATAGAAGCTTAGAATACTAAGAAGGCTATTGTTTTAGCCGTTCTAGCAGCTAATACTATCGTAGCTAGGATTTAGGACTTCACCTAAATGGACCCTCCTTTGTTTTTGGGATCCAAATCTGATGAGGATCCGCAGGTGTTCCTTGACATAGTTCAAAATGTAACTAACATTATGGATATGACTTCTAGTGAGAGTGCAGAGTTGGTTGCTCACTAGTTGTAGGATATAGCTTATACCTGGTGTAAGCAGTGGAAGGGAGATAGAAGCAAAGATGTAGGGCCTATTGAATAGGAGAAGTATTCTATAGCCTTTTTGTAGTTAAGAGAAGCTAAGGTACAGGGATTTATTAACTTGAAGTACGGTAACAAACATGTGAAGGAGTATTTACTTATGTTTACCTAGTTGTCTAGGTATGCTCCTTCGATGGTGGATGATAACTGGTCTAGAATGAGTAAGTTTGTCTCTAGTGTAGCTGATAGCATGGTCAAGGAATGTAGGACTACGATGTTGATTAAGGAGATGGACTTTTCTAGGATTATGGTCCATCCTTAGCAAATTGAGAAGGGGAAAGTTAAGGAGAAGGAAAGGGAGAATAAGAGAGCTAGGATAGGCACCTTTAATTTTACTTAATAAAGGTCAGAGGATGGAAACCATCCTTAGTTCAATCAGGAATCTTCAGCTCCATCTCTTTCGTTAGCTACTTCTGCAGTACCAAAGCTTAGAAATGATAATTAGGATAGGGAACTAGGCTCTAGGACCTAGGGTAGTGCAAACAGTGATCAGACTAATCCCCTCTGGTAGAAGTATGGTTGAAATCATCAAAGGGTATGTAGGGTTGGCAGTGATATGTGTTTTGGATGTGGTAATCCATGCCACAGGTTGAAGAAATATCTGATAGGTATGTGGAATAGTAGAAGTGATCACCAGCAGGGTCAGACTAGCTCTTCAGCAGCACCAGTAGTTGACCCGACTCAGTAGGACGCCACTTCCAGTGCCACCAGTGGTCAGTGCGAAAATAGACTGTATGTGTTCCATTCTTATCCTAATTAGTAAAGTTCTCCTGATGTTGTTACGAGTATGTTACAGGTATTTTATTTACATTTTATGCTTTGATAGATTCTAGAGATTCTCTTTTTATTGTAACTACCTATATAGCAATTAATTTTGGTGTTAGTCCTGAGACTTTAGTAGAACCCTTCTCAGTTTCTCCTCCAGTAGGTGACTCTATTGTATCCAGCAAGGTATACAAGAACTGTCTGGTGACAATATCCTAGAAAGTCACTTCAGTCGATCGTATGGAGTTAGAGATAACTGACATTGATGTTATTCTCCCTAAGGATTGGCTCCACTCGTGTCATGCTTTAGTTTATTGAAGGAGCAACGTTATTCATTTTTAGTTTTTGAATGGACCAGTCCTCGAATGAGGGGGTAGTATCCTAGAAACTCACTTCAGTCGATAGTATGGAGTTAGAGATAACTGACATTGATGTTAATCTCTGCAAGGATTGTCTCCGCTCGTGTCATGCTTTAGTTTATTGTAGGAGCAACGTTATTCATTTTTAGTTTTTGAATGGACTATTCCTTGAATGAGGGGGTAGTACTTTAATATTTAGGGGTCAGTTTATTTTATACCTTAGAGCAAGAAAAATAATATCCAAGGGGTGTGTCTACCATCTTGATTGAGTCAAATATAATAGTTCGGAGACTCCCAGTATCGAGTCAGTTTTAGTGGTGACAGAATTTTAAGATGTGTTTCCTGAAGATCATCTTGAAGTTCCTCCGAAAAGGGAAATTGACTTTGGAATAGATCTCTTTCTAGAGACCTATCCTATCTTTATTTTACCCTACAGAATGTATCCAGTAGAGCTTAGGGAGTTAAAGGAATAGTTGAAAGAACACTTAGAAAAAGGATTCATCAGGCCCAGTGTCTCCCCATGGGGCACGACAGTCCTTTTCGTATGTAATAAAGATGGTTCTCTCATAATATGCATAAAATATCATCAGTTGAACAAAGTCACAATCAAGAATAAGTATTACTCCCAATAATTAATGACTTGTTCAACCAACATCAAGCTATCAGTTACTTCTCTAAGATTGACCTCAAATCATCAGCTCAGAGTCATACAATGTGACATTTGAAAAATAGCTTTCAGAACATGGTATAGTCACTTCGAATTCTTAGTCATGTCTTTTGGTCTTACAAATGCCCTAGCAACTTTCATAGACTTGATGAATAGAGTGTTCAAGAATTTTTAGACATGTTCATCATAGTCTTCATAGATGACATTCTTGTCTATTCCTATAATGAATGAACATGCAAGACATCTCAAAATTGTATTACAGACTCTTACAGCCCATCAATTGTTTTCCAAATTCAGTAAGTGCAAGTTTTGGCTAAATCAATAGCTTTTCTTAGCCATATTATTTCAGGTGATAGCATTAGAGTCGACCCTCAAAATACCAAAGAAGTGAGAAATTGGCCTGACCCATTTATCTATTAGATATAAGGATTGTCTTGGGTTTGTCTGGCTATTACAGATAGATTGTCAAACGGTTTTCATCTATTTTATCCCTAATGTCTAGATTTACTTAGAAGAAAGTCAAGTTTCAGTGGTCATATTCTTGTGAGAAGAGTTTTCAGGAGTGGAAGACTCGACTGACCTCAGTCCTAGTTTTGACCATGCCAGATGGCTCAGATGAGTTTATAGTTTACTGTGATTCTTCTAGAGTTAGTTTGGATTGTGTATTGATGAAGAAAGGTAAGGACATAACATATTTATCTAGATAGCTTAAACCTCATAAAAAGAATTATCCTACCCATGATTTTGAGTTAGCGGCTACTGTGTTTGCCTTAAAAATTTGGAGGCATTATTTGTATAGGGTGCATGTTGATGTGTTCACGGATCATAAAAGTTTGTAGTATATGTTTTCGTAGAGATATTTAAATCTTTGTCCGATGAAGTGGTTAGAATTGTTGAAAGATTATGATATAAGTGTTTTGTATCATCCGGGCAAGGCCAATATAGTGGAACATACCCTTAGTAGATTGTCTATGGGTAGTGTTACTCATGTTGAGAATGAAAAAAAGAAGCTGGTTTAGGAGGTACATCAGTTGGCTAGATTAGGCGTTCATCTGGTTGACTCAACTGAGGGTAGTGTATGGGTTAAGAATAGTTAAAGTCTTCTTTGGTTGTTGAAGTGACAGAAAAGCAAGATTTGGATCCCAGTCTAGTTAAGTTGAATGAGTCGGTTAGAGATAAGAAAGTAAAGGTTTTCTCCCAAGGGGGAGATGGTGTGTTACGATGTCAGGGTAGGTTGTGTGTGCCATGTATTGATGGGTTGAGAAAGTGGGTTTTAGCAGAAGCGCATGGTGTGCATTACACTATTCACTAGGGGCCACTAAGAGGTACTTGGATTTGTAGGAAATCTATTGGTGGAGTGGAATGAAAAGAGATATTGCAGAGTTTGTAGCCAAACATTCTAATTGTCAGAAGGCAAAGGTTGAGCGTCAAAGGCCTAGTAGCTTTATGCAGTAGTTTAGCATACCTACATGGAAGTGGAAAGAGGTGAACATAGATTTTGTGATAGAGTTTCCTCATTCACGTTGCCATTATAATTTAATTTGGGTTATTTTAGATAGAATGACCAAACCAACCCATTTCTTGCAAGTCCATATCTCTTATTCAGCTAAGGTGTATGCCAAGCTCTATATTAGAGAGTTGGTTAGGTTTCATGGAGTCCTTGTAATACCCCAGATGTTTCTAAGCTAGGAAGTGAATAAGTATTCCTATGTATAAAATCTCCTATCTTGTGATTCATACTTGGGTACATGACTTACAATGAATATCCTAGTGATAGGATAGCTTATGATGCATTAAGCATGTTCATATGAGTCACTTAAGGTAATAGAAGCTAAGAGTTTTTGAATCCATCAAGTTTTAGTGTTCGATTTTGCAAGGGTCATCTTTGAACAAGTATAACTTGATGTTAATGTGGTATTTTGGCTGATTTAGACCCTCTAAATTGTAGAGAATCTAATTAGCTTTCCAACGATACCAATTTTGCCTTAATCCAATACCCGAGCAAAAATTTATGCCCATTTTCATGAGAGACAGTAAGGATAGGCGATTGGTTAGGCGCTGCCCAACCTAGCTTAGGCAATCAGTTGGGCGCCGCCTAAGTTAGTTCCAGGTGCCAAAAACACTCTGTTTTGAGTTATTTTAAGGGTAATTAAGTCTTTTAACACTCCTTACACGTCCCTAAACTTAACCCTATGAAATATATAGCTTCTAAACATATTACAACCCTATTATCATCTCAAAGCTCATCATCCAATAGCACTAAAAGTTAAAAACAACAAGGGTTGCATAACTAAGCTTAAAGATCCGATTTCAAGAAAATTCCTCCATCAATCATCAAGAATCTTTCTTCTAAGGTATGCGTGAGTTGATTTATGGATCCCTTTCATCCATAAAGCTCAAAAACCCTTTTTTTCATTATGAAGTATGATTTCTATATTTTTGGGTATTGATGATCATGTTGTTGATATTGAGTGATTCCCAAGATGGAATCTTTATATGTTTTTATGAATTCATGATATCATATGAGTTGGAAACATGTATATTTCGTTGTTCATGATGTATAATTTGATGATTTCACCTATGCTTAAGATGTGCATGTAAGGTGTTTGATAAAATACCTAAGAAACTAGAAATCATGCAATATATCTAAATTGTGACTAAGTGAAGGATTCATGATATGCCCTTACGTTCCAATGACTTCTATGTTGATAATGTGCCTTATAAATGTTGTTGGAATACTCATGAACTATTTTTATGAGATTATGCTATGTTTACTTGCAAATCCTACTTATGAACAAGATGTACGATAACCATGCAATCCATATGAACTTCCATGCTATTGGTATGTGTTGCCAATATGATTATGCAATGAACATGATATTAAGATTGTGCAAGTACTTCCATGTGATATGAAATCCTTTCCATGCAATACATTATTGATAACCATGCTTAGTATGAGATCCCTACTTATGATATTATAAATTATGGACTCTACTCTTATGATTAAGTCAGTCATGTGTGTCAGTTTCCTTCCATCGAGTCCTGGGGTAATTGTACCCAAAAACTATAGTTGTGTGCCTAGATCCATGTCATGTTTCACGATATCCAAACTCAAGCTATGATTACATAGACTTCAGTCAGTCATGTGACTCAAGAAAACCTCATGATCTTAGTCAGTTGTCAGATATCAGTAACATTCCGCCAGTCAATGGAATTCAGTAAGATTAAGTCATGCACATTTATTTATTCATGTTCAGTCCCTCCAGATGGGAGCAGAGGTTAGCACCGAGTGAACCCTAGGATAGGAACTCACCCGCCAGTTCAGGGTGTGATTCTTAGTAGTCATCCTTGTGTTCCAGAACTACGTAGCCAGCATAGGTTGAGACATCTTAACCCGTCAGATTAGGGTTGATGAGATGGATTAACCCGTTAGTTTAGGGTTCCCGCCATTCTCATTGAGTACCCGCCAGATAAGGGCCACTCACAGGCTGTCCTTACCCGTGGCACGGTATTGACACCCCTCCAGTCAGAGCAAAGATTGGACCCCAGCTTAGCCATAACAGCATACATGTGGCATGTCGGTTAAACAATACTTCCCATAATTTCAGTATCAGTCTTAGTAAAACAACTCAGGGCGTTCTTTAGATTTTAGTATATACAGGACTGTCAGATACAGTCGTCCATGTTATCAGCTTCAGTATTAGTCATGACAGTTATCAGTAAACCATGTATTAGCTTACAGGTCATGCTATCACGTATTCACTGTCCCAATTTCTATATATGTGTGTTTTCACTCCCACGTTCATATTAGTCAGTCAATGTTATTCATGCATGAAACCCTTTATGTTCATCCTACCTTCCTCATATACTCAGTACTCCAGTTGTACTGACGCATTTATGCTATGGTGCTTTCTTTTCATATTACACCATAGATTTCGAGACACGATCTCCATCTTAGTAGTAGCGGTAGCATTCCAGTCGCAGAGACACAGTGAGTCCTCATTGATTCGAGGACAATATGATTTGATACATTTATTTATTTCTTCAGTTTAGTTTTACGAAGTTAGTTGTAGATATGTTCCTTCAACTCCTTATTCAGATAGTTTAGAGGCTTTCAGATTTACGTTCAGACTTAGCTTTCAGATTGAGTTGTTTTGGGTATTTTCACCCACATGATTTTATTCAGTTGAACCTTATCGCCTTACAGTTCTATGTATTCCGCATTATTATATCATGATTTACAGTATAAAGGTACAGATATCATTCATAGGTTAGCTTATGGTCCCTCGGGGTCATGAGCACCGTATAGCATTCCGGTTCAGCAAATTGGGGTGTTATAGTACTATTGTCCATTATTTCAGATAGGGGTACTCAGTTTACCTCTCATTTTTGGAAAGTTTCTCAGAATGGTATTGATACCAAAGTTCATCTCAATACAGTCTCTCACCCTCAGACAGATGGTCAGGAAGAGAGGACCATTCAGACCTTAGAGGATATATTGAGAGCTTATGTTTTTGACTTCAACGGCAATTGGGATGATCACTTACTATTGATTAAGTTAAGTTACAATAACAATTATTATTCTAGTATTCAGATGCCTCTATTTGATGATGTCTATGGAAGGAGATGCCAATCTCCTATTGGTTGGTTTGATATAGATGAGACAATGGTGATAGGGCCAGATTCAGTGTTTGATGCTTTGGAGAAAGTTCAGTTTATCAGGGAGAGGCTTAAGACAGCTTAAAGCTATAAGAAATCCTATGTAGATGTGAGAAGAAGAGATCTTAAGTTTCAGGTTGGAGATTTGGTATATTTGAAGATCTCTCCTATAAATGGAGTGAAGAGATTTAGTAAAAGGGGGAAACTCAGTCCCCATATGTAGGCCCTTACAAGATCTTGAGTCAATTTGGAAAGGTAGCTTACAAGCTTGAGTTACCTGCAGATTTGGCATCAGTGCATCCAGTGTTCCATGTGTCCTTGTTAAAGAATTGTATTTGTAACCCAGCTATAGTTGTTCCTTTTGATAGTACAGTTATTCAGGATAACCTTTCTTATGAAAAGCTCCCAGTCAAAATCTTAGATCACCAAATTTATAGAATAAGGAACAATGAAATTCCCTTGGTCAAAGATCTTTGGCGGAATTAGTCTGTAGAGGGAGCTACTTGGGGAGAAGAGGGAGACATATGTACCATGTACCCTCACCATTTCTCTACAAACTCAGACTCAGTTCAAGGTAACAGTTTTCCTTAGAGAATCTTTTTTCCATTCTCAGTTCAAGTCATGAGGTCATCTTCATGTCATTGTATACATTCATGAACCAGTTTAGTCAGTCACCATGTTTCAGACTCAATCGTGTAATCATGTTTTTAGTTATGCATATTCAGCATGTAATCTCAGTACCTCAGAATTTCTCAACATTATCAGTCTCATTCAAGGAAGAATGTTTCCAAGGGGGAGATATTTTAATACCCCATATTAGTCATTAATGAGTTTACCCCATAGTGCATGTACAAGAGGTTTAGAACCTAAAAATTTAGCTAAGTGTTGGAGACTTAGCCTTATTTTTGGCCTCTTAGCTTATATGATTTTTAAAGTAACCTTCTTGATCCTAAGATATATTTTTTTGAGTTAATTGATGTTTCGGGGTGTAAGGAGCATGTCTCGGGTAAGTTTCAAATTTTTCGGATGAGGTTTGGACCATTTTTGGATTTTGAAAAAAGCAAGTCACCACGATTGTGGTACGTCACAATGGAATAGAGATGGTAACATTGGGGTTCCACTTATGAATTTTAATTTCAGAGAGGCAGTCTTGTCTTATCCCATCACCCCAATCCATAAAAATATGGGATTTAAAGCCCCCAAAAGCATATTTGGTCATCTTTTACACAAAATCTCTAAAAAGAAAACCTCCCTCTCTCAAGAACAAACCCTAGCCCCTTCAAGATTCAAGCTCAAACTTCAAGAAAACACCAAGAACTTTCGCAAATTCTTTAATTAAATATGTTTGATGTTCATCCATGGGCCCTTTTCACCAATGGAGTCCAAGAATCCTCTTTCAAGTTTAAAATTATGATCTTTACATGTTAGCATGAATTTTCTCCATGAAATCCCATGAATTTCGATTTTCATACTATATTTTCATGTCTTTTCAATGGAATTAGTCCTTCACATATTTGAAGGGTGATATTGAAATATTAAATTCTTAACCCATGATTTTAGTATAGAGGTTATGTTATTATTGCATGAATTAAACTATTCTGATGCTTAAATCCATGAATTTTAAGTGTTTGATGAAATGCCTAAATGGTTGGATTTTGAACAAAGATTACTTATGGTGTTTACGAAGACTTAGTATGTTTCTTGTGTTATTATTATCGAGTCCGGGGAGTTATTAATACCCAAAAATTTAGCTGTTTTACATAGTTTCATAATTTGTAGAACGATCTCATATAAACCATAAACATTTTCCTCAAATCAGTTAGTATGGCCAGTTGTTGGTTCGGGCAAGATTAGTTCAGTTCAGGAATTAGTGTCTTCAGGTTGGAGTAACACTTAGCATCGAGTGAACTAAGGGATGGTGTCTCCCCCATAATCTAGGCATGAGACATTAGTAGAAAAACCTAGGTTCTATACCTACAACTCCACTGTAGACTTTGCAGAGTCCCCCGTCAGTTAGGGATGACAACTCTGTCCTTTGGGACAATAGATAGTGGATCAAAACAGCCAATGTTAGTACCCATGGCACAATACTGACACCTTCTAACTGGGGTCACAGGTTGGACCCTGATAATATTTTGGGGCATGTCGGTAATAACTAGCTCCTACAGTTTAAGTTTAGATTTTAGTGTGATTTAATTCAAGTTTGTATTGACCATAGCAAGCAATTATCAGTTATTCATTATCAGATTTTCGGTATTACAAGTTTGCAAACATTTTCTGAGTCATGTTTTATTCTTGGTCATACATTCTTACTGGCAGCGCCCAAGTGCACACGCAAGTGTACTGGATTTATCAAGTAGTAAAGTGGCTTCAAGAAAGCCCAAGTATCGATCTCTCAGGGACTTGCATTTGCCGCCTATCTAATTCTAGTCTAACTAATTGAGAAAAAAATAAACAAGAAGAGTGCTGAATAATTGTAAATTAAAAATAAAAGAAACAATGCGTAAAATAAAAGTCTTGGGACAATCAATGGAAGAAAACTCAGGGTTAAATCACTTCGAACAATCATACTATGTTATTGAATTTCATTCGCTAATTTGCTTATCGTGGTTGTAGATTCGTAGGGTTAGTTGCATGATCACGGTCTCCCGACCTCTAATATTTTACCTAATTTAGAAATTACAACTATATCATTAAGCGGGGATGTAATAATCCAATTAAGTGAATTAATGCTATCATCCTACGTTACAATCAAGTAAGACATCTAAGTACATCCTTGTCCTTGACGCTAAGTTACATTCTTTATTTTATAAAACAATAAAAACCCAAAAAAATTTATTCCCATATTTTATCTCTCTATTCCCTCTCTCGAGATCAAAAGTTTGATAATATATGTATTTTATGAGAGATCAATTCATAAAATAATTAAAACAAAAATAAACAAACAACCAATAATGATAAGTAAAATTAAACGAATTTAATCCAAAACAATAGTAATCATGTTTTTGACTTTAATCCGAAAAAGAGAGTTTTTAACCAATAATATTCATAATCACGATCCAAAAAAATTGACACATGATATGAAAAATTAGAGACTAAATAAAATAATAAAGAAAAACATAATACGTGTAGCAACCCCTCCAATTTCGTCCAAAGAACGTCCTAGAATTCCCGAATAACGTCCAAAGATTAATATTAATATATATATATATTATGAAGGAATTAGGACAACTTGCACATGGTCCAAGGAAATTTCCACCAACATATTCCTTAAAATGTGTGTCATCCCTTTTGAATTAAAATAGGATAAGTCCACTGCGTTGGTCAGCTTTAAATTGGCCCTGCAAGTGCAACCCGTCTCGACGCAATGGTTATAGCGTCGATGGTCGACACGACACGTCGGTATTGTGACGACTCACTAGAATTTACATCCAAAAATTTGATTAAGTGTTGAATATTCCTTACTTTTTTTATGTCTTTTGTAGTATATTTTTAATGTATTTTAACTTTTTTATCAATAATATATGTGGAAAGGACAAAAATAACATCTAACACTAAAATAATTTCATAAAATTAGCACCTAAATTTAAAAACTCAGTACATAGCACCTCAATTCTACGTCACAATTCGGCCCTTTTTATTTTATGTCCTGAACTAACTTTTCATCTTTAATAGTAAAATAATATAGGCGCTCGTCTTACTTTTCTCATTTCTCGGTAGTTAGTAATTAGATTTGCAGTACTAACTAAAACTATAGTAATTAGATTTGATACATCACCCGTTTTGGGTCCTTTTCTATTTTAAAAATTTTACTCTTTTTTATTCTTTTTAAAACAATAGAGTAATTGTTTTCTTTTCAGATTATTTAACAATTCACCAACATTACTAAAATAACATGCTATCTGTTTTGTTTTGTTTTACTTATTTATACAATAAAATACAATATCATATACTTTTAATATAATATAATTGTTAAAGATATATATGTATATATAATAATGATACAGTTTCTATACATATACATATTCTATATAATAATTATAACATTTTTATACACATTTTTTTACAATTTTTAACTACAATTATTATTAAAATACATATTTTATACGACTCTATATAGTTTCTACATGCATTCTAAAAATGTATTAATCTAATATAATAGAGTATCAAATGAGTATATATACACTGCAAGTGTATCAATGTAGTATAAAAGTGTATTAATGTGGTATAAAGAGTATCAATTGAGTATAGGGACTGCATGTGCTTGCATAGAATTTTATTTCTCTTTTTTTAAAAAGTATATCAATATAATATAAAAGTTTATCAATTGAGTATAGGGACTGCATGTACCCAATTGGGCCAAATGACTAAAAAGGGGAATTACTTTAGCCGACTGGCTACATCATGTCCACCTTATCAATTATGGATCATTTTTTTTTTAAAATGGTCATGTCATATCCTTTTTCCATAATATATTACCGTACTCAACTCACAAAGCCTCCTACTTAATCACACACCACAAATTAAAGATTAAAACAACACAATAACCTCAACGACGAATCAAAACACAAGATAAGATAAGGCTAATTTGCAATAATCTTCCACTTATTATTCCGACCCTAGATTTAATCAAATTAAACTTTATCCATTACAAACAAGTTATTCCAATCATAATTACACTATTAAAATATTTAGAACAAATTAAACACATTAGAATCTACCGAGACCAACTAGACACACATCTAGCTCAAGCTAGTAAAACTAGTTTTTCGAGTTGAACTCTAAATGACACAATTGAATACAAACTTGTTCAAAAAGTACTTTGGACATTGTAATCACATACTTGGACACTTAAATTCTTATTTATATCAATATGAATACGTAAAGCGCCCGAATTACTCTCAAAATCAGGCAAAATAAGCTAGAATAATGATACAAAAGTGTATAAAATCACTTCAGATCATCACCCTACAGTTAAACTCTTGTTCGTCCTCGAACAACTCTTTACTCTAAGCATAAAAATTTGAGGTTATGCTACACTTCTACTAAAATAAAGACTCTCAAGCTAGTACTACAATTACTACACAGAATGCAAGTTTCTACACAAAGCATGTTATTTACACAATTAAAAACTCATGAATACTACTTCAAAACATCCTAACCTCAAGAATTGACTCAATACATGGCAAAATCATGCATATTATTCAATCAAGGAAATTATATAAATCACCCACATTCATTAAACCTGTGCCCCTCACGACAAGAGAGTTGTCCATAATCACTCATAATATTATAATTTATAATATAATGGGTACAAGAATCAAATTACGCTCACTCTCACAAGGAATTCACAAGTTACACATAATGAACCATAAGCTTGCCTTTAGTGTAATGCTCCACTAATATTCGAATGTAAAACTTAGGATCAATTAGGACTTTTTCGTGTTGTAATGTAGGCTAAGGGACGGGTAGAAACTATTTGGGAATAGTGACTAACCTCTCTAGCTCTTTAATACACTACTTTATGCAATTAAGACAACTTTTCAACAACCAAATTACACCCTTATTTACTATCCCATTCTATTGTTTTTTTACCTCATCTCTTTTAAGCATTTTCACAAACACATGGTGGACGCATTGTTTATTCCTTCAAGATTCAATTTTTGTCATTTTTTTACAATCATGGGAATATTTTTATCATTATTTACATCACATCCATCTACTACACATCAATTATACACCAATAACCATTAACTTGGGGTGTCAATTTCACCTTTTTCTTTTTCAATTTCTCCCACTCCTTACTAATTCAATTTTCATTAAAGCACTTGGGAGATTTTTGGATCAAATTATGGTCTATCAAAGAAGGAATTAGGTTACTTATGAGATTGTCAAAGAAAAAGCTAGAGGCTTAATGGGGGTTAACTAAGATAATGCACAAGTTTAGGACAAATAGAAGGTATAAAACAAAGTTATCAAAGAACTGCCTATATCATCTCCTAAAACCACCCTCTTTATATCACTTCACACATACACGGGTAAGTTCTTGACATCACATGCAACAACGAATATTCAAAATACCTCACACGCACATGGCACACGCTCAACTCAATAGGATCATAATAGACTCTTAACCAAACAATAGCATAAATTTAGAATTAAGCCACCATGAACAAGAGTCATAAACTTGATCCTAAGAGACTCAAAAATAGTAATTCACACAATCAACATGGTTTTATAAACAAACCCAGTTGCACCATGTAATAAAAAATAACACCAACAAGAATATCACACTTATTCCTAACGAAATTTTTTTAAATTGAGCCAAAATTTTGGGAACCCACTCCACATTGAAAATCTACTTTGTCCCCAAAGTGAATTTAAAAGCAAGAGATAGAAATACTCCCCGAGGCCTCTAGGCCAAGCTAGTAGCATATTCACATAAAGAAAATCCATGGGACCCCACACTCAATCTTTTTCATGCTTCAAGCTCAAGTTTATGGTACTTCGACTTCCAATCAACCTATGACTCAACCAAAAAAAACTACATGAATTAAAAGCTAAAACCTGAAAAGAAAACATACCTAATTAGCTTGTGTTACCTCCCAAGCAGCGCCTAATTCAGTGTCGCGGCACAACCTAATCAACTTTTCCCTCCACCTTGAGGATATGAATTTCACCCCATATTTTGTATCCATCTTTTTTCCTCGCTCATAGCATGGTGGTACAAAAATTAAGGAATCGAGTAATGGAATATGCATGGTAAACCACTCAGCCTTGAAGTGGATTGATACTGAAGTCTATCGCTACGTATGGAGTCACAAAGAAAAGTGAAGCTCCAGTATCTAAAAATACATATACATAAAGATAGAGACTTATAACATACCTGTAACAACATCAGGAGAACTTTCACGATAATGTTGAGTCTAGATAGCATACACACTATTTTAGCAATTCCCATTAGTGGCACTAGAAGTGGTACCCTGCTGAGTCAGGCGACCTATTGGGGACAATGAAAAGTTAGGATGACCTTGCCGGCGAACATTTTTTCCCTTCTGAGGAACTTTCGAGCAATCTCTAATCCTATGGCCTAGTTTTCCATATTCGAAATACACATCACTGCTGTAATGATTCGAGACTACCCCTAGTAATTACACGGTGCTATGATCCCAAAGGACCATAAGCTAACCCTCTACTAATATCTATACCTGAGAACTACATAATATATGGATAATAAATGCGGAAACTAGCCATAAGTTTCAAAACATCTTAAAATACTCAAAATTTGAAATTGAATACTGATACATCTGTCCAAAAAGCCTCTAAACTATTTGAGATGTGGAGTTGATGGGACATGTCCCTAACTAACTCTGTCTATAGAAAATAAACTAAGTCTAATGCGATAGTAAAATACGGATCATCCTCGAATGAAGAGGACTCACTGCTACGTCTACTACTGCTGACTAAGACTGAGCTGCTAAGGGTACTCAGGATCTCGTGCCTCTGAACTTATGGTGTCAAATAAAAACACCATAGTGCAAATGCGTTAGTACAGGAATGTACTGAGTATGAAGATAAGGTATGGCTAAATGCAAGGGCTTGTGCATGAACAATTACATAATTGAATTGTCATGAGGACATATGCATGAATGCACAAGCCAAAACTAAAAACATCACAACTCGAAATACTGAAACTCGGATACTACTTTACTATCATCCGAACTTACTACTAACGCCTGAGATACTGAAAAACTGAATCATATGATACTGATAATTGAGTACTGGAGTTGAGATCAGTCTTATCTAGCGAGAGATCTTAAAAACTGATGATACTGAAATTGATTAACTGAATCTACTCATATCAATGACTGAATTCTGAGCTTGGTACTCTCAACTGACTGCATCAGAGATCAAACCTCTCTAACGAATGATTCCAAAATCTAATATCAATGATAAGAAAAAATTATATCTAAGATCAAACCTATCTAGCAGAAGATCTCTTACTCCGATAATGAGAATAATCAACTGAATTTAAGACTGAGATCAAGCCTATTAATGGGTGATCTCTGGATTTGAAAATGAGAATACTCAACTGAATCTGAGACTTAGACAAGCCTATCTAATGGGTGATCTCTGGATTTGATAATGAGATTACTCAACTGAATCTGAGACTGAGATTAGGCCTATCTAACAGGTGATCTCTGGATTTAATAATGAGATTACTCAAATAACATTATGTGGGACCATGCCTATCTAGCGGGTGGTCCATGAATCAATGGAACTATCTGAGTTCCTTACTGAGTTAGGTGACTGTAGCTGCCAGTCTTGATTTCTAAGCTCTACTCTGAAGACTGATACTGAAATTACAACTATGGGAGTGCTCACCTAACCGACATGCCTCGAATTTGAACTAGTGGGGTCCACCCAGTAACTGCAGCTGGAAGGGTGTCAATATCATGCCATAGGTAAAGAACTCTCTGGTTAAGCCTCTCTAATGGGCGACAAGCCTTTTTCTAACGGGTGACTCCTGTATTCTACACTGGATACATAGTTCTGGAGTTCAGGGATTGCTCCTAACAAATCTGTCTCTCTAATGGGGAACCTCAATCCCTGTACTCGCTCGGTGCTAGCTCCTACTCCCAAATGAAAGACTCTGAACTGATTCTCAACTTCACATAAACTGAGATAAATCTGATACTAATCATGTTTCTCGAATGATATGACTGAGTTAAGCTGAATTCATTTGGTTTCATATCTGACAAAATACTACAAAATCTTGTTATCTAACTGAACGATACTGAGCTTTGAATAGATACTCGAATACCACTGAGGTATAAACTAAACACTCAAATACTACTAGATCTGAGATAAGTATAGAACTAAGGCTAGATTACTAGCGATACTGAGATTACAGAGATTACTAAGATTACAGGGATTTCTTAAGTTTTGTATCTATCTGAGAATGCAGAGTTCTATAACTCACTGAGTTCTTAGAATCATGGATCGACTGGGATTGTCGTGAAAAATGACATGGGCTCTAGACAATAGCTAAATTTTTGGGTATAAATACCCCCAGGACTCGATAACATAAAAGTAAACATAACCATTCTTGACAACTCATAACCATAGTCATTTATTCACCATCATAATCTCTAAAGCATCTCTTAGGAATCATTAACATGCGATAATATAGGGAGACATGTTATTGGATCATATTCCATTCAACAAGGTCTTGCATCAATCACTTAGCATGTAGTAAAGTCTTAGCATGTACCAAAGATCACAAAATTGGGGAATTTCATACTATCACCTCTCAATTCGTTCACTAAGGTTTTTCAACAAACACTTGGCATGCATGGGTTTACACCTAATTAGGGATTTCATGATATCATGTCACAGTTCATTCACTAAGGATTTTCAACAAACACTTGGCATGCATGGGCTTGCACACAATTGGGGGTTTCCTAGTCAACATGCTATAATGACTCTAATTCCTTCACATAAGCATTTTATCAAACATATGGGGATCATGCTTTGCTTATTTAGCCATTTCTACACTTAATTGACACGAACACATCATCTAACAAGAAACTTGAAGAGGTTTATCATGAACATCACATGAATTTCACATACTAGAGTCAAATCTTGAAAACCTTGTAAACAACATGAATCACATCTCAATAATAGCATGAATATCAATTTCAACTCACATAAATCATGGAAGCTCATAAACATAAAATCTTTGAACTTTAAAAAAGGGTTCTTGAGCTTCTTGGATGAAAGAGACCCAAGAATCAACATCTACATACATTGGGAAAACTTTTTTCTTGAAAGCTCTTGGAGAGTTTCTTGATTTCTCTTGATTTTTCTTGAAGAAGAAATAAGGGTTTTGATTTTATAGAAACCCTATTATTTGATGTTGAATATGAGAAATGGGGCTGAGATCCTTTATTGGGTATAAATAGGGGCTGAAAAAAAGTGGAAAAATACAAAAAGACCCTTTAAAAATTGAGATAAAAATGCTGAACGGGGGCTGCGATAGTCCGTTGCAAGTCTAACGGTCCGTCGGATCGCCCATCACACGTTGTCTAGAAAATGAAAACACTACCTCGATGTGACGGCCTCAGCAACGGTCTGTCACACATCCGACGGTTCATCAAATCATCCGTCGCACGTTGGCCAGGATAATACCACACTGCTGAGCACGATGGTCCCAATAATGGTCTATCGTACACTTAACGGTATGTCATTTTGGCCATCGCACTTGGTACAGTAATGGAAATTACTGCCTTGGTTGTGACGGGCTAAGTGATGGTCCATCGCAAGGTCGAAGGTCCGTCAACCCGACCGTTGCACCTAGGCGGTTCTGACAGCTTTCAATAAAATGGCCATAACTTCCTCGCCGATATCGGATTTTGATGAAATTGGTATTGATGGAAAGCTTATTCAGTGATCTACATGAAAAAAAGTCGATATTAGGGAAATTCTACATGGTTTAAAATATTTCTCACTTGTGAAGACACTTCTCAACCTCTTAGGATTGGATTTACACTTCACTTGAAATGCTCTAAGGCTTAAACTACGAGAGAATTTTGTGGCGTCTTACAACTTCCAGCTCTTTATGCACCGTGATGATTCTTACCATATTTCCTATAGAGCGAATTTGTGTGACCACTATTCGTACTACCCTGGTACTTAGAGACATATGATCTATCCTGATTGTCCTTCCTGAACTTAGGCAATGGCACAGGAGCTAAAGATGGATATGGGGCTAAGAATTTCTAGTGGAACTAGGAATGGTTACTGCCTTTCAGCCATAGCTGAGAAAAGTAGAAACTACCTGTTATGGCCCTCTTATTCTCTTTCTGTTTCTCCTTAAGCTTCTCCTCCTCATTCTGCTGAGCATAAATCATAAGTCTTGACAGGTCCATCTCCTTAATTAACATGGCAGTCCTATTCTCCTTGACCACATTATAAGATACACCAGATACAAACTTAATCATCATGTATCTAGAGTCGGCCACCATAGTTGGAGCATACCTCGCCAACCGAGTGAACTTTAGAGAGTACTCTTTCACTCTCATACTACCCTACTTAAAATTTCTGAAATCCTAAACTTTTGGTTCCCTCAACTCTAGTAGAAAGAACCTATCTAAGAAAGTCATGGAAAAATCCTCCCACTTTTTGGACCAGGTGTGATCTACTCCCTACAACTGGTATTTATCCAGTACAATTCTGAGATGGTCTGCATGATATCGCTCACTGTGGGAATAGACCAGAATATCATCAATGAAGACTCTGATGAACATGTTCAAATACTGCTTGAACACACGGTTCATCAAGTCTATGAAAGTTGTTGGGGCATTGTTGAGAACAAAGGACATAAATAGGAATTCGAAGTGACCATACCGAGTACGGAAAGCTATTTTTGGAATGTCCAATTCTCTGAAACTGAGCTGATGATAGCTGAATATGAGGTCTATCTTTGAGAAATAGCTAGCACCCTAAAGCTGGTCAAACAAGTCATCAATTCTGGGAAGAGGATACTTGTTCTTGACCATGACCTTATTAGTCTATACATATTCTGAGAGAACCATCTTTCTTGCACATGAATAATACTGGGTCGTCCCACGGGGACACACTAGGTCTGATGAATCCCTTATCTAAAAAATCCTTCAACTGCTCTTTGAATTCTTTAAGTTTTGTTGGTGCCATTCTGTATGGCGGAATAGATATAAGCTGAGTATCTAGAAGAAGATCAATGCCAAAGTCTATTTCCCTTTCGGGAGGAATCCCTGGAAGATCATCAGGAAATACATCTGAATATTTGTTCACGACTGGAAAAAATTCAAGACTGGGAGTTTCATAACTAGTTTCCTTAACACGAACAAGATTATAGATAATCCCTTAGATATTATTTTCCGTGGACGAAGGTAGCAAACAAGTTGACCCCTGAAAGTGGATACACTACCCTTCTACACTAGGATAGGTTTATTCAGAAACTGGAACTGGACTATTATGTTTTTGTAGTCGACTGTGGCATAGCAGGAATAATGCCAATCCATGTCGAGAATGACATCAAAATCAGTCATCTCTAATTCGACTAAGTCTGCTGAAGTAACTTTCTGAGATATCATAATTGGGCAGTTCCTGTATACCTGCCGAGCTATAATGGTTTTACCCACTGGGGTAGAAACTGAAAAAGGCTCTACTACAATTTCAGGACTGACTTCGAAATCAACTACTATATAGGGAGTAACAAAAGACAAAGAAGCACGTGGATCTGGAAAATCGTAAACATGCACATAAAAGATCTATAGTGTACCAATAACCACATCAGGAGAATTTTCCTAATCTTGTCGGGATTGAAGAGCATAGAGTCTATTTGGGCGTTGCCTACTAGTAGCACTGGAGGTGGCACCCAACTAATTTGGGCAACTGGACTGATCTGTGGAACGATTTTGTTGACCCTGTGGACCTGACTGTGGACAATCTCTAACTATGTGGCCTGGCTTGCCATACCTGAAACAAGTATCACTGCCAGCTCTGTAAGTACCCTGATGGTTCTTTCCAGAAGTTTGACAAAGGAGGTAGGTGCGGGCACTGCTAACACTGCCTTGAGACTTAGATCCTGACACTCTATCTCTGAACTTAGGAACAGGAGCCCTAGCTGAACAAGGAGTTGGAACTGAGAACTTAGGACAAAACTGAGAGTGGTTTCCTCCTTCTGATTTTGGCTGAGCAAAGTTAAAACTACCTATCCTTGCTCTCTTATTCTAGTTCTCCCTCATCTTAATCTTCTTCTCCTCTATTTGATTAGCATGAGTCATAAGCCTAGCTAAATTCATGTCACTATTTAGCATGGCGGATCTGAACTCAATAAATATGCTATTATTTACCCCTGAAATGAACTTACTCTTCTTGGCCCTGCTATATCCAACCACATGAGGGGCATATCTGGCTAATTGAGTAAACTTAAGAGAATACTCCTTCACCATCATGTTGCCCTGCCTGAGGTTGATGAATTCTAACACGTTGGCTTCTCTAAGTTCTAGGGGAAAGAATCTATCAAGGAAAGCTGAAGCAAACTCCTCCCACTCAACTGACACTGCATCAACTGTCCTCTGTGACTTCCACTACTTGAACCAACTGGGAGCAACATCCTACAAATGATATGCAACTAGCTCAGTACTCTCACTAGAAGTAACCGCCATGATGTTTGTTACCTTCTGAACCTGATGTAGGAATTCTTGAGGGTCCTCATCTATCTTAGACCCGAGAAAGGATGGACGTTTCATTCGGGTGAAGTCCTGAATCGAATTGGCCACTAGGTTGGCCAAAACGACAGCTGGTCGTTCATTCTTAGCAGCAACTGACTGAGAAAGAGTAGTGAATGCAGCTCTAAACTATGCATGAAAAACATGTTCGTCCAAGGGATCTTCTTGGACAGGCTGAAATCTTCTCTTGGGAGGCATATTTTCTGAAATAAATAGAAGGAATGGATTAGACTGAGAGATTGACTTGATATTATGCTCACTGACATGACAGAAATCCTGAAAGAAGGGAAATTGTTCCTGAAACATCTTATAGACTCCTGCACATAAATGTGGCGCGCAACACACCCATGCACAAGACTCTACTATATGTGACTTTAAGACTTCCTAGGCCTCTATTGAACCTTATACTCTGATACCAAGTTTGTAACACTCCGGATATGGTACTTGAAATGCTACACGGTACTTATGACCCCGAAGGACCACAATCTAACCTATTACTGATATCTGTACCTGTATACTGCATAATATACTGTATAATACTAAAAAATAAATTGAAAGGCCATAAGTGTAACGACCCTAAATTGCCTCCAGGGACGTCACACAGTGCTTAAGGATACAAGTAGCCCCAAGCTAACCCTTAGAGTCGGTTTCTACCCAAAAACACCCAATTCAAGATAAGGATAGACTTAAACACTCGCATAGCCATATCACAAGAAAGGAAATAACAAAGGATAATTGGTTCATATGACCATAACATAGAGAAATCTCAAAAAAACCACAATACTGATCCCTCTCAACATATCACAAGTCTGATACTAGTCTGACAAAGCCTCTATGAATGAAAATCTAGAGATCCATTGGGATAGGCCCCAACTCACTCAAAATGGACTAAAAATAAAACATAGTCTCTGGAGCACTGTGAATATCTGAAGATCGGTCCTCGAACTAGGAGGACTCAGCACTATAGAAAAAGTAGGCAAGGTGCTCGGAGAATCATGGATGAGGCTGGGAATGAGCACCTGAACCTACATTATAAGACATTGTAGCACATAGACATATATGTGGATCAGTACTTTAGAATATACTGAGTATGTGGGGGTGCAAGCATATGTATAAAGTAGTAACGATATTTTCTTTAATCAAATCGTGTACGCATAATGAGATGACTCACATAGCTTGAACAAGTATAAAATATGAAACTCATAAGTCATGTAGAATAAAGCATGTAACAAATCTCGTGAATCATCATTATTTAACTTCAAAATTGGAAACCTTCTCTTACTCTCAATGCCCAAAGGCTAAGGGATTTCATACCACACTTTCAAGTTATGCATATATCTCAAGAGAGTAAAAGTTCTTCAATGCTCAACACTTCACAATCATTTAGAAACTCAAATACTTGGAATTTGAAATCATAAAACCTGAAAACATACTTGAAGGCCTTTCATTCACTTTAGAAAATATCTCATCTCAAATCAATACCTTGATTAATGAATGTCTTTGAAATTCAACCATTTAGGAAAATAGCTTATAGGGAAGGAAAATAAGCGTTTAGTTTCAAAGTTTGAAAGGCAAGGGAGGTTCTCGTAACTGACATAAACCATGCGAGCTACGTGGAGTCCAACGTTTAGTCCTCCTAAGGAAGAGACCCCACGTTGGGGAGGAGTGTCATACCCTTGCCAAGGAGTATAACCTAGGTCTAGTGATCACTAAACAAAGTCAGCCTCGAGCCCACATAATCAAATCAGCCTCAGGCCCACTCATAATCATAATATATTCAGCCTCAGGCTCATATCCTATAGTGGCATGTAGTTTTTGGGGTAAGAAACCCTAGTAGCTTAACCACTCAGTGCTAAATACTACTCCTTTAGATTACCTGCGCTCATCTCATAAAAATTCACTATTAGAATAATCTCATGGTTCACCACGAACCCATTAATCAAATAAATAATCTCGTATAGTAAAGTGGATTTGAAAGCTTTGGGACCATTAGGTCAATTCAATTTTCAACCATCTCTAAATACTTAAATCATGGGTGCTTATAGTACAAGAGTTCATAATTTCTTAAGTATCAAATAGGGCTTACTAAACCATAGTTCAATTTCAATTTAAAGCTTATCAAAAGCATAATATATAGCATGAGGATTCATAAATCATGTGGAAATCTTGAAATTTCAGCATTTCATCCCAAAATCTCAATGTAGTCACGTGCTTCAATATCTAAACATTTCAAATATAAGCTTCTCATGAAGTAAATTCATGGGGTTTATACAGCCATAAAAACTCAAGAAAACATGTAGAAATCATGCTATTTAACTCTCAGTTCATGATAAATATTAACATAATGCATTCAATAAATATGTGTGAAAACCCCAATACAAACTCATGTAAAAACCCCATAATTTCAGAAAAATCATGATGTAAATAAACATTTTGGGCACAAGGGTGAAAGGGTTACCCAAGTTCAAAACCCCACATACCTTGAATTTGAAGCTTTAGAAGAACTCTCACTTTTGGAACTCTACTCTTGCTCTAGAATGAGGGTTCTTGAGGCCCTTCAATTGGGAACCTAGAATCTTGACTCAATTTAGAAAATCCATGGTCGATTATTGAGATTGTTGGAAGAATTTTTGTGTATTTAGGGTTCTTTCTGAAAGAAAACTTGATAAAACCCTTATAGGATGCTTGCAAATAACTTTAATCTAGTGTTTCCACAATTTTATAGGCTTGGAAAAAGGTCCAAAATGCCCTTTAAAACGTCTGTGAAAAACTGAGAAAATTAAAATGGAACCCGTTTCGAAGGCCTCCGCGACGTGCTACAAATAGGGTTGGCTCTCTGGAAAATGACAATTAGGAATTTGACAGCCTCCGCAATGCGGAGCCATGCATTTTCCCACTGGTTGGGACCTGGGACCCCTCCGCGATGCGCCACTATCGCGGAGTCCCACTGGAAATTGACAATTGCTAAATGCACCCTCTCTGCGATGCACTAGGCTCTCAAATGACGTAGTTTTTACGACAAAGGCTTAAATTGGCCTTAACTTCTTACCCGAGTGTCCGATTTGGGCAAATCTTATGTCGATGGAAAGCTTATAAGATTTTCCACGTGATAAAAAGTCCAAATAAGGGAAATTCTATATGGTTATCATGATACTCACTTAAGAATCCACTTCTCAATCTTTTAAGGCCAAAATCATGTCTCACTCAACATGCCCCAAGGCTCAAACTACGAGGGAACTTTGTAGGACCTTACAATATCTCCCCATTGGGGGAACATTCAGCATCGAATGTTGCGAATTAGGCTAGGAATAAAGGAATATAGAGTACACACATCCGAAACAAGGACTAAACAGTTCAAGGTCTCTCTAAACTCATGAATACTCTAAAAAATACACGAACTTATATAAAAATAGATGCATAGCTGAACTTTAGATTAGAAAAGATTTATCAAGAAAGAATAGTACCTTCATATTGGTCTGAACTTGCGGAAAAGTGGTGCGGGTACTTGGATCACATGTTAGTTCCGCCTCCCAAGTATCACCCTCAATGGACTTGTTCCGCCACAAAACTTTGACCAAGTGAACTTCTTTGTTCCTTAGTCTACATATCTAAAAGTCTAGGATCTCCATGGGAAACTCATCGAAGGAAAGGCTATCCTGAATATCAACTCTCTCAGAAGGTTCAACCACAACGAAATCACCAATATGCTTCTTAAGCATGGAGACATGAAAGATAGGATAAACTGTGGATAACTCCTAGAGCAACTCGACCATATAAGCCACTTTACCAACACGACTTAAGACTCTATATGGGCCAACATAACGGGGACTAAGCTTTCCTTTCCTACCAAAACTTTTTACCCCTTTCATGGATGAAATCTTCAAGTACGCCAAATCACCTACCTTTAACTCAAGATCTCTCCTCCGCACATCAACGTAAGACTTTTGACGACTCTGAGTGGTCTTCAAACTTTCTCTAATCAACTTAACTTTCTCCATAGCTTTAAACACTGCATCCGGCCCATATGCGGTAGCTTCACTTACCTCGAACTAACCTACGGGTGATCTACACCTCCTACTATATGAATCCTCAAATGGTGCCATCTCAATGCTAGCATGGAAACTACTGTTATAGGCAAACTCTATCCATGGAGAATACTTATCCCAACTTACTTTGAAATCAAGAGCGTACTCCCTCAACATATCCTCTAGGGTATGAATGGTCCTCTCAGCCTGACCATCTATCTGCGGGTGAAAAGCTGAACTCAAAAGAACTTGGGTGCCAAGACCCTGCTGAAACAGCCTCCAAAACTTGAGAAGTAAATTGAGTACCCCTATCTGAAATGATAGACAAGGGAACTCCATGTAGTCTGACCAATTCCCAAACATACAATCTAGCATAATTCTCAGTCGTATAAGATGTATGCACGGGCAAGAAATGCGCGGACTTAGTGAACCTATCCACAACAACCCAAATAGAATCATCATGACAACGCAAAAGAGGCAACCCATTCATGAAGTCCATATTCACCAACTCCCACTTCCAAGTGGGTATACTAAACTCTTACATCACACCACCCGGTCTTTGGTGCTCTGTCCTAACTTGTTAACACGTTGCACACCTTGTCATAAAATTATCTATATCCTTCTTCATACCATTCCACCAATAGATTTCCCGCAAATCGCGGTACATCTTGGTATTACCGGGATGAATTGAATACCGTGTACCATGCGCTGCCTCAATTCATCAACACACGGGACACACAACCTACTATGCAATCTCAACACACCATCTCCCCCTTAGGAGAAAACCTCGACCTTTTGGTCCTTAACTGACTCCTTCAATTTGACCAAACTAGGATCCTTATCTTGCTTCTCCTTTACTTCCAAAAGTAAAGAGGATTTGGAACAACTCTGCACCAACGTACTCCCCTCCACTGATTCAAGCAATCTAACACCCAACCTAGCCAGACAATGAACATCATAAGTTAACTCTCTCTTACCTTCCTCAATATGTGCAACACTACCCATGGAGAATCGTTTAAGGGCATCCACCACCACATTGGCCTTGCCTGGGTGATACAACAAACTCATATCATAATCTTTCAATAACTCGAACCACTTTCTCTGCCTAAGATTTAACTCCTTCTAGGTAAACACGTACTGCAGGATTTTATAGTTAGTAAACACATCAAAATGGACACCATAAAGATAGTGTCTCCAAATTTTCAAATAAAAAACCACAATAGCTAACTCAAGATCATGGGTCGGGAAGTTCTTTTCATACTGCTTCAATTGTATAGAGGCATAGGATATAACCTTACCTCATTGCATCAACACAAAACCTAAACCAACTCTAGAGGCATCATAATACATCACAAAACCATCAGTACCATCAGGTAAAGTCAACACAGGGGCTGAAGTGAGTCAAATCTTCAACTCCTGAAAACTCTTCTCACAGGAGTTGGACCACTGGAATTTAACCTTCTTTTGGGTCAATCGGGTCATAGGAGACTCAATGGAAGAGAAACCCTCAACAAAAAAATGGTAATATCCCCTTATACCCAAGAAACTCCTAATATCAGATGGAGAGATAGGTCTAGGCTAGTTTCTCACAGCTCCTGTCTTTTGGGGATCAACTCTAATACCCTCGGCTGAAACAACATGACCCAGAAAGGCTACAGACCTTAGCCAAAACTCATACTTACTGAACTTGGCAAATAACTAATGATCTCTAAGAGTTTGCAAGACAATTCTAAGGTGAGTTGCATGGTTATTCTCATCACGGAAGTACACAAGGATGTCATCTATGAAGACAATAACAAACGTACCAAGGTATTACTTGATCACTCGATTCATGAGGTCCATGAAATTTTCTGGGGCATTGGTTAGCCCAAAAGACATAACTAGAAACTCAAAATGACCACAACGGGTTCAGAAGGCTATCTTTGGAATATGATATTCTCTCACCTTAAGCTGATGATAGCCAGATCTAAGGTCTATCTTGAAGAAGTAACTTGCACCTTGCAACTGATCAAATAGTTCATCAATTTTTGGAATAGGATACTTATTTTTGATGGTGACTTTGTTGAGTTGATGGTAGTCAATGCACATACGCAAAGATTTTTCTTTCTTTCACACGAACAAGATGGGTGTGCCCCAAGGAGAAATACTAAGCCTAATGAAACCTTTATCTAAGAGATCTTTGAGTTGCTCCTTCAACTCCTTGAGTTCTACAGGTGCCATACGATATGGCAGAATAGAAAAACGTCGAGTGTTGGGAAGAAGGTCAATCCCAAAATCTACCTCTCTATCGAGAGGTAACCCAGGGAGATCTTCTAGGAAGACATCAGGAAACTCTTTTACAGTATTGACTGGTTGAATATTTCGAGTCTCATAATTAGTGTCCTTGACTCTAACTAGGTGATAGATGAAACCCTTGGATATAAGCTTTCTGGCTTTGATATAGGAGATAAAATGACTCTTGGGAGATACTGAACTCTCGGACCACTCAAATTCTGGCTCACCAGGGAACTAAAACTTAACCTCACGGTTATGATAATCTATAGATGCATAACAAGAATAAAGCCAATCCACACCCAAAATGAGGTCAAAATCTATCATGTATAGCTCTATCAAATCCACAAGTATGACTCTATGAAGTATAGTAACAGGCAATTTCTATACACTCGTTTAGTAACAATAGACTCTCTGACTGGTGTAGAAACTAGAAAAGGCTCGGAGATCTTTTCAGGATTCATTTTGAAATTCACAGCTACAAGTGAGGTCACATAAGAGAGATTTGACCCAGGGTCTAACAAAACAGACACATCAAGATAAAAGACACGGAGCATACCAGTAACAACATTAGGGGAGTCCTCCTTCAGTACCATCCCAGAAACACCGTTCACAAACTTACTCATACTAGCTGACTTTCAAAAATCAAATTAGGAGCATACTTAGCCAACTGATTGAACTTCAAATAGTACTCCTTAACAATCATGGAGCTCTATATCAAGTTCATGAACTCTGCAATCTTTTTCCCTCATCTCAAGTGGAAAGAACTGATCCAACAAGGCATCTTGGAAAACTTGCCAAGTCATAGGAACGACATTCTCACCTCTACCCTTCCTCAATGACACAACCCAATCATAAGCAATGTCCTTCAGTTTGTAGGATGCCAACTCAAAACTTTCTTCTTCTGAAACATGCATCATGTCTATGATCTTTCTCACCTCCTCCAAGTACAACAGGGGGTCCTCGTCTATCTTGGACCCATAGAACTCAGGCATATTCATCTGCATAAAGTTATGAAGTCTTGCCGCAGCTACATCACCACCTTGTTGGTTAGCAACTAAGGCCTGGTCATTGGCACGAACATTTATGGTGACCATTAGGATGATGCCTAAAAGGCTCCCTAAACTCAGAATGAGACACCATCTCACTCAAAGGATCAACATGTGGGGGTTGTTCATCATCATTTCCATGGACATTCGCTCTTCGAGGAGGCATTTTTTGAAAATCAAAGATCACGGATCATTATATAAGAGGGATAACTATAGGCCCGATAGAATTTGAAAGAAGAAATAACTTTTTCCTAAAATATCTCATAGCCTCTTATTCATAGGTGTGGCGCGCTACACCCCGATGATCAAGACTCTACTCAACGTGACTTTTCAAACTCCCTGGACTCCTTAGAAATCCAATGCTTTGATACCAAGTTTGTAATGACCTGAAATCGCATCTCGGGACATCACACGATGCTTAAAGCTACAAGAAGCCCCAAGAGAACCCTTAAAGCCGGTTTCTACCCAAAAACACCTAATTCAAGATTAGAATAGACTTAAACACTTGTATAGCCATATCACAAGAAAGGAAATAAGAAAGGATAAGTGGTCCATATGACTACAACATAGAGAAATCTTAATAAAACCATAATACAGATACCTCTCGATGTATCACAAGTCTGATACTGGTCTGACAAAGCCTCTAAGAATTAAAATCTAGAGAGCCATTGGGACAGGCCCCAACTGACTCGAACTGGACTAAAAATAAATCATAGTCTCTAAAGCACAGTAAATATCTGAAGATTGATCCTCGAACCAAGAGGACTCACCACTATAGAAAACGTAGGCAAGGTTCTCAGAGAATTACGAGTGAGGTTGGGACTGAGCACCTGAACCTACATTATAAGACAATGTAGCATATAGACATATATGTGGATCAGTACTTTGGAATGTACTGAGTATGCAGGGGTGCATACATATGTATAAAGTAGTAAGGATATTTTTTTCAATCAAATCATGTATTCATAATGAGATGACTCACATAGCATGAACAAGTATAAAATATGAAACTCATAAGTAATGTAGAGTGAAGCATGTAACACAATCTCGTGAGTCATCATTATTTAACTTCAAAATCGGAAACCTTCTCTTACTCTGAATGCCCAAAGGCTAAGGGATTTCAAACCACACTTTCAAGTAATGGATATATCTCAAGAGAGTAAAAGTTCTTCAATGCTCAACACTTCACAATCATTTAGAAACCATATACTTGGAATTTAAAATCATAAAACTTGAAAAAATAGTTGAAGGCATTTCATTCACTTTAGAAAATATCTCATCTCAAATCAATACCTTGATTAGGGAATATCTTTGCTATTTAACCATTTAGGAAAATAGTTTATAGGGAAGAAAAATAAGCATTTAGTTTCGAAGTTTGAAAGGAATGGGAGGTTCTCGTAACCGACATAAACCATGCGAGCGACATGGAGTCCAACATTTTGTCCTCCTAAGTAAAAGACCCCACGTTTGAGAGGAGCGTCATAATCTTGCCAAGGAGTATAACCTAGGTATAGTGATCACTAAACGAAAATTGGCCTTGGGCCAACATAATCAAATCGGCCTCAGGCCCACTCATAATCATAATATAATTGCCTCAGGCTCGCATCGTACAGTGGCACATAGTTTTTGGGGTAAGAAATCGTAGTACCTTACCCGGTCGGTGCTAAATACTACTCCCTTTAGATTACCTGCGCTCATCTCATAAAAATCCAATTTTAGAACAATCTCATGGTTCACCGCAAACCCATTAATCAAATCAATAATCTAGTATAGTAAAGTGGATTTCAAAGCTTTTGGACCATTAGGTCAATTCAATTTTCAATCATCTCAAAATACTCAAACCATGGGTTCTTATAGCATGAGAATTCATAATTTCATAAGTCTCGAATAGGGCTTACTAACCCATAGTTTAATTTCAAGTTAAAGCTTATCAAAAGCATAATATATAGCATATAGATTCATAAATCATGTGAAAATCTGAAAATTTCAGCAATTTATCTCAAAATCTCAATGTAGTCACATGCTTCAATATCTCAACATTTCAAATATAAGTTCTCTAGGAGTAAAGTCATGGGGTTTATCCAGTTATAAAAACTCATGAAAATATATAGAAATAATGCCATTTAACTCTCAATTCATGAGAAATATCATCATAATGCATTCAATAAATATGGGAGAAAACCCCAATTCAAACTCATGTTAAAACCCCATAATTTCAGAAAAATCATGATGTAAATAAACATTTTTGGCAGAAGGTTGAAAAGGTTACCCAAGTTCAAAACCTCACAAACCTTGAATTTGAATCTTTAGAAGAACTCTCACTTTTGGAACTCTACTCTTGCTCTAGAATGAAGTTCTTGAGACCCTTGACTTGTGAACCAAGAATCTTGACTCAATTTAGAAAATCCATGGTGGATTCTTGAGATTCTTGGAAGAGGTTCTGAGTATTCAGGTTTCTTGTAGAGAGAAAACTTGGTAAAACCCTTATAGGATGCTTGCAAATAACTTTAATCTAGTGTTTCCACGATTTTATAGGCTTGGAAAAAGGTCCAAATACCCTTTTAAATGTATGTTCAAAATTGGAAAAATTAAACTGGAACCCAATTTCAAAGTCCTCCGCGACGTGCTACTAATAGCGTTGGCTCTCTGGAAAATGACAATTGAGAAATTGATAGCCTCCGCGATGCGGAGCCATGCATTTTCCCACTGGTTGGGACCTGGGAATCCTCCGTGATGTGCCACTATCCCAGGGTCCCACTGGAAATTGATAATTTCTAAATGCACCCTCTCTGCGACGCGCTAGGCTCTCAAATGACGCAGTTTTTATGATGAAAGCTTAAATTGGCCTTAACTTCTTACCCGAGTGTCCGATTTGCGCAAATCTTATATCGATGGAAAGCTTATAAGATTTCCCACATGATAAAAAGTCGAAATAAGTGAAATTCTACATGGTTATCATGATACTAACTTAGGAATCCACTTCTCCATCTTTTAGGGCCAAAATCACGTCTCACTCAACATGCCCTAAGGCTCACACTACGAGGGAACTTTATGGGGACTTACAATAACGTTTAAAATTGTAACATAGGATATAATAAATTATAATATATGTATGGGGTATGAAATAGCCAAAACAACTGAAATAACAAACTGAACATGATAGTCTGGAAAGCCTGTAACTGACTGAACATTCTAAATAAGGAGTTGATGGGATATGTCCCCAACTAACTCCAACTAATAAATAAATTATTAATATAATAAAGTAATTATCATGTCCTCAAAATATGAGGACTCACTTCTAGATCTGACTGTTGAGTTTGGAATCTACTGATGCTCTGGAGCTCGTGTCTCTATACCTATGTTATAAGATACTATAGCGCAACTATGTCGGTACTTTGAATATACTAGTATGCATGTGAGGTAGGATGAATGCATGGGGTTCATATGCATGAACAATACTGGATAACTGACTAATATGAATGTGAGAATACATGCATGCATACATAGTATCTATATCTGAAATAGTGCTAACATGAGTTTACTGATAACTAACATGACTAATGACTGAGTTCTGGTAACTAATAACATGAGTGACTATATCTGACAATCCTGAATCTGGTGGAACTAGCTGAGTTCCATACTATATCTGAGTTGACTGTATCTGACAGTCCTGAATTCTGTAACATAAAACTGTGGGATGTAGTCATCTAACCGACATACCCAAAATGATCCATTATAGCTGAATTGGGGTCCAATCTGTGCCTTGATTGGAAGGGTGTCAATACCACACCACTAGTAAGGACAACATATGAGAGACCCCCGACTAGTAGGTTACTCTTATGAGAACGCTGGGAACCCTTAACTAGTAGGTTAAGCCACCTCATTTACCCTCAACTAGCAAGTACTATGTCTTAACCTACGCTGGCTACGTAGTTCTGGAATGCAAGGATTGCATTTAAGAATCACACCCTCTACTGGCAGGTGAGTTCCCATACTTGGGTTCACTCGCTGTTAATTTCTACTCCCATATGAATAGACACTGAACATGATTAATTGATCTGAACATGGACATAGTTTACTGAATTCCATTAACTAACGAAATACTACTGATATCTGACAACTGACTGAAATCGTGAGATTATTGAGGTTACTGAATTCTTGAGCTTTCTTGAGTCACATGACTGACTGAGTTCTACGGATCATGGCTTGACTGAGGATATCATAAAAACATGGCACTGGCTCTAGGCATACAACTAAATTATTGGGTATAATTACCCTCAGGACTCGATGGTAAGAAACTGACAAATCAAGACTTTCTTGAAAACATAACCAACATCGCAATCCATAATTTATTTATTGAGGCAATTCATCAAACATGTGATATGCATAAGCTTGTACATAAATGGGGATTTCATAAGATCATACTAGTTCGGCATTTTTTTCCTTCACATAGGCATTTAATCAAACACATGGTAGGAATTGTATATGTAGACAACATTATCTAACAAATAAACATCATGATTCAACTATAATTTCATCATCCAAGGGTTTAATCATAGGTCCACATGAATCTACATTTATACTAATCAATTCCACAAAAAATTGATCACCTAACATGGATTAGAATTCAATTGGTTATTATCAACATGAACAAAAGAAACTCAACATGAGATTCATAAAGAAATCCATACAATAGAACTTTGAAAAGAGATTCTTACGCTTCATGGATGAAAGGAGTACATGAATGAACACTATGCATACCTGGGTTGAGTTTCTTGAAGTTCTTGAACTTGAAGAATTTGAATCTCTTAGTTCTTGAAGAAGATTTGGAATTTTGTTCTTGGGGATTAATCTTAAAGAGAAACCCCTAATTTGTTTATTGTAGATGGATAACGAATTTCTGATATTTGGTCGGATATAACTAGGTATATAAATAGGTGGTAAAATACCAAAAATCCTCTTTAAAAATGGTTTTAAATTAACTAAATGGAATATACGACGGTGGGTGCAATGGTCCGTCGCTGGGTCGACGGTCCGTCGAACTGACCGTTGCAATGGGACCAGAACTTGAACTTACTGCCTTGGTGCGATGGTAGGGTGCGATGGTCCATCTATGGGTCGACGGTCCATCGGTCTTGACCGTCGCTTCTAGGCAAAATAGGGCCTCACTATTTCCCTTGCGATGGCCTGAGTGAAGGTCCGTCGCTAGTCCGACGGTACATCGGCCTGGGCTGTCGATCCAGGGCAGAAGGTAGTACATTGCCTCACCGCGATGGTCGTAGGCTACAGTATGTCGCTAGTCTGATGGTTCGTCGGCCTCACCATCGCACCTGGGCTATTTTACCTCCTTCTGTATTTCGACCATAAATATCTCTTTATATGTCGGATTTTGATGAAATTGGTATTGGTGGAAAGTTTATTCAATTTACCACGTGACAAAAATTTAAAATCTTAAAAATACCACACGTACAAAAATGGATTCATCTTTCAAAGAAAGCTTTTAAAATTCTTGGGACAATTTCAAGCTAGGAAAAAGTACGGGGTATTACAATATATCCAAGTAACTTATAAGGATATCAAAACATGAGGCTTTGTTCTTGGATCCTTCACTGATCAGGATATGGCTCATACCTTACGACTTGTAACAAGTCATACGACTACCACTCATCCTCTCATACCTTGGAATGAACTCATCTCACCTCACACTGACTTGGTTATGACTTATCATGTATAACTCGTATGATCACCTTACAACTTCCAAGGTTTAAGTTATACCGTAAATAGGATATCACACATCACACACTATCATGGATAAAAGTAGTACATAAGACTCATATGATGTCGATACAACTCAAAGGAATGACTCGTATGTTGTACAGTAACCTCAAAACATTAGGTATTGCACTTTATCTATAACGACTTGGCACTTCCTCTACATCATTAATCTTCTAGGGTTCCCAAAACACTAGCTAAGGGAATTAGACGCTCATAGTTGCAAGATAATTAATGGAATTCATAGACATGATCATAGAATCTATCTCACAATAATAAAAGAAGAAAAACCAAAGTCTAAAACTGAATAACAAACCAAAAACAAACCAAGAACAATAAGATCCCAAGATCACAAATTAAATATTGAAATCAAAACATGTTTGTGAATAGTATATTTGATGTTTACCTCAGCCCCAAAGGGACTATCGAGGAATTAACTAGAATCTCCTGCTAAAGAATGTAAAAAAAGTTATTTGTAGATTAGATGGGAACCCTACAAATCAAATCCTAAAAAAGTAAGGAAAACTTGTGACCCCATACATAATAATGACTAAAAACACTATAGCAAAGACTAAAATCACCATATCTTATTACTCATAACAAGTCATACAACTAACACTCGTCCTCTCATAACCTACACAGGACTCATCTCACCTCACACTTACTTGGTTACGACTTACCATTTACGACTCGTATGATCATCTTACAACTTCCAAGGTTTAAGTCATACCTTAAACAGGATATCACACATCACACACTGCCATGGGTTCGAGTAGAACATACGACTCATATGATGTCCATACAACTCAAATGCATGAGTCATATATTGTACAATAACTTTAAAACACAGGGTATTATGCTTTATCTATAATGACTTGGCACTTCCTCTACTTCATTAATATTCTAGGGTTCTCAAAACCCTAGGTAAGGGAATTAGCTGCTCAAAGTTGCAACATAATTCATGGAATTCATAGACAAAATCAATCTGTCTCACAATAATGAAAGAATAAAACCCAAAGTCTAAAATTGAATAACAAACCAAAACAAACCAAGAACAATAAGATCCTAATATCAAAAATAGAATCTTGAAATCAAAAGATGTTTGTGAATAGTATATTTGATGTAAACTTAGATCCAAAGTGACTATTGAGACATTAACTAGCATCTCCTACTAAAGAGCATAAAAAAGGTATTTATAGATTATATGGGAACCCTATAAGTTAAATCCTAAAAAAATGAGGAAAACTTGTGTACCGATACATAATAATGACTAAAAGCACCACAAAAGTATATGTAGGTTACATAGAAACCCTAGAAAATAAATCCAAAATAATTTGGGAAAAGTGAGCTAGCAGCCACCTACGGGCCATATGTGGCACCTACACCCCTTTAGTGGGGCCGTAGGTGGTTCCCAAAACATCACAATCTGGAATTCAATGGCTGATACATATGGACCGACCTATGCACTACGCTCAATACATGGTACCTATGGTGCGTAGGTGCTATGTAAGTGATCATTTTTTAGATTTTTATTCTGTTTTCTTCTGATTAGTTCCCAACACTTAGTTTCCTGTAAAATAACTCCAAAAACATATCAAATCCATCAAAATAGCCTGTACATGCATATTCTCCAAGTTTAAGCATTGTAAGTGCCATAAAACTATGGCCCATCAAGACCCTCAACATAGAATGTTCTGTGTTCTCTGGCAATAAAAATACAACAAAATGACAAAACGATTCTTAACCAAAAGACACCTAAGATACCTATGGCAGTCAATAATCAATTTTAACTTAAAAAACATTACCTTCTCCAATTTAAAACTTCAAAAAACAACTGTGTGTATCTATAATGTACAACAATGTGATAATAGGGAATCAAGATATGGAATTACATTAGCAAGAAACAATCATGCATATGAACAAGTAAGCATCTAGGAACATAACCCAAGAGCCGTCATATCAAAGAAGTTGCAATCATTCATATGAAATCATACATATCAATACAGGAACGTATCAAGAGACACACAAACTCACAAAGAAGTTCCAATCAATGTGTCTCAAGTACCATAGGCTTGCCCTTATTTTCTCTACCTTAGCTTTCAAACAGTTAGGTTATAATCACTATAGGACTTTACTTGACTTGTAATGTAGTCTTGGAGGCTGGTATCGTACATATGAAAATTTAGTGACTAAGCCTCCTTGGCACTACAATTACTTTTATGGTCCACTACTAAACCAATTCCTTTTATTCCACTTTTTTTTTCTCTTTTTTATTCTTTTATTTCACATTTAGGTTGGGTATGGTTTATTTTATTTTTATTTTTATTTTTAAACTTTTTGTTTTCTTCCTCTTTAGCTTTTCAACACACCCAGCCATAATTCATTTCTCTTATTTACCCTTCTATATACCCACTTCACATTATGCACCCCTATGATAGCCACTCCCAACTTAGGTAATTTGGCTGGGTTGAGGTGCACAATGTCCAAGAAGGACAATGTCCTAAATAAGTTCATTCTAACAAAAATTAGAAGGTGAAAGGTGCAACTAGAGAAATAGTATATATAGGCTCAACATAGGGATCAAGGGATACTTGTTCACATTTGGAAGATCATTTATGCTAAAAGTAGACTTATTACAATAATAGCCTATGATCCTTTCTTAACGGAACATCCTACAACATAGGCAAGACTAATCAGGCAAGTTATGGATTCAACATACAAAGGGAACTAACTAGTATGTCACACACACATGGAACAGGGTTGCATAAAAAACTACTACCTATCCAGTTCACACCAATGTTAGCTATGATTATTATGTCCCTAATTATAATGCCATAAATAGATTCACAATGGTCACATATATATACTTATCACATAATTAAAAACAAATGTTTTGGTGGAGTATTAATTTTCAACATATTATATCAAAACCCTTAAATACTTAATTTTCTCCTAGTTAAACACAAACCATCATGAAAAAAAACACAATATGCCTAAATATGATATCTCTACTAGGAATAAGACTCTGGGGAAAAGAGGCAAGACAACAAAATTCCCAAGGACATCAAGACCCATAAGTATCCACACCTTCAACTTATAAATATGCATTGTCCCTATTACATTAAACCACTACAAAACAAGAGAGTTAAAAAAATACCTGCGGCACCATAGGTGTAAATATCTAAAATCAACCACATAAACATGAATGAATGCAAACAAAAAAATGCCTTTGGTTTCCTTCCAAGCAGGGCCTGATTTAACGTTGTGGCATGACACAACTATGTTTGTTACTTAGATTTCACCAACAAGACCATGGGTACTTTGATTACTCAAACTTCATCATAGTATCCCAAGAATTGACCTCCAATTTTCTCTTTCCACTTTTAACTTACGAATTTCACCAATAATTTTTTTTCTAATTTTCTACTATGCTTAAGTGGCGGTGGTATAAAAATAAAGAAACCAAGCAATAGATGTGGCATGTTACAACTCTTGCTCCTTAAGTGAGCAATGTAATTCGTCCATTCTGTCTCAACAAATTCATGAATATAGACAAATTTTCCATCCTCTTTGAATTCTTCTATATGCTCAGATAGCTTGACTAATATTTCACAATCCAAATATAATGTGGAAAAATACATAGAATGAGGTCCAATACATCCCAACTCTTGAATTGCATTCTTGTTTACATTGTCACATAACTCTAATGTGCTCTTCTGAATAGCGACAACATCTACAAAAGTCTGATCAAGTGTTGACTCCTCAAATTTTAGCTCTTCAAGTTGGCTTATAAGAACTTTTTCCACCTCACACAACTTATCACCAAATTATTGGGCAATACACTATCAACATTTGCATTCACTTCTACTTGTAAGTGGTGAATATCCAAGCCAAACGTATCAACCTTTTAAATAAGTCATGAGTTTTTGTCGTCAAGAAGTGTCAACATTTCTATCATGCTCTCATTATGCTCCAATAATAGATCAATCATACTTCTGCAATAATCCAGTATAGCCAAAAGGTAAAGATCAATAAATAGTAATCATCACTCTACCTTTCCTCTTATAAATATGTTATATCCAGAAGAATAGAAAAATATAAGAGCATAAACCCAAAAATTTCAACAAATCCAATTAACAATTCACAACGGTCTTCCTCGACAATGGCACCAAAATTTTGATAATGATCAAGCTATACCTCCTTAGAAGGATACAACGTCAATGTCAAAATATAGTAGCCCAACTAGGTTGGGGTCGATCCCACAGGAAACACATAGAACTATCTCTCAAACTTCTTTGATTCACCGTGTTATATCGAAAAGTAAAAGGTGGAATTTGCTAGAATGGTAAATAGTAAGAGGAATAGGATGATTTTAGTTGTAAAAAATATAAGATGAACACTAGTCTTGTGTTCCCCTGGCTTCTAACGCATTAGATTTATCGTGCACTATCAAACTATTCAGATATCTTGCAAGCAGAATTTGACAAATTATGTATCACCAACTGTCTAATGGAATCATTGGTAAATCTCGCTCTTTACCTTGTAAGTCTCAGAGTTTCGTGTTACTATCCCTTACCTTGAATCGTATAATAACTATTACCTTTTAGGTTTTAAGTTAATTAGATAAGAAGGCAGGAATTATTAGATGGAAAGGGGTTTTAAATTACTGTTGTGATGTCTTTGCCTAATCTTTACCTCTTTTTTAAGTTATGTATTGAGTACAAGTAGTTCTTAAAGTTGGAAAACAATAAAAAATAAATTGAATTGAAGACAATCACAATTCATGCAAGAATCTTTATCTAGAATGGCTTGACCCTTTCTCTACTTTGCTAATCGACTAGGGTTTAAACAATTCTAGCTAAGGTAATTAGCCACTCATAGTTGTGCGACAATTCATGGAATTCACAGATAAAATCATAGAATCAATCTCACAATAATTAAAAAAAGAAAACCCAAAGACTTAAAATGAATAACAAACCAAGAAAAATAAGATCCCTAGATCACAAATCAAATCTTGAAATCAAAGAATATGTGAGAATTGTACATTTGATATAAACTTAGCCCCAAAGACGGCCACCTACGAACCCACCTATGGGCCATAGGTGGCACCTATACCCCTTAGGTGGGGGAGAGGGGTGTAGGTGGTGCCTAAAACTTCACTAGCTGAAATTAGCTTCTTGATACAAACAAACCCACCAAATCCTACTAGGTGGTACCTATGGGTCGTATGTTCCAATCTATGTTGTCATTTTTTACCATTTCATTTCATTTTATTTTGGTTATCTTCCAACACCTAGTTTCTATCAAAATCACTCGAAAACATATCAAATCCAACAAAATAACCTTAAGTACATGAATATTCTCCAAGTTTAAGCATCATAAGTGCTATAACACCATGGCATATCAACTATGAGCATGAATCCACCTACATACAGAAAAGTTCCCATCGATAGCCTATATACAGAAAAATTCCCTATGGTAGCTCAAATCCTGTTATAATGATCCAACATGTCTTTATTATAAAATGAGTGGTAAAACTTGCACCTTAACTTGTCTTAGAGGAATTTTGAGAAATTTAGGGCTAGCCTAGGATTGGTTTATTTATGATGGTGTGATAATGAAATAAAATTAGGTATTAATATAATTTGTATTGTATATGTTTGAGGTAATACATATATAGGCAATGAGTATAGGAAGTCGTAGCAATATTTTTCACCTCAAACAGAGTTTTAGAACTTCAGTGATAACATTTATTGTGGATGGATTGGTTTGCAAGATCGAAATTAGTGGTATGTATTGTAAATTAGAAAAACTGAGGAGGTCTCTTGAGTTTCTACCTTATACCATTTCAAAAAAAAATTAACCACTACAATAGTAACCAGTGTTGTAGCGGCAGCTCCGTGAAAAGAAACATGAATTATTGCAGCAAAATTTTACTGTTGTTGCGGTATAGGGAATTTTAACCACTACGGTAGTAATTATCCACTGAATTAGTACTCTACAGAAAAATTAAATTTTTTAAAAGTAAAAAAATATTCTCATCCCCCATTTTCTAAAAAATGCAATAGAGCTCTAGCGAATGTGATTTTAGAGGATTTTTAGAGTTGTTCATCTTTGGAGGTAAGTAATTATGTTATAGACTTGTTTCACTTTTTTTAACCTTAGAAAATTACAAAAAAATACATTAATGGTGGTTTGGGGTTTTAATCCTAGTTTATTGAAGTTGATGAAAAAGGGTTAGATTGCTAATGATTTAACGTTTAATGATCCTACGATGCTAGAAAACACTAATGTGGCTAGTATTGTTGTTGTTTATGCTTCTTCAACTAAAACTAATGAGGTTTTAAATGATAAAAAAAACCTAGGAAGATAAAATAGGGTATATTATTGGCTAAAGTCAATGGGTTATGATATCTAACAGTTAGAAAAGAATGAATTATTGAAATAGTGGTGTATATTGTTATTTTATAGATCAAGATGCAGAATTTGACAAGTTATGTATCACCAACTGTCTAATGGAATCATTGGTAAATCTCCTTGTAAGTCTCAGAGTTTCATGTTACTATCCCTTACCTTGAATCACAGAATAACTATTACCTTTTAGGTATTAAGTTAATTAGATAAGAAGGCGGGAATTATTAGATGGAAAAGGGTTTTAAATTACTATTGTGATGTCTTTCCCCAGTATTTACCTCTCTTTTAAGGTATGTATTGATTACAAGTAGTTCTTAAAGTTGAACACCAGTAAGAAATAAATTGAATTGAAGACAATCATATTTCATGCATGAATTTTTATCTAGAATGACTTGACCCTTTCTCTACTTCGTTAATCGGCTAGGGTTCAAACAATCCTAGCTAAGGTAATTAGCCACTCATAGTTGTGCAACAATTCATGGAATTCAAAGATAAAATCATAGAATCAATCTCACAATAATTAAAAAAAGAAAACCCAAAGTCTCAAATTGAATAACAAACCAAGAAAAATAAGATCCCTAGATCACAAATCAAATCTTGAAATCAAAGAATATGTGAGAATTGTATATTTGATATAAATTTAGCCACAAAGACGGCCACCTATGAACCCACCTATGGGCCATAGGTGGCACCTATATCCCTTAGGTAGGGGAGAGTGGTGTAGGTGGTGCCTAAAACTTCACTATCTAAAATTATCGTCTTGATACATACAAACCCACCAAATCCTAGTAGGTGGTACCTATGGGCCGTATGTTCCAAGCTAAGTTGTCATTTTTTACCATTTCATTTCATTTTCTTTTCGTTATCTTCCATCACCTAGTTTCTAACACAATCACTCGAAAACACATCAAATCGAACGAAATAACCTTAAGTTCATGCATATTCTCCAATTTTAAGCATCATAAGTGCTATAACACCATGTCATATCAACTATGAGCATGAATCCACTTACATACAGAAAAGTTCCCATTGATAGCCTATATACAGAAAAATTCCCTATGGTAGCTCAAATCCTGTTATAATGATACAACATGTCTTTATTCTAATGTTTCACTTTCTTTAACCTTAGAAAATTACAAAAAAATATATTAATGGTGGTTTGGGGTTTTAATCCTAGTTTATTGAAGTTGATGAAAAAGGGTTAGATTGCTAATGATTCAATGTGTAATGATCCTAGGATGCTAGAAAACACTAATGTGGCTAGTATTGTTATTGTTTATGCTTCTTCAACTAAAACTAATGAGGTTTTAACTGATAAAAAAACTAGGATGATAAAATAGGGTAGATTATTGGCTAAAGTCAATGGGTTATGATATCTAACAGTTAAAGAAGAATGAATTATTGAAATGGTAGTGTATATTGTTATTTTATAGATCAAGAACTAATAGAACGAGGATGAAAGGGAAAACATATGGATTAAAGGAGATTTCATTCCATTTCATTTGCATTATGATTAAATGTTGAGATGATAGGTCAGGTGCCATGCCAGTACGAAACAGAAAATAGGTCGGGTACCACACAAATACAATGTTATGTCGATGATGAGGTTGACAAGGGTAAGAGATGATGCACAATTTTTGCATGCATGTACTCATACATATACATTGTGTTTTTTTTAATTATTTTACATACTAATTAGTGTTGATGAAATAATTAAGTGTGAAAGCATGTGAAACTAAACTTGTGAGTTGTAACTATATTATGATATATAATGTGTTAAACTAAATAATATCATTTGTAATATATATTATTTAGTTAGTCGACCTAAGATTCTTACCAGTACTTGTTAATGTACTGATTCTACCTTTACCCTTCTTGTTGTTGAGTGCAAAACATCTTTCGGTGGTTGACACATGACCTTGGTTCAAGATAGTGGTTCAAACATTATTTTGAGGGTGAGCACCATGCTGGGCGATATTCAGATCTTCTTGTGATGTTGTCATCCTTTTTTTTAAGATTAAGATGACTTTCTATTGTTATATTTTAGGATATTCTCTCTATTTCAAGACTTAGTCACTTTTTGATGTTTTTGTACGGTGACTTGAGGTTTCGGGGATTGTAATAAATAGAGATTTTCGCACTCTATTACATTTTTATGAGTGATAATATTTGTAAGTAATTAATAGCAATTGAATGAAACATTTTTTGAACTTGTTTAAGGTATGAGATAATATCACTATGATGGTACGTATAAACCTTTAGTGACCAAGTGTTAGTCTAGTATGATTCTCCCCTTATAGGTTAAGGAGGGTGCCATTTAAGACCATTTGGGTCATGATAGAGAAGGTATTAGAGCACTACGCTTGTAGATATTAATGTACAAGAATAGTTCTAGTAGAGTCTTGTGAAATTGTACAAAGTCATCTGTATTTTTCTTTGGGAGACTATAGGCTTTAGGAAAATTATTCCTTTTGTTATTTCTTCCTTTCTTGCTATTAGTTGATTTTAATTGGTATCTAGAGATCCAAATTGGTATTGATTTTTTCAGTCTTATTCGAAGATGGTGAATACTTATTTCACAAGTATCATAGTAGTGGCACCCACGACACCACTTGCAGCAGTACCTGCACCAGCCACAAGGGATATAGTTTTAAAAAGGCCTCAAGTTAGAGGAAGATAAAGAAGAAGAGGATGCGGTGTAGCACCTATTAGGGGTGGAGCATATGCCATTGAGAGACTGTCATTTTCCTCTACAATAGGATGCTCCAGGACATACTCAAGATGAAAAGGAGGTATTTGTGGAAGAAGAGATGCTAGAACAAGAGAATGTGGTGCCAAAACCAAATAGTATAGCTCAGGGGCATTTGTCTACAAAGACGATCCAACAAGTATTGGAATTTTTTAGTAGCATGGCTGGAACTTGATACACTTTATTGATTTAGACTGCCCCATCCCCAACATTATAGTATGCAACTACTGTAGCACCAAGACTTGATGTAGTCTTTAAATAAGGATGTATGCCCTACAAGTGCTTAGACTAGTAATGACTTATGATGAGCATAGGCTATTTTATAAGTTAATGAAAATGAACTTCTGATTTTCCAAAGTTCAGAGTCTAAGGATATTTTTGAGTTCTTAATAGATTGTCATAAATATTTGCACAAAATAGGTATTGTTGAAAAGTATAGGGTGGAGTTTGTATCTTTTTAGGTGTAGAATAAAGCTAAGCAATGGTGGAGGTCATTTGTGAAGCACAGGGTTGCCTTACCTTCATTTACGTGGGCTAAATTTTAAAATATATTCCATAAAAAATATGTTTTGCACACTTATCATGACTAGCATAAGGATGAGTCTCTAAGGTTTGAGCAGGTAATATGTCTTTGTGGGCCTATGAGGTCAAGTTTCATGCATTATCCCGCTATGTAATAAAATTGATTACCTCATAAGAGGAGTGGATTAGATTTTTTGTGAAGGGTTTAAATTTAGGGATTCAGTTGGCTACCTTATCTGTGGAAGTGACTAATAAGTATTTCTAAGGTGTTGTTAAAGTTTCCAAGAAGGCTAAACACTGGATAAATAGGAAGAGATAAAGGCAGAAGAGAAGAAGGCACAAACTTTTAGCCAATGCAGAGGTACTTTCTTAAAAGGATGTCGTTCTTCTAAGCCCTACCATTCATATATGCTAGTGTCTGCATGGGGCCTACATGAGGTTAGTTATCTACCTTCCCGAGATTGTAGCAATATGCCTTCATCCTTTTCATTTCAGAGGCCTATTTTGAGACCCAAATGCTTTAATTGTGGGGGTTTGGAACACCCAAAAGGTTTTGCCTGATTTCTTATGTACAAGTGTAATGTCCCTCTCGATCACTTTTTTTAATTTATGCATGTTTTCGACATTTTTAAACTTCCCATAATGACAACAGGTTATTTAGACTTGGTGGAACTATTCATTTTGTTATTAGAAAATTTATTTAGATTTTAATCTCATTTCCTATTTTTAGAGATTTCACTATTATGGAATTAGTATCGAACCAAAACTACTAGTAAATTTCCTCAGATGAGATATTCAACATCTCCATTAGCTCAAAAATATTGATTTTAGTCAATGGGGCCCTTGTTTTAGGTCTCGCAACTTTCGAACTTATTTGGGTTGTTGGGTAGAATTTGGTTAAAATAGAACTAGAGGTGTGTGACCTAAATTTAATTTAAATCACCTAATATGAATTTTTGTATGGTTCCATTGTGTCTAGAATGTCAGATTTTGTATGGTAGCATAGTTTATTTTCATGCATGGTGTTTCGAACAAATTTTGAGCACCCAGTTAGATTTCATTAGGGCTTAACACATTCCTAGTGTTTAGCATCTGGTGCAAGTCACCCTTCTTCTTTGCGTTGGAAGGGAGTTGACTACATTCACAAAGGGGTAAGTTATGTACCTTTGTGAGCCTCCTATCACGTTCCCAATGAAGGGTCAACCCAATCCAATATTTCCTTCTTCACAATCGCAGCTTATTTTTTGCTTTCGTAATGATCCTCTTTCCTTGACTGCATTCGTCAAGGGTATTATTATTGGTCATCATATTCATAACCCTTGGCCATTGTTCTTGTGAAGGATATATGCTTGGAAGTATATATTTTTTCCTTTCCATATTTTTTTACAAGTTTTTAATTCCTAATGCGCTATTGTTGAACCCTAGAGCTTGGAACAGAGTAGGTGGTAAGCTAGTTCAATACTTCTTGGTCATTTCTCATTATTTTCCCCATGTAATTCCATCTTTTATTCATTGTAAATTTCTATAATTTAGGTCTTGAGTTCATCAACTTTAAGAGCTGATTTTGGCCCTGATTTGTACTCCATTTATGCTCAACTTTTAAGCACACATTCCTTGTTTTCCGAGGGACCGCATGGCGGATTCAATTTTGGAATTCTGTTGGCATGTCCTATGGACCCATTTTTACCCAATTATGGGCCGAGGGTTTTATATCACAATATGGGTATCATGTTACTCCTAATAATATGTAGATTACTATTTTAATAATGCAACATAATTTTCGAATCACATAGAAAAGACAAGCAAATTGTGAATGATTAAAGAATGCAGTTTTGCGTCGAATGTCACGACCCAAATGACCATGAGGGGCACCCGTACTATGCGTACCCCCACCACCCCAGATTTAGAAGGCTCAATTAGTATACAACAGCACAAGGTATATCCTACACCCATATATACGCAATCGTCCTATACCGGCTGATAAATGTAGGTGCATACTAGTGATATGCGATGCGCATGCAGGAATGAATACAAAGTACACAATCAATTTCACAAGTAATCATAACTGTCCTCATCAGGACCATCATCATCGTAATCAACCTTCATCCTTGCCAGATATCAACGCATCATCAATAGTATCCCCCGACCTTGCCGGGTATCAACATATCATAAATATATCCTCTGGCCTTGTCAGGTTTCAACATATCATCATAGTAGTCATTACTAGATAACATACACTAAAATACTCATAAAAATAGTTATATCACCATAAAATATCTATCTAGTCAATACTTACCAACTACTCGTTATTAGCTAACCAACACTTATTATAAAAGAATCACTAGTTCCCTAGTCATCACCTAACCTCTAGTTATTAGCCGAAACATTATCCTTCACATAATCCTTATTCACGGGATAACAACTAACCACTATTTATTTAATAGCTAACATCTAACATCTAGTCAAGGTTCATCAATAGACCAAAACCGCCATTTATCTACCATTCATTATTATCAGCTAATCATCTTATATCCATTAATCATTACTAGAAAACACAGTACTGCTTATCACCTAACTATCTTTTATTAACTAACACCATTCATTATCTAACCATCATTTACCAACTAATCCTTGCTTAACTATTCATTAGTTAACCATTTAGAAACTATTTAAAGGTATTAAATAGTCACCTTTTAGTACCAACATTCTCTTATTATATAGAAACATCTCTTATTATTTTGCCTCATTAACACACAACTCCTCTTTTATCGACTAATCGGCAGCACAAACTTAGTCATTACTACCAACTAATCTTAACCTATTCTAGACCAAACCTCAGTATAAGTCATGCTTATCCATCGCTATCTGCCATGTTTCAACTAAGCAAGATTCATTAAATAATACATTAGATACGTAGCCATCACCAGTATCCATTCAATAAAGTTGTAAGCAACATGCCACATCTTCCTCTGTCCCATATCAGAGAGATGTGTATTCAAATATATATGTATTCATAAACTGTAGTTGTATCCTTTACACTGATAAAAACTCCTTGAATATTTAGTCATTATCATAACACAATACTTGGCCCGCTAATTTATCCAAAATAGTCACAACATCATAATCACGGCCTTACGCCCATATATATATATATATCTGGAACTCATATTGATAATCATATTTATAAGTCGTACAATATCTTTAATCGTCTCATATATAGGAACCAGGTGGGAATACACTGGGTTTGTTGTTGTTGTTGTTGTTGTTGTCTCATATATAGGAGGTATCTCACACATTAGAGACATAATATAGATAGACATATAATTATCTATAGAATATCATATATCGATTGGTCATACATCATGAATAAGAGGAATATCACCTCTCTAGGACAATTTAAATATCTAAGAGGAAATAGAATCTCTATGGGTCAATCATCAAGTCTAAGAGGAAATAGCCTCTCTATATTCCACATAACGTATCTAGGAGGAATATCATCTCTAAATGCCCAATATCACCTCCACAGGAAGTGTCATAACTATTACTCAAAACCTACAATCCAAGAACATCAATACAAGTTACCAAGTTATGAAGTAACCTTATTCTAAGGTTTACTAGGCTCATCTATGTCTAGCATCCCCAACTAAGTCCATAAGACTTAACAAAAGTTTAGGCCTAAGTGGGTCAGACGATCCTACTTCTAATCCTCAATTCCATAATTAGGCACACTATGCGCTAAACTAGGCTAAGGTATCTAGTGCATCTTCTACATGTCAAGTAAGCCATATTCAAGCCTAAGATAGCAGCTTCGACTAGAAATAAGGTACTCAAGTCAACTCCACCCAACTTACGGTTTCAAGACTACCACACTAGCCCAATAAGGTTAAATATACAAATCATGCTTCAAATACTAAAACCACATCCCAAACATAGGTTTACATCATAACAACGCTACAACTAATCTAAACTAGAGAGGAAAAGCAATAAGATTCAAAAGGGGTATAAACATGTCATTTAATAATTCATTTATTCTCCTATTCAGGATCATCCTTAATTATTTTATAAATGTAACTAAGCCATTTGATTTTGCATTTCCACTATCATGGAAAATACTATCCTCTAAAAGTGTCATATATTAGCCAATTTTATGGGACATGCAAATGTATAACTCAGCCACAAGGTCAAGTCAATAATAATTTGTCTTCTCAAAATTTTTCCTAATGCATAAATCCACAGCTACAACTTATGTCCTGACAATGACTAACTCAATATTTTTCAACAACAAACACTTCATGGTCAAGCCAAACCTCTCTTATACAACTAATACCAATTTAAGATATACAGAGTCATTCTTATTTCTACCTAACAATATTTTTATTACAGGCTTTAGTTAACTCTTAATCACCTTAAGATTGGTCCCCACACCTCTAGAACATAAGAAAGGCCAAACAAAATAAATCGATTATAGGTCATTGACAATCTCATCACCAATATCACATTCCAGACAAGTCATCGATTAAATTCTATAGGTATTAACAATCTTTACTAGTTTTGTCACCTTTATTTAAAACTCATTATTTTGTCAATCACTAAGAATTCATTCACATAAAGAACTCAAAGATAATGTCACTTAGCTAGTCCTCACAAGGAACCCATTATAATTTCAATAATAGTAATACACAAAAATTCTACATACGATTTCAATGACTGGACCACACAGGGATCCCCAAATAAGAGAAAAAAATTGAACAACACAAGGATCCACCCACAACATCATTAACAAGAACCTCTCATTAAAAAAACACCTATCACCTCAGACTTTTATTCATGTCACTTTTTCACCATCTTTTCTTGACATCATATTCTTATATCATCTTCTTAATTCTCATACCATTAATCTCACCAGTATAATAGTTTCAAAAATATGTAAGCACCATAGAATTTTTAATTTCACAATAACAAGAAATCAAATAATCCTATCACATTTATCAAACACCATAGAATTTCTAGTTTCACAATAACAAGAAATCAAATAATCCCATCACATTTATCAACAAAAACAACTTTACCAATTTTCATCACTTAACAAAAAAAATTCACAACAATGACAAAAATCTAGCAACATAAGTTTAGCCAAATATCAAACACAAGCAATCAATAAGCTCACAACTTTCACAAGTCTTTACCTATTAATAATAGCTTTTAGACCTTATTAATAGATATCAATTGAAGTCTCCTAGATTTTTAATCAAAATTATTAAGATACCATTTGGAATTGCTTAGATACCAATTGAATTTCAATCTAGTAATCCAAGATTAGGACTCCACGATGGAGAGAAAGAAAGGAAAATAACTTCTACATGCCTCATAGACTTAAGAAGATTGGGTATGAGTCCCTACACACCAATTTACGAAACTATACTTAACATTGCTCTTATTAACAGATAGCAATTGAAGTCGCCAGATACCAATTGAATTCAAATAATAGCATTAAGAGAGAAGAATTTGAATTTTTCTAGTGTCCTATAGCCTATCGAAGAAAAGTATAGACGTCTCCATACCGTTCCACAAGACTCTACTACACATGTTCTTGTTCGATGAGGTCAACGAACCTAGGGCTCTGATACCAACTTTGTCACGACCCAAATAGCCATGAGTGGCACCCACACTAATCTTTCTGTGGGAGAACCATCTAATCCAAACTAATACCCAATTGCTTAGTCAATATAAAGATGATATTATTATAAAATTAATGTAATAACAATAATCCAGGACTAATAATTATTAATGTGAAAATCAAACTACTTACTAAAATTTCTAAGACTCAAAAGTCATCATACAAGTACTACTAACAGAGATCACGTCTAAAAAGATATCCCAAATAAAGTAAATAGAGAATGTTTCATTGTACAATGATGGACAAGAATAAATAAGATAACCCATGGCATCCTGGAGATAGAGTGCTCATCCTTAGAGCAAGATCTGCTATAAAACTTTAGAGGCGAGGTCATGTATGATCCTCTAGAACACTTTCTACACTCAACAAAAGAAGAGTATAGGGTAGTATCAGTACAAACCACTATGTGCTGGTAGGTATCATAGGCCAACTCAATTTAATAACATGTACACAACATAAATTAAATAATAAGTAAATAGGCATCATCACATAACAATTACTAAATGAATTAATAATACAACAATAACATATCAAATATTGCTCACAAACAAGCCACATAACCATCAAGAGTATATACCATACTGTAAACATCCACAAACTCAAAACAAATATATACACACATACTATGGGACGTATTTTTGACCAAATAGTCATGACCTGCAGGGAACAATCTATGTTCATGTACCGTACCGGCATGGTACCCGATCCAACATATACAAATCTATACTGGCGTGGTACCTTATCCAATATAAAACTATATGTACCGGTGTAATACCCGATCCAACATATACATATCCATACCGGTGTGATTCCCAATTCAACATAAACATATTTGTACTGGTATGGTACCTAATCCAACATAAATATATTTGTACCGGCATGGTAACCGATCCAACATATACATATCTGTACCGGCATGGTACTCGATCCAATATAAACATATTTGTACCTGCGTGGTACCCGATCCAACATATAAATATTTGTACCATTGTGGTACCTGATCCAACATAAATATATCTGTACTGGCGTGGTACCCTATCAAACATATAAATATCCGTACCAATGTGGTACCCGATCTAACATAAATATATTTGTACTGGCGTGATACACGATCCAACATAAACATATGTGTACCGGTGTGGTACCAAATCCAACATATAAATATCCGTACCGGCGTGGTACCCTATCCAACATAAACATATCCGTAATGGCGTGGTACCCGATCCAACATAAATATATATGTACCGGCATGGTACCCGATCCAACATATAATTATTCATACCGGTGTGGTACCCGATCCAACATATACAAGTATTATCAATATCAAATTTATACAAACCCCAAGCATACAACACAATGTATCAAATTTTACAAATACACTTAAAGTCATATGACAATTCCATCAAGTAAATTTTCAATAGTCATTTACACACACATCAACAATTCAAAAATCAACAATTTCAAGAATATCTGAATACTAATCAACAAGTATCTAATTTTGGAGCATACATGCAATTAAGTCGAGTCTAAACTCCAATTGAACTATAAGCTACCTCAAACGAAGAATCCAAATGCAAGCTAATTTATAAGGGTCTTACCCTTATGTAAAGCTTTCGAATATTTCAAATGTATTCAAATACGATTATTACTAGTAAGTAAAGACTCCAATTTTATAATCAATTCTCAAACCTAACATATGTTAATCAGTTAAACTTCATATTTTCTAATTCCAAGCCTAGTGCTAAATCCCAATTTTTTCAAGTATCATACATCAAATAATGTTTCATGTAATTTACCTAGTATTAATTTTATATACCCATGGTTTATAATGTGAAGAATAACCAGAAAAAGAAAGGAGAATTAACTATCATAGCCCCTAATCACGCGGCCATAACTATGTACGGAGCATTAACAGAACCACAATATTGACTACTTTACTAACTATCCTTCCTAATGTTGACTTAATCATTACTACTAATTGTCAACCCTAAAGAATATTTCACATTGCATGCGTGCAACAACATTGTTGCAATTTTTTGAACTTTTTAATTTTCCTTCCTTTTCAACCCAACCAAGAATTACTACCAATAACAACACTGCATCTTCATCAACCGACCACGTAAATTAAAATCATCAGTAGAGTTTTTGCAAAATTATTACCTAGAGCAATTTTTGAAGAAATCCCTTCAAAGTGTTATGGGGAGAATTGAACTACACTAATTGTTGTGGCTTTGTTGGCCCCAATTATCTGATGTTATTATATAAATAGGGTAATTCATTCCCATTTAAATTTTATTGTTGTATATAGGTCTCCATAAATTATAAAATATTAACTTGGCCCATAACCATCACTAAAATAATATCTAAAATACCCAATAGATCCTCGGATATGATTTAGGACCTCAAGAAAATATGTCAAATATGTACATTGACTAAAAATTATATTCCAAACCTATTGAAAATACTACGATACTAATTCAGGGTCATCTTGATTGAACATGACCATTATCAAGCTTTACTCAATTAAAAATCAATAATCTAGCTAATGATTTAAATTACTCCCGAATACCTCAAAAATTGGTACTACTCATCCCGTGAGTTAGAATCCACGTACACCAACTATGGGGAGAGCTAAAATAAAAAAGATGAGAAAATTTCACAAGTGACCGGATGGGTCGTTACATCGAAGTAGGTTTGGTCAACTTTTCTCTATGTAATTTTGTATAGTATAGATTGCATGCAAGGTAGGGATTATAGGGTGGGTTGATGACCAATATACCATTACATAACCTATTTAGTGAATTTGAGATAGAAATGTGATCTGGACCTTAGCCTAGAATACTTGTTGTGGACTTAAAAACCTATTATCCTTGAATGTAGACTTGATAAGTCATAAATTGACATTCTGAATCCCTTTGTATAAGACTTACCATTTGACTTAGTGAATTAAGAAGTATTTTCCTTCTTTGCTTTTTTAATGAATTTATGGCCTCATTTACTATATTTTTCCAAGTTATGGGGTTTTGTAATGTTGATTACATATTCTTTGGACTAAGACCATGGTTTCACTTCTAGTGGGACAACAAGTTAGTACTTCATCCTTAGAAAGGATGTGGTTATATTATTGGATGTGTAGATGCCGATAGTTGTATTACTTGGATACTAGTGATGACATATATACATTTAGGTGCATTCATGCTTACTTCAGTGCACGATTCCAACCAGAACCATTGATTTTACTACTATGTTAAGAAAATATATTTATTCTCACTTTTCAAATTAAAATGTATTTATTCTATAATGCGATCGTACCACCTTATTTAATGAATTATGAACTTGTAAACTAGATGTGATATTTTGTAACACTCCAGAAATCCAAACCAAGATAAGAACCATGCTTCAAGTGCATGCAAAAATAAAACTTCATGTTATGGTGGTATGAGAAATGATTCAAACATATATTAAGGCCACAAATAACTCCTAGCTCATAGCCAAGTCAAAACCTCCCTTACCGTTTGAATTTTCTTGAAGTATCTTGATAGTCAACATCAAATAAGTATAAGTTTTAGATTCTGAAGTATTTTTAAGATAAAGACACACCAAGTAATAAATAATTAAATAAACTTTCTAATGCATCCAATTTCTCCTTAATACAATTTTGAAGTAAAAAGTATTGTTTGATTTACCAAAAGGTATTTATCTACCATAGTGTGACGACTTAGGTTACGTACTATCACACCAACAATTTCCCTTCAAATCAAACCATTAGTATTAAGTAGTTATATCAAATTTAGGTTATTTTATGATGATTGGAGTGATGGTTGTTCAAGGAATAGATGGTCCGTCACCTGAACCATCAACCGAGAATGTTCTACACTATTATAATATTTTCAAAGAGTTTTAATACCAAAACAATGTTATTTAAGTTATCTAAAATCTTTAATATAAGGATAAAACACCCAAAATTCCCCATTAACTCAAAATTTTATCAACACATAGAGACAAAATAGAGAAAGAGGCAATTTTACTTCTCCCAAGGAAAAATTAGGGTTCTTCATCTTCAAGTTCAAATCTTCAAATGTTTTGTTCAAGAATATAAAGTAATTAGGTATGTGGATTTTCAATAAGGATCTACTTTCATCCTCATGGTCAAATTATGATTTTTTTACAGACTTCTATGATTTTCATAATATAGGGTTTTTACCAAATTATTACTCCAAGATTAAATTTAGTCCCTCATGATATATTTTTCATTCATGAGAGTGTTTTAATGATTATTCATGATTTCTTAGGGACATATTATATCATTCATATTATTTTCCAGTCCATGCATGATTTATATGATATTAATTATGATTTCAAGCATATGATCAAGTTCTATAAGGTGTATTATTTTCAAGACTATTAAGCATTATTAATCATGATTTGATGAATTTAAATCTACATTAGTGTGTTATGACATGATTTCCCGTGAATTCCATAATCTTAAAGACTTGTAATTTTATGGCTCCTCAATATACATATGCTCAGTATTTTTGGACTTACACTTTTACAAATTCATTCCTCAAGTTAGGGGTTTCATAAGTAAGTCACTAATTCTCAATGAAAGTTAGTGTTTTATATATGTGAACCATGAACCCTCCATATATTTAATAATTTATGATTTTAAACTTGTGTTAAGTAATTTCACATTCTTCAAATTATAGGATATGCATTGTAGTTGCATTCTTCAATGATGGCGGGTTATGAACACACGATGACTTTTGATTGCATGCATTGTTTATTAAATGCTCAATCCTTCAGTTTCACAATTTAGAATACAGTCCCTAAACATCAGTATTATTAATCTATTAATTATATCGATTTATATTTAGTTAGGAGTAGTACTTAGCACCAAGCGGTCAGAGGGAGGAAGGCTCACCCGTCAGTTACGCTAAGACCATTAGTAGAACCCCCTAAGTCCCAAAATTAAAGCGTTACCGTAGGTTCTAAAGGGTCACTCATCATATCAGGATTGACACCTAATTCCTTTTAGACACCAATTTAGTATTACAAAATCTGATCAACATTTATACCCCAATAAGGTATATTGGGCCTTTTTGATGGGTTTTATACATCGAATCCATATTTAGCTCACATGGATATAAATTGATTAATTGTAGCTCCCATAGATCAAAATTAGTTATTGAATGACCTTATAATCAGTTTACTTGATACAGTATTGATCAGTTACATATTTATTTACTTGGTGATTGCATAGTTCGTATCCTATAGTTTCAGACTTTGTATTTGTAGATGATCCTCAATTTAGCTTTTCTTACTTTTAAATCATGACTTTCCAGATTATCATTGCATATTTTTATTTGTGTATTTCATATAGGGTCATTGTACTTTAGTTTATCTTATTTGATATTAGTTAGCATTTAGTGTGTTTTTACAACATGTTCAGCACCAACATTAAATCATATAAAATATTTACACTTTTACAGCTTTCTAATTTTTACAAATATTTTGGATCATGATTCTGATATTTCCCTATGCCTCATAGCTTTTACATACAGACGTGTGTTAAATACATATTTCAACAAGTGGCTTATATCCTCAGTTTTAAAGAATGATTTAAGTGTTTTCATGACTAGTGCATATCTCACATACTCAATACACTTCAAAGTACTGATGACATACCTCTTATGCCTAAATTTTTCATGTGATGTAGATTTAGGTGGTAGCTTTCAGGATTATATTCAGTTAGATCACATCATCCAGCTAGAAGCTGGTGAGTTCTCTTCCTTTGAGGACTCAAGTGAGTTCCAGATCCATTAATTCTTTTTTTATTCATATGTATTGATTAGGGATAAATCTGGCTTTGTCCCAGTTACTATAGTCAGTATTAGTAAAGGCTTCATAGATAGTCAGTTAGAGTTGTCAAAATTCTATTCTCTTTCTGTCACGGCCGGAGACTACCCCCTAATCGTAACACGATTTTTAGAATAACAAGTAATCCATGCTAACCCATGAACATGCATACTATTGAGCAACTGATTTATAAAATTAAATAGATAGTTTTTGTTGTGCGGAAATATAATTATGACAAAATCTATGAAAAATAAAATATTGATACAATTTACAATCTGATAAAGCAGAAGAGAGAACTAAAATTACATGACTGGCTCTGAGTTACATCTATGAAGCCTCTACTAAACGGACTATAGATAGCTGGGATATTCCATCATTTACGACCAATCAATAAATATGAATAATAATGTAAATTACATGAAAAACATCTGACCGAAGTCCCCAAAATTGGAGAACCCATCACCTGTTAGCTGGAAACTGCAACCGTTTGGTCATGATGTGTGGACTAAAACTAGTACCTACATTGTGAAATAATGTAGACACACATACGTATATGTGGATCAATACTTCTAGAATGTACTGAGTAAGTTGGGGTTAATGCAATAAATAAAACTGATTTCATAAATAATCTTAAAACATGCATGCTAAGTGTAAGTAGACTCACCAAGAAACTTAAATAAACTGAAATCTGTAGTATCTTAAATCATGAGTAACAAACATAATCTTATAATCTGGTGAATCACTACACTTAGTTTCTTAAAACTTTACTTTTATAATATATGTAGAACTGAAGATGGAAGATACTAAAACAGGGGTACTATATGAACACTGGTTTTGAAACTATGGGGTGGAAACCGACATAACTCAAGGATCTGAACACACAAATATAGTGAGCATAGGTGGATGAAAACTGTGATATCTGAGAATGCAAGACCAAGCATATACATATTTTTGAAAAAATTTGTACACTGAAATCTGATAACTACATAACTAATGAACTGTATACTATGGTCAATGCAAACTTGATCTAAATTCTTTACTGCATACTGAACTGAGACTATAGGATCTAGCTATAAATAACATGCCTTAATGTATTATCAGGGTCCAACCTATAACCCCAATTGGAAGGTTATCAGCACCGTGCCATGGGTACTAATCTTGGCATTGTGGATCTATAAATCTGATGTCCCGAAGGACTAGGGTGTCATGCCTAACTAACAGGGACCCCTAAAAGTCTGTGGTTGTGCCGTAGGTATAGAATCTAGGGACTGCTACTAACGTCTCATGCCTACTGATGAGGGAGAAAAGTACTTCATTCCTACTGACGGTGGAGACTCCATCCCTACATTCACTCGATGCTAAGTTTTACTCCCAACTGGAAGACACTGATTACTAAACTGACCTAAATTTAATTTTGCCACAACGGAACATAAACACTAACTAAATGATGATTTTCATGGTTTATCTGAAATCATTCTGTAATTATTAGATACTACGTAAACAGCTAAATTTTGGGTATACATAAACTCCAACACTTAATGAAAATAATAATAATGATATATCAAGCTTTAAAAACCATAGTAGGGGATCATTACTCAAAACTCAATAATTAGACATTTCATTTAACACTTGAAATTGATATACTTAAGCATGGAAGTGAGTGAGCATAATTGCAATACTGAAACGAAAAATTTAGGATTCATATAGACTAATATGCGCATCATGATTATGAATATCTAAGTATATTGATAAGTTTCATGGATTAACTTTCTGAATACTTGAAAAGCTTAATTAATGTAGATCTTATAGGTATCGGGAATTCACAATCCACCAGCACTTAATAACCATCAGGAATGATATCAAAATTTAAAATTGTAGTATGGGAATCATGGTTCAAAGATCCAAAACATGAATAATCCACCAAAAATGCGAGAATCTTAAGTTTCAACATGGGAATGCCTTAAACATGAGGAAATAGCATGATTACAAAATTAAAATCATAAATTTTGGGACTTAACATGGAGTTTACTTGAAAAAGGACATGGGAACTTCAAATTCATAGCATGAGGAAATAAAATCTTGCATTGAATCATACATGGGCTGAAATCGCATTTAAATTACCAATTCAATCTTTCTTGAATATACAAAATACCACAATCATAGAAGATTCATTTTTAATTGAAAAAAAATGATTGTTGGGCACTATGGGTGAAAGGTGACCCTTGGATGAACTCACAGATACCATTAACTTCTTATCTTGGGGAAAGAAACACCATTCTTAAAGATTTATTATAATTTGTTGAATTTGGGAGTTCTTGGTTTTCTGGAAGGGAATGTAACTGAATTTTATAAACTTGGGAGAGGGTTAAGGTTTCTTTGAGAGATGATTGGACAATATAGGAAAATAATGCCCTAACTGAAGCTTTAAGTCGTGGTTTACAAATTGTGTTGAGTTGGGAAAAAGCCCAATTGCCCCTTAATAAGTTAAACCAAAACTTCATAACTAGAATGCAGATTGAAGGCTCATTGCGATGCGGTCTTATCGCAATGGCTTACTAGTTTTGACTAAAATGATCATAACTTTTTGCTTAGGTATCGGATTAAGATAAAATTGGTATCTTTAGAAATATAATACAATTATCTATAATTTGGAGGGTCTTGAACATAAAAATTCAATGTATTTAAAAAGTTATACATGTTCAAAGTTGACTCTTGTAGAATCAAATACCAAACTTTGGACGAATAAAAGGATCTTAGCTCCACTTTGTTTTAAATTATTTCTATGAGCAATCCTCACCTTATAAAAACTTTACACAGTAGGATAAATATCATGACATGTACATTCAATTATGAATCAAGAACTGGACAAAACACCTTCACCGCGACGCGATGAAGGCCTCACTGCTAAATATGACCCAATCCTCGTCCAAAAAATCTAAAACTTCCCCAAGATATGATCCTTACACCCCTAAATATGAATTAACTCAAAAACATACGTCTCAGGTCGGGAAAGCCAGTTTAATAAATCTTCAAAGTTAAGAGGACAAAAATAAGACTATGTCCCCAACACTTTGTGAAATTTTTAGGTTCTAAGCCTTTTATGCATGCACTATAAGCAGAACAAAACTAAAAAAAGTATGGGGTGTTACAATATCTCCCCCTTGGTAACATTCATCCTCGAATGAGATTAATTAAGCTAAGAATATTGAGAAAACTGCGATCATATACTAAACATGTATGACTTGGAACATGATTGCATATTTGAGTCTGAAACATGAAACATGAATTGAATATCATGAACTGAATGGATTTATTGAATACATGCAATGGCGTGAGAATGGTTGTAAAGCTTAGGTAGAAACGATAGCGTCAACTTCTAAGTAACCATTTCTTTATAATAGATCTAATTTCTTTAGAATGGATCTAATTTCTTAAAGAAAAGATGAGAGGTTTAGAACATGGAAACTCAGGGGATCATTCATCCCCCGAATGATACTAACTTGGCTGGAATACTAAGGAAAGACTGAGATGATACATGGGACACTTACGAACTGAATCATGACTAAATATCTTGAATCTAAAATTGATGCATGAACTGAACTGGATTCACAATTTTCATGGATGGGAACAAACTATCTCTTAGAATGGCCATATTCATGAAACTTAGTAAGACTATATCGGAAAATGGAAAACCATAGGAACTTGTCTATATGACTGCTAAACCAAACTTTTGAGTAAATGGACCGAATTATACTAAAATCTTATAGTCAACTATACATTACACTTCAAAACTGCACTTCACTTGAGGTTAGTTAAAATATTCACATAGGCACTGATAACTCTGTCTACTTAAGTCTTAGCTGAACTGAATTCTCTCACTATGTCAAGCCTACTCGAATCTACCAAGTGCACACATAACACTGTACTACTAATCTGAATCATGAAAACAAGAAATATTTTCTCTCTCCCATCTAAATAATTTCCCATCATCACTATCTTGACCTAAGAAGAGGTCACTGAATGGTTAGATAGTGAGGACCTGAAGCTTAAAAGGATAACTTTGACACATAACTGAGGAATAAGTAATATAGAATCAATATTATGGATTCATTAAAGAGATCTAAACTGAGGATATATATGACATGCTCTAGATTTCTTTGATCATTAGGAGTATAGAATGAGTACCTTGAATTAAACATTGTGCATAGTAGGAATACATGAGGTATGAGTTGCATGACCTGAGTTTGGAGTTCATAAATTTTATGGAACATGATTTTTATTGCCAAATGAACTAGAACTCCTTATACTATGATTTGGGAGAGTACATGATTCGCTATTATGAGCATGAACATGAACTATGATTATGTAACTGACATTCAAGGAATAATTAGATATATTGATGACTGAAAAACTTTGTATTGTGATGAGAATGGCTTGGGAATCATTATCCCTTCCTTCTGGTGCTCTACAATACACTATCATTACTATTAGAATCATATAGCCTGACTTTGTTACTTGTTATATAATCTCTACCTTATCTTTAAGTCATCATTCTATGTTGGTGGGATCAGATAATAAACTCAAACTGTACTGCAACCACTTTATCCTAGAGCCCAAGATATAACAATGCATATAAATTATAAACTCACCCTGAAAGACTGCACCTAAAAATGTAAAACCAGCTGCTAATACTTCCTTCTGAGATAGAACTCTTATCTTTATATAGCCCCAATAGTCATCATATTATAACTTAAATGCTTACTAACTTAAGAAATCCTTAGGAGTATCACCATACCATGAGTTCACACCATCTGCTGCTTCAACACTACTTTCTATTAGATCAATCATCAAAGACTCAAACTTAGATTCTAACACATACCATGGATATCCCCAAACCTACAATGAACCATGGTAAATTACTTCATATCCTACTAACATCACATCTAAACCATGAGAATTACCATTACACCAATATATAGAACATCAATTACATATAATTTTGAATCAACAGACCTAAATTCTTGTATACACTATTTAAATCCTACCGATTCACCCTTCATACAACTAGCCCCATAGAAACAAAATCTATTATGTCCAGATAAACACTATCCACACTTTACTGTTGCTAACTTTTAGGTTTATGCTTCTAACTCTAGCTCATATACTATCATACGATTCTAAGAAGGGATCTGAAAGCACATCTGACTTTGGCTTAATGCACGATTTTCATGAACATGAATAAAATATTTCAATCTTTAGAACATAAGGGCACTGAGGGGATCTCTTTAATCCTATGTGTAATCCCACAAAACTGTCTGTGGGGACCGTCTTTGGAACCTCTATTTTTAGGGATTTGAGGTTGGATATTTCTATTGCCTCAATAAGTCAGAGTTGGCACGAATGGATTAATGTGGAAATCTACATAAGTTTCTTAAAGAATACTTTTACTGCACAATTTGAGACATAAAAGAAGGAAACTATTTCTTAAATGTAATGTAGCCTCTTGATGAAAAGTACAGACGTGTCTATTCCATTCCGCAAGACTATACTAGACACCCTAGCCCACTTAAACTCTGTGCTTTGATACCAAGTTTGTCACAACCCGAGACTAGCCCATAGTCTTAACATAGTGCTTGAAACCACAAGTGATCCCAAGCTAACCCATGAACTGGCATACTATTGAGTAAGTGATATATAATATATTAAATAGCTAGTTTCTGCTATTCAAAAATATAATCATGACAAAATATATGAAAAAATAAAATACTGATACAATTTACAATCTGATAAAGCAGAAGAGAGAACTAAAATTACAAGACTAACTCTAACTGACATCTATGAAGCCTCTATTATACTGACTATAGACATATGGTATATGCCTCCAATTACCACTAATAAATACATATAAGTAATAACGTAAAGTAAATGAACAATATCTGATTGGAGTCCCCAAAATAGGAGAACCTATCACCTGTTGGCTGGAAACTATAATCATTTGGTCATGATGTGTGGACTACAACCGGTGACTACATTATGAAACAATTTAGCCATACAAATATATATATGGATCAGTACTTTTGGATTGTACTAAGTAAGCGGGGGTGAATGCAATAAGTAAAACTGATTTCATACATATTTTAAAACATATATGCTAAGTGTAATTAGACACACCAAGAAACTTAAATAAACTAAAATTTGTAGTACCTTAAATAATGAGTAAGAAAAATAATCTGATAAGCTGGTGAATCAGTATACTTAATTTGCTAAAATATTACTTTTATAATATATATAGAATTGAAGATGAAAGATAGTAAAATATGGGTACTATATGAATACTGGGTCTGAAACTATGGAGTGGAAACCGACATAACTTAAGGATCTGAATACACAAATATATTTAGCATGAGGGCATGAGAACTGTGATATCTAAGAATACAAGACCAAGCATATACATATTTTTTAAAAAATCTATAAACTGAAATACAAAAATCTGATTACTAAATAACCGATAAACTATACACTATGGTCATTGCAAACTCGAACTAAATTTTGTACAGAATACTGAACTGAGACTGTGGGAGATAGCTATAACTGATATTCCCTAATGTACTATTAGGGTCCAACCTGTAACCCCAACTGGAAGGGTGTCTGTATCGTGCCACGGGTACTAACCTTGGTTGTGTGGATACACTAATCTAATGTCCCAAAGGACTAAGGTGTCATTCCTAACTGATGGGGGACCCCTCAAAATCAATGGTGGAACCTTAGTTCTAGAGACTAGGGACTGCTACAAACGTCTCATGCCTATTAATAGAGGAGACAAGTGCCACATGCCTACTAACGGGGAGACACCATCCCTATGTTCACTCAGTGCTAAGTTTTACTCCCAATTGAAAGACACTTATAACTGAACTGACCTAAATTTAACTAAGCCATGGTTCTACATAACAACTAAGTAAATGGTGATGTTCATGGTTTATCTTTAATCATTCGGTAATTATTGAAAAACTATGTATATAGCTAAATTTTTGGTATTCATAACCCCCAACACTGAATGGAAATAACAATGATGACATATCAAGCTTTAAAAACCATAGTAGAGGATCATTACTCAAAATTCAACATTTAGATATTTCATCAAACACTTGAAATTGATTTACTTAAGCATGGAAGTGAGTGAAACATATGGGAATATCATAATTGCAATACTGAAACCAAAAATTTTGGATTTATATAAACTGATAATGCGCATCATAAATATGAATATCTGAGTATATTGATAAGTTTCATGGATTAACTGTCTGAATACTTGAAAAGCTGAATTAATGTAAATCTCATAGGTATCGGGTATTCATAACCCACCAATACTAAATAACTCTAAGGCACAATATCAACACTTAAAATTGTAGTTTGAGAATTATGGTTCAAAGAACCAAAACATGAACAATCCACCAACCATGTGAGAATCATAAACTTGAACATGGGAATGCTTTAAACATGAGGAAATAACATGATTATATGACTAAAATCATAAATTTATGGATATCAATTAGAATTCATTTGAAATAGGATATGGGAAATTCAAATTCATACTATGAGGAAATCAAATCTTTAATTGAATCATACATGGGCTGAAATCGCATTTAAATTACCATGAAAACATGAAATTTCATCTTTCTTGAATATACAAAATTCTATAATCATAGAAAATTTATTCTTTAATTGAAAGAAAAGGATTTTTAGGCTCCATGGGTGAAAAGGGATCCATAGATGAACTCCCACATACCTTAAACTTCTTAACTTTGTGAAAGAAACACCATTCTTGAAACTTTATTGAAGGTTCTTGAATTTTTGAATTTGAGTTCTTGGTTTTCTTGAAGAGAATGTAATTGAATTTTATAAACTTGGGAGAGGGTTAGGTTTTCTTTGAGAGGAGATTGGAGAATACGGGCAAATAATACCCTAACTGAAGCTTTAAGTCATGCATTTATGAATTGGGTTGAGGTGGATAAAGATCCAATTGACCCTCAATCACTTAAACCAAAAATTTGTATCTGGAATGCAGTTTGAAGGCTCATCGCGATGTGGTCTTATGGTGATGGCTTACTAGTTTTAACAAAAATGATCATAACTTTTTGCTCGAGTATCTGATTAAGGCGAAATTGGTATCGTTGGAAAGCTAATCCAATTATCTACAATTTTGTGGGTCTTGAATTGAAAATTTTAACATATAGAAAAAGTTATATATATTCAAATTTGACTCTTGTAGAATCAAATACCAAACATTGAACGAATCGAAGGCTCTTAGCTCAACTTTGTTCTAAGTGATTTCTATGAGCAATCCTCACCTCATTAGCATTTCACACACTAGGATAAATATCATGAAACATGAATTCAATTATGAATCAAGAACTGGATAAAAAACACCTTCACCACGATTTGATAAAGGCCTCACCATTATAAGCATCGAGCGTGCTACTATCGCGGTGAGGTTTTAGAATCAAAATACAAACATGACCCATTTCTCATCTGAAAAATATAAAAATTCCTTGAGGAATTCTCCTTACACCCCTAAGCATGTATTAATTCAATAACATACGTCTCAGGTTCTGGAAGGCCAGTTTAAAAATCTTCGAAGTTAAGAGGACAAAAATAAGACTATGTCCCTAACACTTCATGAACATTTTAGGTTCTAAGCCTCTTATACATGCAATATGAGCTGAATAGAACTAAGAAAAGTATGGGGTGTTACACTTTCTTTTAAGAATACAAATTATAATAAACTTTCCAATAGTAAATGTATTGAACAAGTTTAATTCCATGATTTTATTTTCACTCAGTCAGTTTAGATTTTATATATATTTTAATTAGTTGCTCAAATATTATGCATGGATCATTGGTAAGCTTTGGATCACTCATGTTTCTAAACATTGTATTACGACTGGGTGTAGTCATGGATCATGACAAACTTGGTATCAGAGAACAAGGTTCAAGTGAGCTAGGTTGTCTATGAAGTCATGTCTAGTAGTGTGTTGCAAAAAGGTACTAAGACGTCTATACTATTCTTTGAGAGGCTACATGGTATTAGGAAATTTTTCCTTTCTTTCATAACATAGATAATATAGTAGAGATGTTCTCTTAGATACTTGTACATACTTAAGCATTGCCCCATTCTTATTTACTATGCCTTATTATTGATGTAATAGAAATAAACAAGCTTAAATTTCTATTGCTAGAGTTTTCTCAAATAGTGCCTACATGCAATTATAATATTGCACATAGGCTTAAAAGGATCCCATTAGTGTTGAGTTCCCAAAAGTGAAAAAGTTAATTTTTGTTCATAAAAATCGTGCACTAAGCCAATGTCGGATGAGCCCTTATATCCCTTCTCAAAGTCCTATGGCCACATGACCTAGATTTAAAAGCATAAGCCAAGATGTGTAGCAACAATAAAGTTGGGATAATATTTATCTGGGTTTAGTAGAATATGTATCAGTAGAGCCAGTAGATTAGGACAAAATCACATTGTTTACTCAATCTAAGCACCGCCTACCCTTCCAAAATCTCCCAAACTTTCCTTTTTACTCATCTAACCTTGCAAGACCATCTTCTAAGTCCATCATCAAGTAAGTTCTTCTTTTATATTTCATAAGTGTTACAATACTACGCTTATAATGATTTGTTAGATCTTGATGTGGTGTTGGTAATTTGAATGTGGTTGGTTTGTTATGATACATCTAGTTGAGTGAATGAATACGTGTGGGTGTTCTTAACTTTGTTCCAACTTGTATTTGATTTCGATACACGTTCATACTTTTGCGGAATTGACATGGTGAGGTTAATAGCATAATCTTCAAAATTGAAAGCTTGAATGACTCGTTCATCGAGATAAAAATCATGATTGAATACAAGCATGAGATGTTGTGATTATTTCTATTTCATAACTTGATATGATCTCTACGTAGTAGTCTTGTTCAAAAGGTGCATTAATCGAAACATGAAAGTATAATCAAGATTACATGAAATAGAGTTGCATAGGATAGTTAAGATGACATGAAAGCATGACTGTGCTGAACATATAGTTGGAACATATCACCTATACGTAAGTCGATGAAGTCTGAGTAATCGACATCACTCACTTAATTAGTTTGTACCAACAAATTAAGTGTGGGGTGGTGCCACTATTGTTTTGTTTTTTGATTGAATCTTCTGAGATGAAGCTAACTTGACTCTATTAGGATCTCAGGTAGAATGGCCTCAAAAGGACGACAAGGAAAACAAAAAGCACCTACCTCATAGAAAGGTAAGAAAAGAGGAAGAAAAGAGCAAGCTGAATCCTCTGTGCTGCAAATACCTCGACGTACTCTTGGAATCAACTGGGGTACATTTTGAGGAACTTCTGAGGATGACGACTCTGATGATGATTTTAACACAGGGGGTATGACCCCAGACATAGAGGAGGAATCCGACTAATCAGGTTTTTCTTATTTATTTCTACTGAGGACAGTGTGTCCCATCTAAGTGTGGGGTGAGGGTATTTGTATGTTGTATTGTACTTCTTTGCCTGCATCTATTCTCGTTTGTAGTTAAATTTTTAGATTTTTTTTAGATTTTGCATGAAATTGTTCTGATAGGCGGCATGGTATTATGACAAGAGTTTTTGCTAAAATCATTACTATTGAGACGTTTAGGCTCCAAGTGTGACTCACTGTGTGATAATTGTGTGGTTTAATTCATTCATCTGTTGGGTCAAGAGTCTATACTGCTCCCAATAAAGTTGACCATGTGCCTTGTGTGTGTGAGGTTGTAGTATATTATGTGTTATGACTGATGCTAGAACTTGCCTGGTGTGTGTGTAAAGCGAAATAAAGAGTGTGAGTTTAGGAGATGATTTAGGCATTTCTTTTTACCTACCTGTGTACATTATCCTAGTTAACCCCCTTTGAGCCTTTAGCTATTTTATTTGACAGCCTCATATGTAGCCTAATCCATTTTTTTTTCAATACCATAATTTGATCAAAATTCCTAAGCGCTTTAAATTGTAAAGTCATGTGACAAAATAAGAGGAAATTGGGTGAGAGTGATGCCTTAGAGTGTATTGGTACTTGAATTTGTTATGAAAAAGAGTGGCTATTATAGAGGTGCATTATAAAAAAAGAGAAAAAATGAAATGAAAAATAAAAAGTTAATTCTGTTTAAAATTGAATAACAAAATAGGTGAAAAGGGGTGGTAGATAAAAGGAAAGTAGAGAGGTTGTTTAAAAGAGAGTGTTAATGGCATAATGTGATGTATTAAAGCGCTTAGGGAACATAGTCACTATTTCTGGCCAAAATAGTCCTACCCGTCCCTTAGCCTACATTACAACCTGTAAAGACCTATTTGATCCTAAGCTTAGCATTTTGATATTAGTAGAGCATTACACTAAGGGCAAGCGTATGGTCAGCAGTTGCAACATATGAATTCTTTGTGAGAGTGAGAGCAAGGAGAATCTTATACCCATGTTTCGAAAAATGCAAAACTGTGAGTGATTATGGGTGATATCTTCTGTGAGACACACATGGTTAATGATTATTGGGTAGTTTTGTATGACTTTTTGTGCCTTAACTTGTGGATACAAATTAACCATCATCACGAGTCTATGTTGGAGGTTGAATTGTTTCTAGCAGTGATCAAGAAAACTACTCTTTGTTAATAATCATTGTGCCTGTCTTGATGAATATTTTGTGTTACTGCTGTGAAATCCTAGTTAGATGTTTGCATGGACGTAATATTTTATTCGAGGACGAACAAAGCTTTAAGTGTAGGGTGTTGAGTTGGGCGTATTTACACGCCTAAAGCACTATAATTTACCTATATTTTAGCAAAGTTTTAAGGAAAAAATATGTAATTCCTACACTTTTAGTCCATTTTCCTATAAGTGAGCTAACCAACGTGATTAGCATGTTTTCAGGTATTTATGATGAAGATTTCAGCGCTTTGTGGACCTTTCGGTAGCAAGGGAAACTTCACGTAAGAAGGAAGGCAGCTTTTGGAAGCTTGTGGACTGAATATGATGCATGGAGAATGCGTCCCGGGCAAAATCAGTATTTCTTAATACTTAGAGGTGCAGCAATAGCCCAGTAGGACTAGGACAAGGATAAAAACCCTATTTCAGTAGGACTAGGACAAGGATGTTTTAAAAACCCTATTTGCTGAATTTTTCAGCAAGCTTTTTATTATTCTTTCATCAATTACTTTTCATAATTAATTCGACACTTTTAGGGTTTCTTCACGTTACTTTCTGACAGAGAAAGCACGACTCTTGTGATCAATGGGGAAGGAAAAACGTCAAACCCTAGTGGACGCCTAAACCATCTCCATCACCAGAATTATTTTAGGTTGTGGTATGATGATTATATCTATTGTGATCTCCATTGCACTCATGAGTAGCTAAACTTCTCTGTTAGGGTTATGGAAGCCTTATGACATACTATCTATTGCTATGAGTTTGTGAATTCTTGATACGTATGCAACTTATATCATTACTCTCTTCATCTTAATTAAATTCTTGTGGTTGAAAACATATAGAATACGCCATTATAGCATTAACTTGTTTGAGAGAAAAGTTACATGTTTGTAAAAGAGAGTGTGACAAGGAAATAGGGCTACCAACCCTTATTTACATGTTAGTGCCGTAACTGGATTAACCTCTTGGAGAATTTGTACCATTAGTTATACGCTTTAAGCTCGAGAGAGTTAAAGTGAAATAATCCTTGATGGTTGAGAAACACTAGGATTTACCATTAGAATACGAATCTCTATAAGTGCAGGCATGTCTGAATTCCACATTACTCATAGTTAATAGATACGTAGAACTCATAAGGTTGACATAACCCTAACTTATTCTTCTCATTGATTAAAAACTACTAAACAAAGCATTCCGTTTTTACTTTGCTATTCTTAATTCACGCCAAACCCAAAAATCCCCCCTTTTCGTAGAATTTTCGATCAACAGTCTACTAATAATTGCATACTTAGTGACCAAGTATTCCCTGTGGGATTCGACACCCAACCCAGTTGGGTTCTATATTTGACATCGACCGCTTACACTCTTACGAGAGCTGTAGTTTGGGCGTTATCAATAAGAGACATAGGTTGATATTTCTATTCGATTGATTAGTGAAGTATATTGCATGCTCCATATGATTGTTGTTGTTAGACAATAGGCTTGAACCTTAGATGTGGATTATGGTGGTGAGAATAGTAGCTTAAAGTTAATTCATGCATGTTTTGTGGGAATGAATTAGTAGGCTTGATGTGAGTGTGAAATCGCCTAGGTTGGCAACTTGCGAAATAAGGAGTGGTAAATTATGATATATATATATATACATATATATAGTCATGGATTAGTGTTGAAAATGATGAATTATGGTTGATTCATTAAGTGGATGAGGGCGTAAGTATAAAAGAATAAGTTGAACCCCGAGGAAGCATATTGTTAGATAAGTTATCATGTGTATAAGTGTTACGTGTACCTAGATTTTATTCTCTAATCTTGTAGTATGGAGAAGTATGGGTAGTTGTAGTATAGCGTTATTTAGAGTCTAATTGAGGAAATATGGGTAGGCAATATGCGTTTTGAGAAAAAATTTAAGTTGTAAGTTATGTGAATAGAGGTGTGATGCTAGTATCCTAAGAAGTTAAAGATAGAGTGGTAATTGTTAAGAAGCATGGATGTCCAGGCTCATGATAATGTTAATCATAAGTCGATGACTTTAGGGGTAGAAGAAAGTTATGATTAGTGTCCTTGAAGGAGGAGGTCTGATAAAGAAATTTTTGTGTTTTTATTAAAATTATCGAAGGGAGTTGTGTTCTTATGTATACTGACCCCCCATTGTATTGAGAGTTATGGTTATAGATTTGATGAGGGGATATGTCTGCAGGTCTAGGATTATGACATTAATCTAAGGGGGAGATGGTGAATTAAGGTAGTTCCTGAATTTTCTTAGTATGACAAGTTGCCGGGAGGAGTAATGATAAACCTATTCCTATTCTAGCATATTCACCCTACTTCAATTTAAGAGGTCATTCTACCAATGTATTATGTATTAAAATCCTGCCTATGGCTATGGTCTGAATTCTCTATGTAGCTCAGGTAATGCTCCGAACTGCATACTAGAATCAATGATGTCACAATAAATCCAGTCTTTCATGTATTTAAGGTCTATGTTATGATGTTCATGATCCATAAATTCATGTCCAAAATTATGCTTGGTTCTAAGGAACTATGTTTTCATATGTTACTGATTTATTTTATGTCAGAATTAGCAAAAATGAGAAAGTTTTGCGAACTCATGACTAGTTCATATCTAAAAATGAGAAGTGATAACTTTAAATAGAAGTCCTTGTCTCAATCATTGACATCATGATTTCCAAACTTATGTTGTATGACTCGTGATGTAAGCGCTCATGTTTCTTGCTATGGTCTGTCCTAAGTACTCATTTTATGTTGTGTTTTTGCCGAACGACTCTCTGCTTATGATCAAGACAATTGATATAGGAAGTACTTCATGTCTATCATATCATATCTTCACCTTATGTACCACCTTGAGTAGCATAATAAGTATATGTTATAATATAAGAAAGTTACTCCCATATGATGTTTGTGTTTGAGTCCTTTGATGACCCTCCATATGTTAGTATGATGTTGGTTGTGGAAACATAGTAATGTGTTAGGTAGGGGAGTAGATATTCTTGAAGGTGAAAATTTTTATGTGAGTTCTTTAGCTAAGGCTATAAGAGAAGAGGGAAGAAGAAGATGAACTTTTGTTATGTGAAATAGTTAGGAAGGAGATGTGTGGCAAAAATTTTTGTTAGAGTGATTAAATTTGCTAGTCTTAGTGGGGGATCCATGAAGTGGGTGTAGTGATGATAGGCTTGAATTTTGTGATTTATGAAAACACAAATCAATGTGTTATGTGGTTGGTATTCCTTGATTTAAAACTCAAGTGTTTTTTGTGGTAGTGATAAAGTGAAGTAATTTTCTTAATGGGATGTAGAGTACAAGGTCCCATAGCTTAAGCTAGCACCTCATTTCTTCGAGTTAGGCTGTATCATAGAAGCATTATGTAGTGGAACTCAAACTCTTATGGTTAGATATGTGATGGGAGAATTCTAAGTTGGAAAGTATGAAGTATGCTATTTATTTCTTAGGGCGTAGATGAGTAGTGTCTCTAAGTTTAAGTCTATTCGTTGTACCTTATAATGTAGAGATTGCTTCTAATCCTCTTTCCCATGAAAACCTTATTTCATGATTAGTACCGATGTAAAATTAGACCTAATAAACTCATACCATTTGTTGTGATGATTATGATCCCTAGAACACATGTGCAAGGTGATCTCTATGTCAATTCTTATTATCTTACACTTCGTGCTTACACTTTTTACTAGGGGTTATCATGAAGCTCTTTGATTCCTTTGAATATTTTTTAGAGGAAAAATGTTCAATGAGAGGTTATGTTCCTTATTCCATACTTTTATAGCTTCAACAAGTCCCTACCTATCATTCGGGGACGAATTATCCCAAGGGGGAGATAATATAACATCCCGTAATTTTGGGCTAAAGTTGAACCATCTTTCTAATGTATGTGGACCTAAATCCAATGGTTTATATTTAGAAATAAGTATAAATTATATTTCCTTAGTGTGGAAACATACTTGGAGATGAATATACAACACAAGAATCTCTTAGGCCAAAAGTTAAGTTGAGTAATTTCCTATCAATTGATTTTTATTTGATGATTTTTCAAGGGTCAACTTTTAGTGAATATTTCTCCTAATGTATAAATATTTGTGTGGCCTACTATATATCAAGTTAAAGCCCTTCGAGTCTTAATACCAATACCATTGGTTGTTCGTCAATCCGAGTCCTGAGTCAAAAGTTATAAATGTTTGAATGAGGCACTGTCTAAGGTAGGCGAGGGGCAAGGAGCCACCCATGTTATTTCTATGCCATGGTCTAGGTGATGCCTAATTGGTGCTAGGTTATGGGTTGGGCATCACACTTGGTGTTTTACGGTATAGGGATGCCATTTTTGAGTTATTTCAAAGGCAACGAAGTCTTTAGAAATCACATAACCGTCCCTAAACATCATTACAGGGAATTAAATCTCCCAATACATTTTAACTAAATCAAATCCCTAATTCATCTTCAAAAGCACAAGAGGAGAGAAACCAACCAAGGGTTGCACATTCAAGCTTAAAGGGTCAATCTTTTCATGATTTCTTCATCATTAAGGTATGTGGGACTACTCTAGACTCCATGGGCATAAGTTTTACTGTTTTATCAATTTTGAAGATCCCTAATCATGTTTGTAAAGAAGGGTTTTGAATATTGTTTCAAAAGGCATGTCATGAAATTATTTTGATTAAAGTATATATACTTTATTGAACTATTTTTCTTGGAATCAATTTAGAGTCGCTTATGTATATCCGTTTTCGATTTTGGAAATGTTTAATTCAGAGATGAAAAACTAATTCCTCTTTATGTCATGAAATATATTGTCTGTTTGAATGCATGAATTAAGGTTTTTCAAGTAAGTTCCTTGACATCCTCTTGGTTGACATAGTTTATGACATGATGAGAGGTTAATTCTCCTTATTTACAAGTGTTTATTTGTTGTGAGAAATAAATACATATGTAACAAAGAAAGAATTCCATCATATGATTATGTGTTTCACAAAGGTATTTTGTATACGTCTGCAAGCGTTTTGAATAAACAATGACCTCAAGAAAATATTTGAATCTTTTGGGGTAGCCATCTATCTGACTTCTTTAAATAAAAAAGACTACAGATATGTTATGATGTAATATGAATGACTTGCAAGTCTGGGTATTACAGTACCCGGTGATAACGTGCCCTTAACAAAATAAGTATTGAATGATTTATAGCATGGCCTTAAAGAACTAAAAGTTGGGCTTAAGAGAGATAGTTCATTACCCGTAGAAGGCATTTGAGTGAAAGGTCTCATTGTTGGAAATCGTGGTTTGACAATATGGGTATTATTTGAAAAGGGATAATTTTTTGACATCATACAAGGATGATGCCATGATACACTTGTAATGGGGTGTACTATATCATGAAAACTCCAATTCTTGCGGTAAACTTAGATTGGGGGTTCGGTCGCCATATATCCCATTGCATTGTAGATTGTACGATGTATTGACTAGCTTAGAAGAATAACAAAGAGTAAGTCAGAGTTGTCAAGAATTGTTTTGAAGGTCACTAAAATATGCCCATTTATTATTACTTATATTATGTCCACTGTTATTATGAAATGCTCTCACTTATATTGAATAAAACATGCTATTATTGGTTGTTTCACATACCAGTACATTTCATATTAACCCCCTATATTTTAGGATATGAGGCTTAGTCCTAGGGTCCCGCTAAGCAGTTGATCATGACAGATATTCAAAGTTGGTGAGCCTCAATTGTTTCAGAAAGCATTTTGTTCCTATATGCTGTTTTTAGTTGGTTCTGGTTTACGTTACAACCAGGTTCCTTGTCCCCATTTTCAAACAAATGTTAATTTTAGTATTGTTAGATATTTTGAAGATTGGTGTTAGATGTTTTTTATGAATCCTTATGAACTCATTTTCCGTATTGAGTAGTTTGAAATAAAATATTACCATGTTTCCATTTTGTTTTATGTATTTGTATAGTACATGAATTATGCTTGTGATTAGTAGTTAGAAAGGGGTTCTCGGGCCTCTATGGTTCGGGATGCGCATCATGGCTAGGGTCCCGAATCTGGTCGTGTCACATTGAGGGTGATAAATCCAAGTGAATATTGAATGTAGATTTTCATGGTTAAGACCAATGTAGTTCCATTAGTGGTAGAGACTTGTATCTTTTGCCGATGATTAAATAGAGTGAGGGCGTTCAGTTAGACTAGACATAGCCTTTTGTAGCCATATATGGTGTACCTTCAAGAGCATTAGAAGTTTCATCTATTTATGTGTGGTGTAGCCATAAGAAGGAGCATGGCTAAGGAATTTTTCAAAGTTAGAAGGTTATCAGTCTTATTGCTTAAAACATATTATTCAAATACTTTCTTTTGGAAAAAGGTACTCTTGTTTCATGATAGGAAGTTTCAGACCAGTTATGTCTCAAGTTCAACTCTAAGTCATTCCTATTCTATCTTTTCAAATTTTTAGACTTGGATTCACAAATAATGTTATAATCCTTATTCATATATCTCCCTCAGATCATACCCAAAATTATTACCTCCCTAATGTTATTAGATCCTCGGACAAGGAGGTTGAAGGTAATATATATTCCTTTCTTAGTGGCTCTTAGACATTCCATGTCATTATCGATCACCTTATAGTTCTATATATAGGTTTGTTCCCTGAATACTATTGAGTTATAAAATCCACTATGAGCCAGTTTATATAGCCAATAATTCAGTTCAACAATAAGACAAACAAGCTCCTATAGTTTCCCATCTTTTAAGCTAGTCTTGTTATTAAAAGTTTCATGAGTATGCCTATTCTATAAGGTTATTTCTTTTCATTCAATGCTATGTGTGAATTTAGATGAGTCCTTACTCCAGTCTAAATCAGTCCACGCTATAAAATATATCTAGATTCAAAAATCAGTATTAGGTTAGTTATACAACTTTAGAAGTCAGTCAGACAATACTATTAAGTTCCATAATTTTTAGAATTTTCTAAGTTTAAATAAGAAATTTATTCATAATATCTACATTCAGGTCATAGAATCCAATGTAAGGGAATGCACCTCTTTCCCTAACCTTTCAACTATGAATAACCCCAAGGGGGAGATTTCATAACACTCTGTAAAACAAATCCAAGATTATAACCATGCTTGAAGTGCATGTGGAAATAAAAATTCATGGTTTTCTAGTATAAGAAGTGATTTACAAATGTATTAAAGCCACCAGTAAATCCTAGCTCATAGCCAAGTCAAAACCTCTCTTACCGATTGACTTATTTTAAAGTAACTTACTATAGTCAACTTCAAATGATATTAACAACTAGATTCTAAAGTATTTTTTATTCAAGACACAACAAAGGATATATAATTGAATTAGTTTTCCAATGAATACTATTTCTCCTCAACCCAATATCAAAGTAAAAAGTTATGCCCGGTTTACCAAAAGGTGTTTGTCAGCCAGAGTATGACGGCTCGGGTGATGAACCATTACACTAGCGATCGCTCGTTGCATCAAGCCATTAGTGTTAAGCTGTAAGACCAAAGTTTTGTCATTTTGGGATGGCTTGAGTGATTATTGGTCAAGGGATTGATGGTCCATCAACTGAAAAATCAGTCGTGACTATTATGGAATGTTATAACATTTTCAACGGTTTTTTTTTCTTATTTTCCCACCTTTTTAACACCAAAAACAACATCATTTAAGTTATCCTAAGGCTGGGGTATAATGAAAAAACACCCTAAATTCCCAATAAGCTCAAAGTTAATTCAACACAGAGAGAGAAAATAGAGAAAGAGGTGATTTTACTTCTCCCAAGGCAAAATTAGGGTTCTTCATCTTCAAGTTCAAATCCTCCAAACTTTAGTACAAGAATAAAAAAGTAATCTGGTATATAGGTATTCAATTAGGATATCAATTCATCCTTATCCTTCAATTATTGTTTCGTTCAAAAATTTTATCATTTCCATAAACTAGAGATTTTACCAAATTATGACTCCAACCTTAAATTCAGTCCCCAATGATATATTTCCATTCATGAGCATGTTTTAATGATTATTCATGATTTATTAGGGCCATATTTTATCATTAACTTTATTCTCAAGCCCATGCATGATCTACATGCTATTATTTAAGATTTCAATCATATGATCAAGCTATATAAGATTTATTAGTTTTTAAGACTAGTGAGCATTATTTATCATCATTTGATGGATTACAGTCTATATTAGTTTTAGATGACTTGTTTTCCCATGAAATTCTATACTTTTTTAGACCTGTAACTTTATAGATCCTCAGTATACTTATGTTCAGTATTTTTGGACTTGTACTTTAACAAATTCACTTCTCTAGTTACAGGGTTCATGAATAAGTCATGAATGCATATTTCCCCATAAAAGCATTTTAAAGTAATGGTAGATTATGAACACCCAATGATTTATGATTTCATGCATATTGGTTGAATGCTCAATTCTTCAATTTAATAATTTAGAATACTTACAGATAAACCAATTATCTTTCAGTCCCATAACATTAGTATTATTGGGCTATTTAATATCACAGTTTATATTTAGTTATAAGTAGTACTTAGAACCAAGTGGACAAAGGGATGAAGGATCACCTGTCGTTACTATGAGACCTTTAGTAAAAGTCCTTAAGTCCTAGAACTACAGCACTACAATAGGTTTTATCCGTCATACCAAGCTTGACATCTTGGTCCTTTTGAACATCATTTAGTGGTACTATGTAAGATCATACTTTATACCCTACCAAGGTATATTAGGCCTTTTTAATGGTGTTTATACATTGAATTCCATGTTTAACTCACATATTTATATGTCGCTGAACAGTATCTCCCACAAGTCAAATTTATATTTTGGATAACCTTATAATCAGTTTAGTAGAACAGTATTAACAGTAACATATTATTCACATGGTGATTGCATCAGTTCTCATCACATATTTTTAGACTCAGTAATTGCACATAATCCTCAGTTTAGTTTTACTTATTTTGAAACCATGACTTTCAGGATTATTATTTCATATTAGTATATGTGTATTTCATATAGGGTCATTGAACTTCAGTTCATTTGCTTTGAAATTAGTTAGCATTGAGTATGGTTTTACATCATGTTCAGCACCAATATTAAATCATATGAAATATTTACACTTTTATTCTAATTTTTACAAATACTTTGTATCATAATTCAAATATTTCTCTATGCCTAACAACTTTTACCTTCAAATATGTGTTAAATACTTATTTTATCAAATGGCTTATGTCCTTAGATTCAAAGAATCTTTTGATGTGTTTTCGTGACTACTGGATATCTTACATACTCAATACATTCCAAAGTACTGATTGCATACCTCTTCATTCTACTATTTTTAGGTGATGTAGATTCAGGTGGTTACTATAAGTATTATATTCACGTAGATAAAAATATCCTTCTAGAAGGTGATGAGTTCTCTTACTTCGAGGACTCAAGTTAGTACCAGATTCATTATTTCTTTTTTATTCACATGTATTGATTAGGGATAGATGGGGGCATGTCTCAATTACCTATTGTAATTCCCCAAATCTAGTACTCGGAATACCATATGGTGCCCATGACCCCGAAGGACCACAAGCTAACCCATGACTGATATTTGTACCTAATCACTGCATAATATATTGTATAAATATGAAAACATATATTGAAAGGCCATAAGATTCAAACTAGATAAATATCTGATAAAATAATGTCTGAAAATGGTATAAAAATACCAAAGCAAATCTAAAATAACTGTCTGACACGCTATAGTCTGAAACCCTCTAAACTGAAATAAATAAGGAGTGGATGGGACATGTATCCAACTAACTCCATCTATTGAAATAAACTAAAAATTGAAATAGTAATATAATCATTATAGCCTCGAAGGATGAGGACTCACATCTGACTCTGACTGCTGAACCGAGATATTACTGATGCTCTAGAGATTATGCTTCTAAACCTATAGTATAAGACACCATAGCACAAATGCATTAGTACTTTGAATGTACTGGTATACAAGTGAAGTAGGCTGAATGCAATAGGTTCATATGCATAAACAATACTAACTGACTGACTAACATGAACGTGAGAATACATGTGTGCATACGTAATTGTAACTAGCATCGTGATAGGACTGAATAGTAATTTCTGACTACTGAGTTTACTAATAACATGGAATTACTGATATCTGAAGGACTAATACTGTGTTACTAATACATGAATAACTATTTCTGACAGTTCTAATTATGAAAAAATGGTTTGGTTGACTGTGTCTAACAGTCCTGAAGATGAATACTAATAACATGAGTTCTAATAATTGATATAATTAATAACATGAGTGACTATATCTGACTATCCTGAATCTGATGGAACTAGCTGAGTTTCATATTGTATCTTAGTAATTGAATCGAAGATCAGTCCTATCTGGTGGGTGATATCTAAATCTGATGATACCATTACTGATTGACCATAGTTGAGATCAATCCTTTCTATTGGGTGATCTCGGAGTCTATTTATATTGATAAGGATTGATCGTATCTAATAGCCCTAAATCTATACTATTGAGCTAAATTTACTATATTTGATAGTCCTGATTCTATAATTGAAGCTATAGGATGTATTCATCTAACCGACATGCCCCACACTAAGCTAACTGGGGTCGAACCTGTAAGCCCAGCTGGAAGGCTATCAGTACCACGCCACTAGTAAAGATAACTATTGTGGAGTCAGTCCTAATCTAGCAGGTGACCCCAGGGATTAGTCCTATACATTCAAATGCACTAACGGGTGATCCCTGAGTATGTTAGTTCAATCTAACGGGAGACATCTTGTACCTATAATGGTTACTTAGTTATGGAACTTAGGGATTGCTTCTAGGGATCTCAGTCCTATCTAGCGGGTGAGTCCCAATCGCTATGCTCGCTCGGTGCTGAATCCTACTCCCATCTAAAAGACACTAAACCGATCAACTAAACTGAGCTGATTAACTAAACTAAACTGATACTAGTGGTATTTTCTAGTAGAGCTAAACTGAATTTACTGAGTTCCATTGACTGGCGGAATGTACTGAGTTTTGAGGACTGACTGAGAATACTGAAGTTACTGCGATTGACTGGGAATACTGAGGTTACTGAGATTACTGATATTTCTAAAATTTCTTGAGTCACATGACTGACTGAGTTCTATGGATTATAGCTGGATTGAGGAGATCGTGAATACATGACATGGCTCTAGGCACACAGCTAAATGTTTGTGTATAAGTACCCCCAGGACTCGATGAAAAAAACTGACATAGCATGGCTTACTTGAACACATGACCAACAACACAATTCATAATTCTTATATTGAAGCACTTCACCAAACATATGATATGCATAAGCTTGCTAATACATTGGGATTTCATGATATCATACTAGTTGGGCATTGTTGCTTCACCAAGGCATTTAATCAAATATATGGTAGGCATAGCACATGTAGACAACATTATACAACAATTAATCATCATGATTCATCTCTAATTTAATTATCCTAGGGTTTATTCATAAGTTCACATGAATATACTTCTATGCAAATTAATTCCACATAAAATGGATCACCCAACATGGATTTTAATTCAATTTATCATTCTCAACATAAACAAAACAAACCCAATATGAAATTCATAAATAAATCCATAGACTTAAACTTAGAAAGGGGATTCTTGGGCTTCATGGATGAAAGAAGTCCATAAATGAACACTATGCATACCATTGTTCTTAAATACATGAAGATTGATGGAGTAAATTCTTGCACTTGAATCTTCTATGAAAAACTCTAATGTGTTCTTAAGAGGATTTTGAGAGAATAGAGTATATTTTGGTGTAATGGAGGCTCAAATCTTTGTTTTGAGCTTATATAGGGTAAGGAAATTGATACATTTAACCCTAGGACATGTATTTTAATTATTATGAAAATTTTTCGATTTTTATCCTTGTCGCGACACGCCACTATCACACCAAGTCATTGGAATTGGACAATAAGGAATCTGCATGGTGGCGTGACAGAGAGCTATTGCGTTGCCACCTTGTTTGAGACCTGGAAGTTTGGCGCGACATGCCACTATTGCGGAGCAACAATGAAAATTGACAATTGCAATTTAAGTTGGCTCTGCGATGCGCTGATGGCTCAGGTGATATACTGTCTCACTAAAATGGCTCTAACTCTTCGCCTGGGTGTCAAATTTGGGCGTATTTGGTATCGATGAAAATCATATAGAATTTCCCACATGACAAAAAGTGAAAATATTTAAAATACCATATCTATAAAAGTGGATTCATCTTTCAAAGAAATCTTCTAACATCTTTGCGGAAAAATTTCAAGCTAGGACAAGCACGGGTATTACACCTATAGTCAATATTAGTAGAGGCTTCATAGATAGTTAGTTAGAGTTTTCGTAATTAATTTCTCTTTCTTTTCAGAATACAAATGTTGTAACTAAAGTTTCCAATAGTATATATATTGAACCAGTTTAATATATTTTTGCTCAGTCAATTTAGCTTTTACATATGTTTTAATTAGTTGCTCAAGCATTATGCCAGTAGCATAGGTTAGCTTGGTATCACTTGTTGTTCTAAGAAAAGTTTTATGAATAGGGGTAGTATCGAGTCAGGATATTTTTTTGAAACTCAACTGAGATTGATTCTTGTCCATTACTATTCCACTCTTTTACCACTACTATTTACTTCAATTGAAAGGGTTTCTGACCCTCTCTTTGACATTATGAAGATTTAGTCTCGAAGTTGATCTCGAGAAATAAATTTAATGACTACACTTGTTTAGTCATTGTTTAAGTAAGTGCACTTATTATACTTATATATATATATATATATAATTCTATATAATGGTACTGGATGAACTAGATTGATTATGATAATTATTGGAAGTCCTAGTTATAGGATCAAGTAGTTTATACGGATATCTTGAGTCCCCTACAGGCCTCCTCATCCATGAGCCATAGTGCTAAAGAAGTATAGTCACCATAGGTCCTACCTTTTTGAGATACTGAGCTGAAGGGCGGGTATACATTTGGCATATTATGGATTTTAGATTGGATATAGTTTATTATTGGTTTATATAAATTTATTCATTCATCTGCATTTCCCATCATTGGTATATTTCTTTTGTGCTTATATCTGTCGGCCATATGGGGTGTTGTATAGGTATAAACTATGATTGTTATTTGTTGAGTACTTTCTTGCACCTTTTGGGCTTATGGGGGCTCAGTTAGGTATTTTTTTTTTGGACTAGTTGGATACTTTACTATTGGTTTATGGTTAGTTTTTAGTAGGGTGATTAAGGATTTATGGTGAATTAGATTATGATTATTTCAACTCATGTATAGTCATCCTTTAGATAGGAATTCTGATTATGCTAGTATTAGCTTTGCTTCTTTGGCTATGATCCTCAAGAGGATAGGTTGGTTACCTCGAGTTATTATCTCTAAGTTTAGTCCTATATATGTGTATGTATGTATATATATATATATGACACTGCTATATATTCCTATCTTTCCTTATTTGTTAATATCATATATGTATTATTTGGCCTTGTATTACTTCTATATATCCTTCCTTCACTCTTTATTTATATACTGGCTAGTGATGTATGATATTATACTTCAGTTCCAAATACTCTTAGAATATGATAGTTTTCCCTTTTTTCACTATTTGTATAATTATGTTTTGTTTTCTGGATAGTTGACTGTAGTTTATATTTCTGCTATACATGTTATTTATTCTTGCATTATCTTTGGATCTTATTCGACCGATGCATGTGCCACATATTTAGTAAAATACTACATTTTTGCAACCTGCATATCATAGAACAAGTTCGCATCATTGTTATGTGCATGTGTCTTGCAGCTATAGATGAAAGATGTGGAGTGAGATCCTGAAGTATAAAGTACTCCTGCTCTACATAGTATTGATTAGACTTATCTCTATTTTATTTTTAAGAGATGATTAGTACATATATATATTCATTCCGTATTTCCCTTTGTACTCTTATTGTATTAGAGGCTCTTGTACTAATTTCATCAGGTCTTGAGGGTTGTATTCTATATTAGTCTTTTATTAAATTACTTTCCCTTATTTACTCATTTTACTTGAATAGTCTATTAATAGTTATTCCTAACTATGGGTTTGCTTATCTACTGGTGGGTTATAGTAGTTTCCATTATGACCTGTGAAATTGGGTCATGATAGTAGGTCAGTTGACTCAGCAACAAGCTTTAACTTCTCTAATTCTGATAGGTTGAGGTAATAGAGAAGATAGTAGGAATTGTCCATAAGTTAGGGGTGATGGTCACGCTAGGGGTGGTAACTAGGCTAACTTAGGTGGAGAGTGTTTGTAGAAATGGAAATCAGGGTGGTAGAGATAGCTATGAGTGGTGATAAGGCACATCTTTATGCAATTCCATCTAATCTTGAGGTACAATATTCTGAAGCCACTATCACAATTTTTCATGACCTAAACCAGGGCCTCCAAAGTCCAACCAGGACCGGGGACCGCCCCCTGTAACCTAACACAACCATCTTATTCGGCCTTTGATGGGTTGAATTTCGAGCATATAATAGATAGAGGAAATGATCTTATGAAGACTCGGGGATAGGGTCACAACCGTACCGAAACAACCATCCAACCAAACCAAGCCAAACCATATGCCATAAACTGTCCATAACCAAAGAGAATGCCAAAACATAATATGATAATCAATCCCCAAATACAATATGATGGAATAGTGAGAAATTATGTTCGATGATGCCAGCCTCCCAGCTCATTCTAATGCCAAGGTCGACATCAATACCGACCCCCAGAAGTACTACAAAGCCTCTATCCAAAAAAGTAAAAATATTCGGTTGGTACATGCCCCCAACCATGGAAAAAAACAATATCCCTAATAAAATGAAAATGTCCAAAGATGTACATAACATGAAATAAAGCCTTTCAAAAGGATGGAAGCTCACCACTTCAATCTAATGCGGATACTGAAATTCAAATGCTAGACAGGAGGAGTAAAATGATCGGTTCTTGCATAGCATGGGTATATAGCTACCAATAGATGGTTTAGCGTGTGATTGTTAGAATGAGCTCCGGATAAGGATAAAATAATTCCAATTGTAAAAAACAAATAAAATAATCCATAATGCATCCAACCATACATACATAAGTACAAGGAAAGTAAACCGAATTTAGCATGCATTTAAACTATTACCTGGGCTGTGTAGCTTTGCGGTCCTAAGGCACCCACAGGAAATATGGGTTCATATCCCCCTGCTGAAAGGGCCCCAATGTATATAGCCGCATGACCAGGGAAGTATCCCATTAGGATGACTGGTACATCCCCCAATAAGAGGTGTGACATTATGCACATGGTCTACCAAGGCCAACCTAATACCTATAAATATGAGTTTCAAGTTTCGGTCCCCCAGGACCTCCACCTTCCACGACTTAGCTACATGTCCCCCTTTAATGCCCAAATTAAAACAATTTCTAAGAAATCCATTTACTATTAATTAACCAAGGACATTTACTGATGGTATCACCATACCAACCATACTTTCAAGTACTATCCATATCAAATCATATGTAGGTACAGGGGACCTTAGGTGATCTTTCCAATTACCATATTAAATCTACTTGGGGGAATACATACCCCATGAGAATAACAGTTTAGCCATTTACCTTTTCAAACCATTTGAACTATGCATTATTCTTTTAACAATTTCAAAACAAGCAAGAGTTCCTTTTAAAAGAAGTCAATGCAATGAAAATATCTTTATAAAAATTTTGTCAAACACATTGGGAGTATGGTTGGTATGGAAATAGTCCTAAGCCTAAGTATCTTTATAATTAGTCCTAAAGATAAAACCCAAGCTCTTCCATGCCCCAAACCATTTGAGATGATTTTAAATTATTTAGGAGTAGTCTCTAAGTATTTAAGAGAGAAATAATAAAGTAAATAGCCTTCTAAATAGGTTAGAAGTCGTGTTATCCTATTTGTCTAAGTAGGAAAATGTCGAGAATACGCCCACTTAAGTTGCACAGAAATCCCATCACGGGCATACTACTGACACATACAAGTCGTACTCTTCGATATGAGAGGTACTCGCCACTCATATCTCCCTCAAACCTTGGACCCAATACTATCTAGCATATGACACATCCAACAAAGTCTTATCTAAAGCATACAATCCGTCCTTTCCATCTATATCCCTGAAAGAATTGAATACTAAGAGGATTGAACACTGTCCCCAATACAAGTGCTAGATACAACTCGTACTCAACCATATGAGTCTCACGCTTGAATTCGTATCCATTCCAGTAACTCATCTATCCCACAAACCAACACTAGTCAGTATATGATAGGACCATACCACTATACCCCAACATACAACTCGTACCAAGGAGTCGTATTGCGTTTGGAGAACGGAATCCCAGGAAAAAATTCTAAGGGTCAAGACCAAGGTTTTAATATTCTCTCCCTCAAGGAAAATTCATCCCTGAATGATAGACCAGTTAGGGGTAACCACCAATAGATTCTTTTGAATTATCAAACTGTAATAACCCGAGACTACCCCTTAGTCGTCACAGAGTGCTAGGAACCACAAATGATCCCAAGCTAACCCATGAACTGGGGTACTGTTAAGAAACTAAATTATAACATAATGAATAGCTATTCTGCTCTGCAAAAATATAATCATACGAAAAATCTATAATGCCCCGAGTCTGTACCCCAGATGCTACACGGTGCTTATGACCCCGAAGGACCACAAGCTAACCCATTGTTGATATCTATTATGAACTGAATAATATACTATAATAAATACAAAATAATAGGCTGAAATTCCATAAGGTTCAAAACTTCTGAAATACTGATAAAATATAACATCTGTGATAATATTGTAAAACTAAATATTGATTGAAAACTAGTCTGAAAAGGCCTCTAATCTGAACTATCTAAACATAATGTTGATGGGATAATCCCCCAACTAACTCCATCTACTGAAATACTGTATCTACTAAAAAACTGAAATAATAGAATAACCTCAATAGATGAGGACTCACTACTAAGTCTGATATTGCTGGCTGAATCTGAGTCTGTCTATGCGCGGTTGGGAACCTAAAGTCTAAACCTATGATATAAGACATCATAGTGCAAAAAATGAGTATGCGTCGATACGTGGAATATACTGGTATAGTAGATGGGGTAAGGATAAATACAAGAGTTCATATGCATGACCAATAACTAACTGAATTATATAGAGTAACTGAACATAAGATTACATGGATAAACTGAAACTATTGTAAATACTGAGTACGCAATACTGTGCATACATAATACTATAACTGATTTTTTCAGAAGCTAAGTTCTGAGTTCTGATACTGAGTAACTGACAATCTATGATTATAGATACTGTTTAATTGTATCTGACAGTCTTAATTCTATAGAACCTAACAGATTTCTATTCTAAAGACGAAGACTAAAACTGTGGGGGGTAATCATTTCACTAACATTCCCTAAATAAGATAAGATAAATGAGTTAGGGTCTAATCTGTAACTATAACACCCCGAATCTGGAACTTGAAATGCCGCATGATGCTCATGACCTCGAAGGACCATAAGCTAACCGATGAATGATATCTGTACCTGAACACTGCATTATATATTATATAAATGCAGAAATAGTAGGCCAAAACATGCCATAAGGTTCAAAACTGATAAGCATCTAATAAAACCATATTTGAATAATGTGCAACGACAATACCAAAACTGAAACAATGTCTGAAAACGTCTAGTCTGAAAACACTATAGTCTGAAAGCCTCTAAACGATCTATATAAGGACTTGATGGGATATGTCCCCAACTAACTCCAACTACTAAAATAAACTAAGTAATGAAGAAATAAAGTAATGATCATATCCTCGAAGGATGAGGACTCACTGCTAACTCTAACTGTTGTAACTTAAATGCTATTGATGCTCTGGAGCTTGTTCTTCTGAACCTATGGTATAAAACACCATAGAACAAATGCATTAGTATGATTTAATGTACTGGTATGCAAGTGACGTAGGCCGAATACAAAGGGTTCAAATACATGAACAATGCTAACTGACTATCTAACATGAATGCGAGAATTCATTCATAAATAGTGACTGTGACTGAATTTGTGATGGTACTGAATACTGAGTCTGATTACTGATAACATAAGTCACTGATAACTGATATAACTAGCACTGAGTTGCTATATCTGACAGTATAAGTTCTGATAGAACTTACTGAGTTCCATATTGCTCTAAGTTGACTTTATCTAATAGTCCTGAAATTCTAATGAACTGCCTGAGTTCTATTACTGAGACTAAGTCTAAAACTGTAGCTGTAGGAAATAGTCATCTAACCGACATACCCCAAATAAAGCAATATAGCTAGGTTGGGGTTCAATCTATAACCCTAATTAGAAGGGTATCAATATTGCACCACTGGTAAAGACAAGCTGTGGGTGACCCTCATCTGACAGTGTCCCTAAATGAGAATGGTGGGACCCTCATTTGACAGTGTTTATCCACCTCATCAACCCTCATATGTCAATGTTGATGTCTCAACATATTCTGGCTACATAGTTCTGGAATGCAAGGATTTCTTCTAAGGATCATACCCTCAACTGTCAGTATGTGTCCTTATCCTTAGGTTCACTCGGTGCTAAATCCTACTCCTATCTGAATAGACACTAAACATGATTAACCGAACTGAACTAGACTGAGTTCATTGAGTTTTGTTAACTGACGGAATATTACTGAGATTACTAAAGTACTGAACTTTCTGAGATTACTGGGATTACTGAGTTTACTGAGCTTTCCTGAGTCGTATGATTGACTGAATTCTACCGAACATGGCTTAACTAAGGATATCATGAAAACATGACACTGATAACGCTCAATCTACAGCTCTCGTAGGAGTGTAAAGCGGTCGTTAGCAAATATAGAACACAACCTGGGTTGGGTGTCGATCCCACAGGGAATAGCTTGGCCAACAAGTAAGTAAAATTACTAAACTTTTGGTGCAAGTCTCGTAAGAAGGGGGGATTCTTGTCTTGCAAGTAATGTAAACAAACGCTGAAAATAATAATGTAAAAAGAGAGAGATTGTTACGTTGGTTGTAAACAATGAGAATTGAAGCGTTGGGGTTATGTCCACCTTCTGAGGTATACGTCTCTATTGGCTATGAGTGTGTAGAATTCTGACATGCAATTGCTTATAGAGAATTGTAGTCGATGGTAAATCCAAGCGTCTCTCAACCTAAACAAGGACTATTTCACTTTAACTCTCTCGAGCTTAAAGCGTGTCTAACGGTACAAATTCTCCAAGAGGTTAGTCCAGTTACGGCACTAGCTTTTTAATAGGAAAGGGTGTCCTACTACCTTGACATTATCTCTTTTCCAGACAAATAACCTTTCTCTCGAACAAGTTAAATGTTAGACTGGCGTATTCTTGCGTTTGCAACTGCAAAGAATGTAGATTAAGATGAAGAGAATAATGATATAAGCAATATACGTGTCACGAACTCACAAACTCACAGCAATAGATAGTATCTCATTCGGCTTCCATAACCCCAACAGAGAGGTTTAGTTACCCATGAATGCGAAGGAGATGACGATTGACATTGTTTTTATATCACAATATTGAGTAATGGCGTGTAGATCAAGTGATAGGCGTGAGGCATGATTTCTTAGCAAGTAACGTTTCTCTTGTTGCGGAAATTAAGAATTGAATAGATGAACAGAAGAAGAAAAATAGAATTAATGGAAAGATTAGAAGAGTTGTAGAATTGTTGTGGTGGAAGAAGAGAGGGATGGAAGAATGTATTGTGGTGAGGGAAGAATGTATCTCTCCACTAAGGGAGGAGTTAATTAAAAATCTCTAGCATGATAGGGTATTTATAATACTCCTATCCTACTCCTACTATGCTAATGAAATAAATAACCAAATCCTACTAAACTAAGGAAATACTTAACCCATTTGTACTAGGTTAATGTAACATTCTCCTAATCCAAATAAACTAATGAAATACATAACCCAATTGTACTAGGTTAATGTATCATTGTCAAAATCTAGCTTTGTGTCTGTAAGTCCCCAAAGTCTTCAGAATTGTTGTTTTAGCCCGGGACAGATTTTCCATGCAGCAGTTTTGGTCCTTAGGCGTGTAGACTTTCTTCCCTTCCTTTGTGAGCTTTCTTTTGCGTCAAGTAAGCCATAAAATGCTGAATTTTGCATCATTTATACCAGAAACTTTACTAATCATGTTCATTAGCTCATTTATAGGAAAAAGGATTAAAAGTGCATGAAATATATACTTTGTTCTCAAAACTAGGCTAAAATATGGGCAAAATATATTGATATAGGCGCGTAATTTTGCCTATCATCAACACCCCACACTTGAAGCTTTGTTCATCCTCGAACGAAATATCATGTCCTTCTAAGCGTCGACTTAAGGTTTTTACAGCAACAACACAAAACATTTATCAAGACAAGCACAACAATTATCAACAAAGAGTAGCTTTTCGATTATAAGTAGAAACAATTTAACCTCTAGCATAGACTTGTGATGATGATCAACTCGCATGCAAACGTTAAGGTGCATAGAATCATATACAACTATCCAAAACTCATCAACCATGTGTGTCTCACCATATAGTACCCATAATCACTCATAAATATAGCATATTTTTCAAACATGGGTATCAAAATATCCTTGGTCTCGCTCTCACAAAGAATTCGTATGCAGTAACTGATGACCATAGGCTTGCCCTTAGTGTAGTACTCCACTAAATGTCAGAATGTTAAGATTAGGATCAAGTAGGTCTTTTGATGGTTGTAATGTAGGCTAAGGGACGGGTAGGACTATTTTGGCCAGGAATAGTGACTAAGCTCCTAAGCGCTTTAATACATCACATTGTATCATTGACACTTTTTTCTTTCAACCTTTCTTCTTTCTTTTATTCTACCACCCTTGTTCTCCTCTTTTGTTTTTTAATTTTAAGAACAACTCACTTTTCAGCTTTCTTTTCCTTTTTCTTTTCACAACATACCTCTTATGATAGCACTTTCTTTTCCATAACACATTCAAGTACCATTTACAATTTAAAGCATCATACTTACCCAATTTCCTCTTATGTTGTCACATGACTTGTGTAATTTAAAGCACTTAGGAATTTGGATCAAATTATGGTCTTAAAAAAATGGATTAGGCTTACATACAAGGTTGTCAAAGAAATAGGCTAAAGGCTCAAAAGGGTTTAACTAGGCATGATGTCCATGGGTAGGTAAAACTGAAGGTAAACAAATATAGGTTGCCAAAGAAAGGCCTAAATCATATCCTAAACTTACACTCCTTATTTTCGCTTTGCATACATACCAGGCAAGTTCTAGCATCAACCACATACATAGAAGATACTATTAATCTCACACACACAAGGCACATGGTCGACTTGATTGGAAGTAATATAGACTCTTGACCCAACAAGTGAAGGAATTGAACCACACAATATCACATAATGAGTCATAACTAGAGTCTAAACGTCTCAATAGTCACAATTGTAACACATACTCTTGTTATAATCTCATGCTGCCTATCAAAATAATTCATGCGAAGCTAAAAAAAAATTTTAACTACTAAAAAAATAAAATGAAACAAAACGAAACAAAAATGAAACAAAATCAAACAAACATAGATGCGAATAGATAAGTATAGCATGCAATACCACCACCCCACACTTAGTTGGGACACTGTCCTCAATGGAAAATAAATACGAGGAACCTGGTTGGTCGGACTTATCCTCTATGTCTGGGGTCATACCCCTTGCGTTGGAATCATCATCAGAGTCGTCATCCTTAGAAGTTACTCATAAGTATCCCACTTAATTCCAAGCATGAGACAAGGTGTTTGCATCGAGGAGGGTTCTCCTTGCTCCTTGCGGCTTCTTTTCTTGCTCTTTTGGGAAGTGGTAGCCTTTTCTTTGCCTTGTCTTGCTTTGGGTGCCTTGTACCTGAGACTTGAAATAGTGTTAATGGTAGCACAATCTAAATGGATACAATCTATACATAAGAAGTAAGGGTACCACCCCACACTTAGTTTTGTTAACACAAATCAGTGAAGTGAAAGTGGTCGATTACTCAGATTTCGTCGACATACATTTTAGGATTGTATTCCGACAAGAAAGTCAGCAATGCATCACTTACTTGCATCCATTGGACTACTTTCATGGTAGATATAGCAACACTACTACATAGGGGTTACCACATGGAATAGTTATTCTTTAAACAATCACAACCTCCTAAGTCGGTAGGCCCTATAAATCTTATCCCGACGGCCGGGATAGTCTAACATGTAAGTATCCAAACAACCTTAAGTCATGTTCATAGCCATAATAATTCCGTGAATATCATAACAATGCTATTGAAACCATATTCAAGTTAGAAACAAGTCAAGAATTTCCTACGTACATGTTCACTCACATGATTTTATATCAACAATCCAAACACATGAACATCACCAACGATCTTATACGATTTAGCAATTCATAATCAACATAGCAACGTAGTACTTACGAGAAATAAATGAAGAATAAGAGAGTACTTACTTGCTTGAAGCTTATGGAGATGGTTTTGTGAATTGGAAGAGCAAAAGAAGAAAATTTTGAGAGGATTTGGATGTATATGCGGCGCCCTTAGGTCAATTTTTAGTGTGGTTGTGTTGTAAAACTAAGTCCCCTTTATATAGGAAGAGAATGGGTCGGGTTTTGACCCATTTACAATCGGTTTTGGTGACAAAAATACCACATATGTGGCGCATAATGCTCGGCATATCAATGACATATGCGGCGCATTGTCTATAGCATAATGGGACATATGCGCCGCATAGTCTATGGCATTTGTAGACATATGCGCCGCATAGTCTATGGCATATGAGATACTGAGACCAAATGCCATAGCATAGGCGGCGCATAGTCAAAAGCATACCTAGGAATAGGCGGCGCATAGTGTATAGCACACTAGATTCCGAGACCTTAGGCTATAGGATAGGTTGTGCATCATTCGTGGCCTGGTTTTACCAAGGACTAGCCTTCCTCGAAGCCTATTTTGGTGTGATAAATGCTCAATCCATATCCTTATGCATCACCATTCCTGACTTACCAACTTTACCATACAATGCGTCCAAATCGTCAATTGAAATCAATCTCCTCGTTGAATACTTCTCGCACCTATATTTGATCAAAACCAAATGAAAACGATTAGTACGATGGGTTGCCTCCCACCAAGCGCCTTAGTTTTGGTCGTGGCACGACTCTTATTTTTGGATTTTCATTTATCAAGTACTAGAACGAAAGAAAAACAATGAAACGATAAAATGATAAAATGATAAAACAATAAAACGATGGGTTGCCTCCCATCTAGCGCCTTATTTATTATCGTGGCTCGACATAGTTACCTCGAGTACTCAGACTTCGTCTAGTAAGTGATGGATCATTTTCTGAAAGGATTTAGATGACAATGAGGCTTACCTGTGGGCATGCGATCTTTTTCGAGATGGCTCATACGTTTCTCCGGAGAGTCACCAATTATATCATCAATAGTCCAACCCATAGCTCTCTTGTATCTCTTCAGAGCAGAGATGAGAGCCTCTACGTGCTGTTCACTTAAATCATCTGTACTCTTCGAAAGTATATTTCTACTTTCCAAGAACACATACCATAGATAATCGGGAAGCTCTTGCGATTCTAGCATTGGTGGCTCGTCAAAGGGAGTCTTCACTGTTGGTTGATTCTTGAGATCACAATCCGGTTGCTTAGGAGTATAAGACTCCATTTCTTTTAGAGCACCCATAAGTTCTTCATAATATTCATTATCCTTATGCTCAACATTCAGTGGCGCAACATTCAATGGCTCAACAATAGGCTATTTCTCTATAGATAATGCTTTCATATCCTCTTGATGAACATCAGCTACAGATAACTCATTCATATCGCTGGGTTGCTTCATTGTTTTGCATATATCAAACCGTACCACTTCGTCATTAATTCGAAACAAAAGCTCATTATCTTTCATGTCAATAAGCACACTTCCAGTTGCAAGGAAAGGACGTCCCAAGATTATGGGAACTTCATAATCCTCCTTACAATCCAGAATAACGAAGTCTGCAGGAAATATGAATGAAGAAACTTTCACCAAAACATCATTCAAGATACCCACAGGTCGTTTTACCGACCTATCAGCCATCACGAGCCTCATATTGGTTGGTGTGGACCGCCTAGCCCCAACTTCTTATAGATGGATAGTGGCATCAAATTGATGCTAGCACCTAGATCGCACAATGCCTTGGCAAAATCCAACGATCCAATTGTGCAAGGAATATTGAAAGCTCCAGGATCTGCCTTCTTTTGAACTAACGACCTTGTAGCGATTGCACTACAATGATGAACATTATCCGCCAACTCATAACTTGCTGCCCGCTTCTTTATCAATAGGTCCTTCATAAACTTTGCATATCCAGGCATTTGTTCAAGTGCCTCCACCAATGGAACATTAATGGTCAGCTACTTGAGCATAGTCATAAATTTGCTGAACTTAGTGTCATCCGCCACCTTCTTCAATCTTTGGGGAAAAGGTGGTGGTGGGTTTGGAAGTTTTCTCTCCGCGGTTTTCTTCTCCTCTTGCTTCCGTTTTCCCAATTTTTCAGGCTGCACAGTGCTGGATGTGGCGTTCTTGACGTCAGGAGTAGTAGCTGCGGCATCTTCTCTTTTTGAGTTGTCATCCATGTCCGCAACTTCGTCAATCACTTGCTTGCCTTTTTCTGAAGTTTCCAGCACCTTACCACTTCTGGTAGTGATGGCCATGCATGACCCATCATTCCTTGGGTTTTGTACAGTATCGCTAGGTAAAGTGTCAGCCTTTCTTTGGTTGAGTGCTGCTGAAAGTTGACTGAATTACTGCTCTAGTTGTCTAATTGAAGTGGAATGTGAATCTACTAATTGTTTCATGGCGGACAAATCATTAATTACCTCCGTAACTCCCACGCTCGTTGCTTCCACTCCTTTCAATAATTTAGCCATCATGTCTTCCATACTTCCAGAATTAGATATGGTGGTATCACGTCTGCCAGGGGAACGTACAAACCACTCTTTTCATTCTTGTTCTTCCAACTACCTTGGTCTTTGTTTCTAGATTTATCATAATAGTTCCGACCTTGGTTTCCTTGGGTATTCCCTCGAAAACCCCCCTGATTGTTCAAGTAGTTGGCCTCTTCTTCCGAATCAGATTCGCCTCTTCCTTTTGATGCAATCGCTTTCACTTTGTCAGTCTTCCCTAATAGATGCTTTGTAAGAAGATCCATTTGGGTTTTCATGTGCGCCATATCTTGATCACGTTCTTCTTCTCTTCATCGTTGGTCTGCAGTCATGCCAATAGATAAAGTGGGGCTTGCTACCTCAGAATCCCTGGTATGCCAAGCTCTACTTTGTTTCGACATACGATCTAGCATATTGCTTTCTTGACCAAAGGTGAGGTCCATGAAAGAACCTCCAGCTGCATTATCCACCACTGGTTTAGTTATTGAATTCAAGGCTCTATACAAGATCTCCATTAGGTGAACATTAGTCATGTGATGGTTTGGGCATCTCGCTAGCTTTGTCTTGAACCTCTCCCATGTTTCATGAAGAGCTTCAGTGGGAAGCTGACAAAAGTTGCTGATTTCATCTCTCAATTGCGCCCTCTTGGATGGCAGAAAGAATCTTTCTAGGAAAGCGTCTCTCAATTGCCTCCAATTTGTAATAGAATCAGGAGTCAGCCCATTCAACCATAGTGTTGCCTTCCCAGACAGAGACAATGGAAATAGACGTAATCGAATTGCATTCTGACCAACACCAGGATTGTCAAACGACTTGCATATAAAAATAAAGTTGATGAGATGCATATTCGGATCATCGCCTGCTAGTCCACCAAATAATCCCTTGAGTTGCAATAACTGAATCATGGTGCTTGTGATGTTGAACTTGGCTCTGGGCACTAATGGTGGTGGAATTATTGCTCCAGTGGCTCCGGCACCATCAAGATCATCATCATCATCGTCGAAAGCTGGCTGCATGGGTTGGCGATCATACCTATACCGCGCTTGTCGACCTCTTCTATTGGCAGGTGTTGTAGTTTCAGCAACATGCCTTGGGTTTATCAACTCGTCATCACCTAAATCGTCATTGTCAGGATTTGTTGCTCGCCCAGGATTATCAATATTTTGTTTTTGGACTTGAGCAGCAGCAAGGGCAGCTAATCTTGCTTGCTCGTGTTGAGCAGCCATCCTGTCGATTTCAGCTTGTGCTTTCATTCTTCTAATTCATTGTGGTTCAGGATTGATTGGTAATAACGGTTGACCAAAACTTCTAGTATGGGGCATGCACTAAAGTAAAAACCTGCAAGAAACATAAAGAAAAACTAAAAGTAAAAGTACGAGAATCTTTGACCAAAGGGTCTAGTAATTATCACGAACTTGATTGACACTCGTATTCACCTGCAACGACACCAATTTTTGATAACGCTCAATCTACAGCTCTCGTAAAAGTGTAAAGCGGTCGTTAGCAAATATAGAACCCAACTTGGGTTGGGTGTCGATCCCACAGGGAATAGCTTGGCCAACAAGTAAGTAAAATTACTAAACTTTTGGTGCAAGTCTCGTAAGAAGAGGGGATTCTTGTCTTGCAAGTAATGTAAACAAATGCTGAAAATAATAAAGTAAAAAGAGAGAGATTGTTACGTTGGTTGTAAATAATGAGAATTGAAGCGTTGGGGTTATGTCCACCTTCTGAGGTATACGTCTCTATTGGCTATGAGTGTGTAGAATTCTGACATGCAATTGGTTATATAGAATTGTAGTCGATGGTAAATCCAAGCGTCTCTCGACCTAAACAAGGACTATTTCACTTTAACTCTCTCGAGCTTAAAGCGTGTCTAACGGTACGAATTCTCCAAGAGGTTAGTCCAGTTACGGCACTAGCTTTTTAATAGGAAAGGGTGTCCTACTACCTTGACATTATCTCTTTTCCAGACAAATAACCTTTCTCTCGAACAAGTTAAATGTTAGACTGGTGTATTCTTGCGTTTACAACCGCAAAGAATGTAGATTAAGATGAAGAGAATAATGATATAAGCAATATACGTGTCACGAACTCACAAACTCACAGCAATAGATAGTATCTCATTCGGCTTCCATAACCCCAACAGAGAGGTTTAGTTACCCATGAATGCAAAGGAGATCACGATTGACATTGTTTTTATATCACAATATTGAGTAATGGCGTATAGATCAAGTGATAGGCGTGAGGCATCATTCCTTAGCAAGTAATGTTTCTCTTGTTGCGGAAATTAAGAATTGAATAGATGAACAGAAGAAGAAAAATAGAATTAATGAAAAGATAAGAAGAGTTGTAGAATTGTTGTGGTGGAAGAAGAGAGGGATGGAAGAATGTATTGTGGTGAGGGATGAATGTATCTCTCCACTAAGGGAGGAGTTAATTAAAAATCTCTAGCATGATAGGGTATTTATAATACTCCTATCCTACTCCTACTATGCTAATGAAATAAATAACCAAATCCTACTAAACTAAGGAAATACTTAACCCATTTGTACTAGGTTAATGTAACATTCTCCTAATCCAAATAAACTAATGAAATACATAACCCAATTGTACTAGGTTAATGTATCATTGTCAAAATCCAGCTTTGTGTCTGTAAGTCCCCAAAGTCTTCAGAATTGTTGTTTTAGCCCGGGACAGATTTTCCATGCAGCAGTTTTGGTCCTTAGGCGTGTAGACTTTCTTCCCTTCCTTTGTGAGCTTTCTTTTGCGTCAAGTAAGCCATAAAATGCTGAATTTTGCATCATTTATACCTGAAACTTTACTAATCATGTTCGTTAGCTCATTTATAGGAAAAAGGACTAAAAGTGCATGAAATATATACTTTGTTCTCAAAACTAGGCTAAAATATGGGCAAAATATATTGATATAGGCGCGTAATTTCGCCTATCATCAGACACTTCTCTAGGAACACAACTAAATTGTCGGGTACAAGTACCCCTAGGATTCCATAAAAGGAAACTGATAATGCATGACATTCTTGAATACACAACCAACATCAACAATCCATAATACAATATATTGGGAATTTCTTGAAGTGCATGGTTATCATAATCTTGTACATGGAAGGAATGTATATAATCAATGTGATAATTCCATATTCTAGCATCATGAGCATTTCAACAAATGTCTACATTAAACGTCAATAGCATGGGAGTAATTTAAACATAAGGGTAAAACATGAATCCATCACTTAAGTCACAATTAAGATATATTACATAATTTCTAGTCTCTTAGGCATTATGTCAAACACATAGGTTGCATGACTTAGGTAATGGCATAATCATTAAATTAACATATCATAACCAACTAAAGTTCATGGTTTTCAACTCACATGCTAACATATTCTCATAAAACACATAAATATTCCAACATAGGAATCATATAACAACAACCACATGAACATAATCAACACATAGCATGAATATCATAATTCATAGATTTAAAATTGATTCTAAGGCTTCATGAATGAAAGGAATCCATGAATGAACACTATACATACCTGAGAAAGGAAACCTTGAAGGTTCTTGGAGTTCCTGGATGAATTTCTTGAGATTAATCTTGATTCTCAGGTGCTGGGGTTTTGTTTTCTTGAGAGAGAATGCTCTTGTTTTGGAGAAAAGTGAGTAAAATAATAGTTTTAAAACATTTTTAGCGATTAAATCCCACACCTGGATGTGTTAAAACCTACGGAAAAGATCAATTTATCCCTGGACAAACTATTTAATTTTCATCAAAATTTCCCGATTTGGACCCTTGGCACGATGTGGTGCTGTCGCGCTGTGTCTCAAGAAAGTGACAACTATAAAATTGCATAGTGGTGCGATGCATTAAAATTGTGTTGCCATCTTTGACGTAACCTAGAATCTCAACGCGACGCAGTGGTATCAAGTTAGAACTCTGGAAAAGGACAACTGTGAACTGGGCTTTTGGTTCAACGTACCACTATCACAAAGCAACACTGGAAATTGAACAATTTCCATTTAAGATAGCTCTGCAATGCGTCGATGGCTCAGGTGATACACTATCTCTATAAAAATGGTCTAACTCTTTGCCCGGATATCGGATTTGGGCGAATTTGGTATCAATGGAGAGCTTATTGAATTTTCCTCAAAACAAAAATTTAAAATCTTGAAAATTCTACGTATATAAATGTTTATTCATCCTTAAAGCATACTACAGTAACCCCAATTGGAAGGGTGTCAGTACTATGCCATGGGTAAAGACAAGCTGAGAGTTACCTTTATCTGGCAGGTACTCTAATGAGAATGGTTTAACCCTCATCTTACATGTTAAAACACCTCACCAACCCTCAAGTAGAAGGTTTAATGTCTCAACCTACGATGGCTACATAGTTCTGGAATGCAAAGATTACTTTTAAGAATCACACCCTCCACTAGCAGGTGAGACCCCATACTTGGGTTCACCTGGTACTGAATCCTACTCCCAACTAAAAGACACTAAACTGAGTATACTGAACTTGACTGGACTGATACTGATTTTATTGAGTTTTCTTGAGTTCTATAACTGACTAAGTTCTACTGAGTTTTGTAACTTACTGAGACTAATATTGGTCTTAACATGACTGATACTATTTTGTAACTGACGCCATCTCTAGAAAAATAACTAAATTATTGGGTATTAAATACCCTCAGGACTCGATAGCATGAAAAGTAAAGCATACCATAATCTTGAAAACATAATAATGGCTACTTGATAACAATCCACTCATTGAGACATTTTAGCAAACACTTGTAATGCATTTACTCATACATGAATGGAGAATATATGTTATCATGTTATAATAGCACTATTTCATTCACATAGTCACTTTATCAAACAGATGGAAACATACTTGGTTTATTAAATCATAAACACATAGGATTAACATGGATACAATAATCATCTTGCAATTTAAAGGGTTTATCATGAATATCATGTAAATCAACATATAGTAGGATCAATTCTTGGAACTTGTAATTTAAATCATGGACTAAAACCCAACAATAACATGAACATGAATTTAATTCAATTCAAGCATAAAAGTTTATGATTCAACAAACTTGTAGTTTGAAAATAGATTCGTGGACTCTATGGGTGAAAGGAACCCATAGATGAACACCTAACATACCTTGGGTTATTAGTTCTTAAAAGTGCTTGAAGAAATTTTTGAGTTTGCTCTTGATTTCTTGAACCTAGGGTTTTGTATCTTGGCAAGAATGTTTTCTTTCTTAAGATAATTGAGCAAATAATAACATAATAGGATACTTAGGGATTTAATCCTGTGGTTAGGCTGACTGGAATGAGTGAAAAAAAATTGAAAGCTCTTGGAAATTAAATCTTAGAATTAACTAAAAAATCCTGATTTTCACCTCTAGCGAGACATGGCGCTATCACACCGTGTATTTGGAAATTGACAACTAGGAAAATTCATGGTGGCACGACGTGGTGCTATAGCGTTTTCACTTTGGATGCGACCTGGAAGTTTACCGCGATAGGATGGGATCACATTGTACACTAGAAATTAACAAATGCGAAAATAAGTTTTGGCGCAATGTGCCGATATCGTGGTACCTCACTAAAAACTGACAATTGCCATTTTGGCATACTCTACGATGCGCTACTAGCCTGAATGATGGTTTTTAATGACTAAAACTTAAAATATCCATAACTTCTTACCCAATTATCGAATTTAGGCGAATTTTATATCATTGGAAAGATAATTCAATTTCCTACGCAATGGCAGGCTCTAAACTGAAAAATATTAAGTATTTTAAAAATTATATATTGGATAACTCATGAACTGAGAGTTAAGTTAAGCTTGAGAAATATGGGTTATTACAATATCTCCCTTAGGGAAGATTCATCCTTGAATGAGATTGATTAACCTAAGAAACACTGATACACTAGTCTGACAGATTGAACATGCATATCTGATGCATGACTTCATAATTGAACTACTGACAAACTGAGTTCGTATACTGAACATGCATATCTGATGCATGGAATACATGACTAAAGCTACTGATAAGCTAAATTTTCATATTGAACATGCATATCTGATGCATAAGTATATGTCTGAACTGATTCATGAATGAATCAATGAATATACAATGGTAATGGATACCAAGTTTATAATTATATCTAAACCAATTTTGTAATTGTAACTAAGCAGGGAATTGGGTAAAGCTAAGGAAAACTATTACCTTAAACTTAATCGTAGTCTTTAGAGAAGAGGTGAGGATACTTGGTCCGCATATCTACTGCTGCTTACAAAGTAGCTTCCTCAATGGACTAATTATGCCAAAGAACTTTGACTAAGGGAACTTCTTTTTTCCCCAGTCTGCAAATCTGGTGATCGAGGATCTGGACTGGAACCTCTTTGAAAGAGAGATCATTCTGAATATTTACGTCCTCTAAGGGAACTATTACTGCTGGGTCACCAATATATTTCTTAAGCAAGGAGACATGGAATACTGGGTGTACTGAAGCTAGATCTGAAGGCAACTCAAGCTATAAGATACCTTCCCAAAATAACTGAGAATTCTATAAGGACCGAAATATTGAGGACTGAGCTTTTCCTTTTTGCCGAACCTCTTTACTTCTCTCACTGGAGATATTTTCAAGAATACAAAAATCACAGATCTCAAAATTGAGAACTTTTATCCTCACATCTGCATAGGATTTCTGTCAGCTCTGGGTAGCCCTAAGCCTTTCTCTGATTAACTAAACCTTCTCTAAGGCATCAAACACTAAGTCAGGCCCTACTACTGCGACGTCAACTACTTCAAACCAACCGATTGGAGATCTACATCTCCTACCATATAGAGCTTCAAACAGATCAATTTGAATACTGGAATAATAGCTATTATTTTGATTTAACTCGATCAAAGGCAAGTGGTCATCCCAACTACCTTTAGAATCAACAGCGCATGCTCTTAGAATATCTTCTAGAGTCTGAATGGTCCTTTTTGCTTGACATCTTTCTGAGGGTGGAAGGTTGTACTGAGATGAACTTGGGTACGAATACCCTTTTGTAATGATTTCCAGAAGTGAGTGGTACACTGGGTACCTCTATCTGAGATAATGGATACTAGGACTCTGTGTAACTTAATCAACTCTCTGATATAGAGTTTGGCATAGTCCTCGGCTAAATAGCAAGTATGAACTGGCAAGAAATAAGTTGATTTGGTCATCCTGTCTATGATAACCCATATAGAATCATGTTAATGACGAGTATAAGGCAAACTCGTCACAAAGTCCATGTTCACTTCTTCCCATTTCCATATGGAAATACTGAACTCCTATATGGACTACTAGGCTTCTAGTGCTCAATCTTAACTTGCCGACATGTAGTGTATTTAGCAACAAACTCTGCAATATCCCTCTTCATCCCACTCCACCAATAGATCTCCCATAAATTATTATACATCTTTGTGTCCCCGAGATAAATTGAGTAACGCACACCATGCACTTACGGAAGAATTCATTGCCTTAAGTCATCTATATCTGGAACACATATTCGAGCTAGCAATGCAAAGCACCATCTCCCCCTTGGGAGAAAAATTATACTTTTTGATCGTTGACTGTCTAATTAAGCTTAACAAAAATGGGATCTCTATTTTATTTTTCTTTCACCTCAGAAACTAGAGATGATTTTAAACTACTCTAAACCCACACACTACCTTCTTCTGAATCGACTAAGCGGACACCTAGTCGGGTAAGCTGATGAGCTTCCTGAACTAACTTCTTCTTATCATCCTCAACATGCGTAACACTACCCATAGACAATCTTTTGAGACCATCAGCCACTACATTCACCTTGCCCAGATGATACAGAACACTCATGTCATAATCTTTTAATAACTCTAACCACCTTCTCTGATGCAAATTTAAATCCTTTTGAGAGAACACAAACTGCAAGCTTTTGTGATCTGTGAAGACATCCACATGCACTCAATACAAGTAATACCTAAAAATCTTTAAGGCAAACTCTATAACTGCTAACTCATGGTCATGAGTAGGGTAATTCTTCTCATAGGGCATAAGTTGTCTGGAGGCATAGGCTATGACCTTATCTCTCTGCATGAGCACATAACCCAAACCTACTCTGGATGCATCACAGTACACAATAAATCCATCTGAACCATTTGGTAGAGTCAATACTCGAGCTGAGGTAAGTCGAGTCTTTAACTCCTGAAAACTCTTATCGCAAGAATCTAACAACTGAAACTTGACTTTCTTCTAAGTCAATCTGGACATGGGGGATGCAATAGAAGAAACTGATTCAACAAACCAATGGTAATAGCTAGCTAAACCCAAGAAACTCGTGATATCTGATAGACAAATAGGTCTAGGCCAGTTTCTCATTGCTTTGATCTTTTGTGGATCAACCCTAATACCACCACCGAAAATTATATGACAAAGGAATGCTATTGACATTATCCAAAATTCATAATTACTAAATTTGGTGAACAACTAATAAGTTCTGAGAGTCTAAAGTACGATTTTGTGGTGATCTGCATGATCATCCTTACTATGAGAATATATGAGAATGTCATCGATGAAGACTATAATAAACATGTCCAAGTACTAATTGAACACTCGATTTATCAAGTCTATGAAAGCTGCTGGATCATTAGTAAGACCAAAGGACATGACTAGAAACTTGAATTGACCATGCCAGATTTGGAAAGCTATTTTTGGAATGTCACATTCTTTGACTCTGAGCTGATGATAGCCTAATCTGAGGTCTATCTTTGAAAAGTAACTAGCACCCTGAAGTTGGTCAAACAAGTCACTAATTCTAGGAAGTGGGTACTTATTCTTAACTAGGACTTTGTTCAACTGATGGTAGTCTATACATATTCTGAGGGAACCATCTTTCTTACACACGAATAGAACTGGTGTGCCCCACGGGGGAAATGTTGGGTCTGATGAATCCCTTATCTAGGAGATCCTTTATCTATTCATTTAACCCTTTGAGTTCTGCTAGAGACATTCTATAAGACAAAATAAATATTGGCTGAGTATCTAAAAGAAGGTCTATTTTGAAGTCGATTTCTCTTTCGGGAGGAACTCCAAGAGGATCCTCAGGGAACACATCTAGAAATTCCCTGACTATTGAAATTGACACAAGAGTGAGAGTCTCTAAACTAGAGTTTTTGACTCATACAAAATGATAGACACATCCCTTGGATATCATTTTTCTTGCTTTAATGTATGAAATCAACTAACCCTTAAGCGCTGTAGTACTACCCCTCCATTAAAGGACTGGTTCATTTGGAAGTTGGAAAATGGATAATTTTATTTCTATAATCAACTGAGGCATAGCATGAATAGAGCCAATTTATGTTGAGAATTGCATCGAAATTTATCATGTCTAATTTTACTTAGTTTGCTGAAGTGACTTTCTGAGATATCATAACTGGGAAATTCCTGTATACCCGTTGGGCTATGTAGACTGGCCCACTTGGGTAGAGACTGAGAATGGTTCTGTTAAGATTTTTGGTTTGACTTTGAATTCAACTGCTATGTAAAGAGTTATAAAAGATAGAGAAGCTCCTAGATCTAATAACGCATAAATATGTAAATAAAAGATCTGTAATGTACCAGTGACCATATTAGAATAATTTTTCTGATCTTGTCTAGAATGAAGTGCATAAATCCTATTTGAGCATTGCCCACTGGTGGCACTGGAAGCAGCACCCTGCTGATTAAGAAGATTGGACTGAGTTGGGGGATGATTATACTGACCATGGGAACCTAACTGAGGACAATCTCTAAGTTTGTCGCCTGGCTTGCCATATCTGAAAAAAGTATCACTGCCAACTCTGCAAATACCCTGATAGTTCTTGCCACAAGTCACAAAGAGGATTTTTTTTAGCACTGCTAACACTACCCTGAGACTTAGAGCTTGTAGCCCTATCTTTGTTACTATTTATGAACTTAGGTAATGGAGAACTAGCTGAGGATGGAGCTGGAACTAAAGACTTTGGGAAAAATTAGGAATGGTTACCACCCTCTGACATAGGTTTACTAAAATTGAAGCTACTTGTTATAGCTCTATTGTTATGCCTCTCTCTTTCTCTCTAATCTTAACCTCTTATATATACTGAGCATAGACCATGCGTCTGGATATGTCCATCTCCTTAATCAACATTGTTGTTCTGCACTCCATAACCACACTATCTAATACTCCTGACACGAACTTGCTCATTCTAGACCTACTGTTTCCAACTACATAGGAAGCATACCTGGCTAACTGAGTAATCTTGATGGAATACTCTTTCACACTCATACTACCTTGCCTGAGGTTGATGAACTCTAACACCTTGGTTTTTCTCAGCTCTATGGGAAAGAATGTATCTAGGAAGGAAGTAACAAATTCTTCACATTCCATAGGCTATTCATCTATGCCCCTGTCTATCTTTAACAGCTTAAACCATGTATGAGCTACATCCTATAGTTGATAGGCAGCTAACTTAGTACTCTCAGTGGAAGTCACTTCCATGATGTCTATGACTTTCTGAACCTGGTCGAGGAAATTCTGTGGATCCTCTTATGACTTAAATCCTAAGAATAGGGGATGATTCATTCGGGTGAAGTCCCAAATCCTAGCTGCAGCAGTATTGGCCACTGGGTTGGCTGGAATAAAAGTTGGTTGTTCATTCTCAGCTGCTACAGAATTGGCTAGAGTAGTCAATACAACTCTGAATTCTACATAAGAGATATGCTCGTCAAGGGGATCTTTCTGAAAAGGTTGGGGTGCTGACTAATTTCTGGTTCTTCTTTTGTTAGTCCTTTCGGGAGACATGTCTATAGATGAAAGAAAGAAATGGATTAGACTGAGAGTTTAACGTGAACTCATGCTCTCTCACACAACATGAATACTGAAAGAAGGGAAATTGTTCCTAAAACATCTTATAGCCTCTTGTCCATAAGTGTGGCGAGCTACACACCTATGCACAAGACTCTATGCGATACGGCTTTTATATTTCCTAGGACTTTTTTGAATCTTAGTCTTTAATACCAAGTTAATAACTCCCTGAGTCTATACCTCGAACACTACACAGTGCTTACAATCTTGAAGAACCATAAGCTAACCCATGACTAATATCTGCTATGAGCATTGAATAATATACAATAATAAATGTGGAATAATAGGCTGAAATGCCATAAGGTTCAAAACATATTAAATACTAATAAAATATAACAGTTATGATAATATCTGTAAAACTAAATATTGACTAAAAACTAGTGTGAAAAGCCTCAAATCTGAACTGTCTGAAAATGGACGTGATGGGACAATTCCCTAACTAACTCCATTTACTGAAATACTGCATCTACTGAAAAACTAAAATAAAAGAATATCCTTGATAGATTAGGACTCACTACTAAGTCTGACAATACTGGCTGAATTTGAGTATGTCGATGCATGATCAGAAACCTGAACATCCAAAACTATGATAAAAGACATCATAGTGCAAAGAAAGGGTGTGCGTCAGTACGTGGAATGTACTGGTATGCGATATGGATTAAGGATGAATGCAAGGGTTTGTATGCATGAACAACAACTAACTGAATGATATAGAGTAACTGAACATGAGAGTACACTGATAATCTAAAACAGCTATAAATACTTATTACATAATACTGTAGATTCATAAATACTCTAACTAAGCTTTTCTAAAGATAAGTACTGAGTTCTGATACTGAGTAACTGATAATCTATGATTAATGATACTGATTGACTGTATCTGATAGTCCTAATTTAGTAGAATTAAACTGAATTCAATTATGAAGACTAAGACTAAAATTATGGGAGTTAATCATCTAACTGACATACCCCAAATAAGATAAGTTAACTGAGTTGGGGTCCAATCTGTAACCCCAATTGAAAGGGTGTCAGTACCGTACCACGTGTAAAGAGAAGATGAGAGTTACCCTCATCTGGTAAGTACTCTAAAGAAAATGGTGGAACCGTCATCTGGTAGGTTAAAACACCTCATCAATCCTCAACTGGCAGGTTTGATGCCTTAACCTAAGTCGGCAACGTAGTTCTGGAATGTAAGGATTGCTTCTAAGGATCACACCCTCCACTTGCAGGTGAGCCCCCATCCATAGATTCACTCGGTGTTGAATCCTACTCCCAACTAAAAGGCACTGAACTGAGTATATGAACAACATTAGACTTATACTGAGATTACTGAGTTTTCCTGAGTTTTATAACTGAATGAGTTCTAGTGGCTTCTGTAACTAACTGAGAGGACTACTGATCGTGACATAACTAATACTATTCTATAACTGATGATGGCTCTAGGAAAATAGCTAAATTATCGGGTATTAAATACCCTCAAGACTCGATAGCATGAAAAGTAAAGAATAGCATAATCTTAAAAATATAATAATGGCTACTTGATCACAATCCACTCATTGAGACATTTTAGCAAACACTTGTAATTCATTTACTGATACATGAATGGAGAATACATGGTACCATGTTATAATAGAACTATTTCATTCACATAGGCATTTTATCAAACACATGGGAAGCATACTTGGTTCAGTGAATCATAAACATATGGGACAAACATGGATACAATAATCATCTTGCATTTTGAAGGGTTTATCATGAATATCATGTAAATCAACACATACAAGGATCAATTTTTGGAACTTGTAATTTAAATCATAGATTAAAACTCAACAATAACATGAACATGAATTCGATTCAATTCAAGCATGGAAGTTATGATTCTACAATATTGTAGTTTGAAAATAGATGTGTGGACTCAACAGGTGAAAGGAACCCATCGATGAACACCTAATATACCTTGGGTTATTTGTTCTTGAAAGTGCTTGAGGATATTTTTGAGTTTGTTCTTGATTTCTTAAAGCTAGGATTTTGTATCATAGGAGAGAATGCTTTCTTTCTTGAGATAAGTGAGCAAATAATCAATAATAGGCTACTTAGGGCTTTTATCCCATGGTTAAGCTGACTAGAATGAGGGAAAAAACCTTAAAGCCCTTGGAAATTAAATCTCAAAATTAACTAAAAAATCCTAATTTTTACCCCTAGTGTGACGCAATGCTATCGCACCGTGTCTCTAGAAATTGACAACTGGGAAAATGCACGATGGCACAATGCGGTGGTATCGCGTTGCCACTTTGGACGCGACCTAGAAGTTAACCGCGATGCGGTGGGATTGCATTGGTACATTGAAAATTGGTAAATGTGAAAATAAGCTTTGGCGCGATGCACCGGTATCACGGTACCTCACTGGAAACTGACAATTGCCATTTTGGCATACTCCACGATGAGCTATTGCCTGAATGACGGTGTTTAATGACTGAAAGTTAAAATAGCCATAACTTCTTACCCGATTATCGGATTTAGGCGAATTTTATATCATTGAAAAGCTAATTTAATTTCCTACACAATGGCAAGATTTAAACTGAAAAATACTGAGTATTTCAAAACTCTTATATTAGATAACTCATGGACTTAGAGTTAAGTTAAGCTTGAGAAATACGGGGTATTTCAAAATCTAAAATAGATACAATACTGATAAAGCTTTACAGTCTAATAAATCTGAAGGACGAAACTTAAATTACACAAATTCCTCTGACTGAGATCTATGAACCCTTTACTATACTGACTATAGATAGCTGGGAAATGCCTCTAACTACCACTAATCAATACACATGAAAATAAATAAACTTTACATGAACTAAAACTGTCTAGAGTTCCTAAAGTAGGAGAACTCAACACCTGCTGGCTGGAATTTGCAACTGTCTAATCGTGATGTGCGGGCTATAATTAGTACCTACATTATGAAAGAATATAGCCACGCAAACGTATATGTGGATTAGTACTTCTGGAATGTTCTGAGTATGCAGGGGTGAATGCAATAAGTAAAACTGATTTCATACGTAATCATAACACATGCGTGCTATATTTAAGTAGACTCACCAATAGGCTGGAATAAACTAAAAACTAAACTACCTTAAAGCATGAGTGTCAAACATTTTTTGATAAGATGGTAAATATCTACACTTAGTTTCTGTAAACTTTAATTAAATGATATAAGAATAACTAAAGTTGGGACATAATAAAATAGTGGATATTGTATGAATATTGGGTTTGAAACTACTTGATGGAGACTAGAAAAAATTGAGGATTTGAATATATAATCACACTGAGCATGAATGCATAAATATACTAACTTATCTAATTAACTGAATGACTGATAGCTGAATTCTAGTTTTGTAAGACTTAACTGATCTTAGTCTTAATAACTCGACTGAAACTGTAGAGAATTATGCATATGAAGAATGGACTAACTGAGTAACATGAGATAACTGAGCATGAATTCGTGTAAACTATTTTATCTTAGAATGCAAGACCAAGTATATAACCTGATACTGAAATAGTCTTTAAATAGAGGTACTGGAATACTGATAACTGAATAACTGATAAATGTATTCTATGGTCAAGCAAACCTAAAATTGAACTGAGCTACTGGTCTGATTACTGTACTGAGACTGTGACTGAGACTATAACTAAAATGATAACTGAGACTGTGACTGAGACTATAACTAAAATGATAACTGAGACTGTATCTAAAATTAACTACGACTGTAACTGAAGTACTGAGTATTGAATTCTGATAACTGAGTAATCGATAACTGAGTTTACTAATTAACTGAGTTTGCTGATAATTGTATTTCTGATAACTGGGTGATAGTTTTTGATAGTCCTGATTCTGTAGAACTGAACTGAGTTCTAAACTGATGTCTGAAACTGAAACTGTGGGAAGTAATTATCTAACCAACATTCCCCTCTCCAAATGGATTGGGGTCCAACCTATAATCCCAATTGGAAGGGTGTTTGTATCATTCCACGGGTAAAGACAAAGTTGTGAGTTAACCCTCTCTGATAGGAAGATATTTCTTCAACCCTCACTAGCAGGAAAACTCAGATGAGATGTATCAACCCTAGTCTAGCAGGAATATATCTCAAACTATAATAGCTACGTAGTTCTGTAATGAAGGGATTGCTATAAAGGATCAAACCTTCTGCTGACAGGATTTCCCCGATCCCTGGGTTCTCTCGATGCTGATTCCTACTTCCAACTGAATAGACATTGACTGATTTCTAAACGTTACTAGGCTTGACTGAATTGTTACTAATTGTGTTGTCTAACTAAACTAAACTAAGTTTACTGGGTCCCGTTGACTGACAAAACACTACTGAGTTCTATTAACTGACAGAGTTCACTGAGTTCTGAACTGAGACTATTTTATAACTACTATAGCTCTAGGTAAGCAGCTAGATTTTCAGGTATTGAATACCCCCAAGAATCGATAGCATGAAAAGTAAAGCATAATATGATTTTGAAAAGCATAGCCATAGTCAATTGTTAACAACTAATTCACTAAGACATTTTAACAAACACTTGGAGGTTATGGACTTGTACATGAATGAGAACATGTAGTAACGTGTCATGATTACCCTATTCAATTCACATGGGCATCCTATAAAGCTCGTGGAAATTATTAATTTAACATGGGAAAATTCACCAAACATATGGGAATCATGAACGTGGATGTGGGAATATCTTAAACATGAGAGCATAGCATGGTTTCATAACCAAAATCATGAATTGGGAGAAATTACATGAAATTCGATTGAAATAGGACATGGGTATTTTATCACAACATGTAAGGATCAAACATGTGGAAAGCATGAATTTAAAACATGGAAATATTTCTAATTATCTTGAATATAGGATCCACATGGAATCGAACTAAAACTCTAAGGACATGATATGTAAGCCTTTGTTCAAAATCATTCTTGTAGGCATTTCATCAAACAATTGTAATTCATGGTCAAGGCTAAGCATGTGAATAGTTAAAAATAGTAGTAATAGCATGATTTCACCTCTAAAATCACCAATTAGGGTTTAAATTTAGCAACTAATACCTTTCAAACAAGTAAGGTTTAATATCACTAATAATTTCATGGAAACATGATATAGTCTTGAGATTCATGAATATTTATAAGAAATATTCATGGGAACATGTAAAGATTATGAATTTAAACTTGAAATTTAGGTTTTGGGCTCCATGGTTGAAAGAGGGCCCATGGATGAACTCTCACGTACCTTAATTTTCTTGAATTATGAGGAAAGCTTGAATCTTAGAACTTAAGTGATGAACTTGTGAAAGAAAATCCATGCATGATTTTTCATGAAGGTTTATTGAACTAGGAAACTTTAACCCTTGGATTCTTGAAGAAATATTGAATTCAAAACTTAAATCCTTGTGTTCATGAGACAAAAGTTGAACTTTGTTCATGGTGGAAAAAGAGGAGGGTTTACGTGAGTTTTGATGATGGAAAGTGTGCAAATAATTCCCTTTGGGGTATTATAAATCGTCCATTGGACGTTTGGGGTTAAGGGCAAAGGACTAAAGTGCCCCTTGATCCTGAAGGATTTTAAAATAGCTAGGGAATGGTCAAGGCTCTGCCTTCTTTAGCATGGGGGACAGAGCCAGCGACGCCCCGCCTATTCCGGTGCAATAACCTGGGCGGCGCGGGCATATCAACTTGGCTTACTGCCTCTCACGAAAATAGTTGTAACTTTTTGCTCGGGTATCGGATTTTGGAAAATTCCAAGTGTAACAAAATTTATACATATTTAAAGTAGACCCTTGTAGAATCGAATATCTAATTTTGGACGAATTAAATGATCTTAGCTCAACTTGGCTCTAAGTGATTCAAATGAACATTTTTAACCTCAAGGGCACTTCACACACTAGGATAAAGATCATGAAACTTATATTCACATGGGAATAACTTGGATTCTAGCTTATACATGTAAGAAAAACAGTTCATAGATTAGCCCAAAAATGTGGGGTATTACACAAACTTATTCCCAATCCTTATCAAAGTACGAAAACAAAGAGGCAAAGATATTAATCTTTCCTTTGACAAACTCAGGAAATAAAGATGTGTTCAAGAACAAATACCTTCTGCATGAATCCCGGGAGAAAAAAACAAAAGCAGATATTTAGACTTCAAATCATCCTCCACTTCCCATGTAGCCTTTTCCATATTATGGTTTCTCCACAGAACCTTAATAGAAGCCACATCCTTGGTCCGAAACCGACAAACCTGCCTATCAAAATCTTAATCGGGACCTCTTCATAAGATAGAGAATCTGAGATACCCATTCCTACCAAAGGACCAATAAATTAGGGACCAAACTTCTCCTTCTTATCAAACCGCACTACTCCCTGCATGTTAGACACCTTATCCCAAAACTCAAACACAAAGTCTAAACGCCTAACATCCATGTACTACTTTTGGCAACAGATTAGGACCAAACATGTCATCCTCACCAAGCTCAAACCAACCAATAGGAGATCTACACCTCTTATCGTACAATGCCTCGAAAGGGGCCATACCAATACTAGAATAATAGCTATTGTTGTAAGCAAACTCCACCAAAGGATGATACTCAACCCATTTGCCACCATAGTTAATCACACAGGCCCAAATCACATCCTGTAATGTCTTAATATTTCTTTCTACTTGCCCATTCCGACTGCAAATGAAAAGCAGTACTCAGAAAAGATTTAGTTCCCAACCCTCGCTAGAAAAATTGCAAAAAATGAGATGTAAAATGCGTACCACGATCAGAAATAATTGAGACAGGTACCCCATCCAGCTTCACAATCTCTTGAAGATACAACTTCACATAATCCTCTACAGAAAAGGTAGTCCTCAATGGAAAAAAGTGAGTGGACTTCGTTATCCTATCAAAAATAACCCAATTTGAATCAAATTAGTTCCGAGATCGAGGAAGACTAGGAATTAAATCCATATTGATTACCTCCACTTCTATTCGGGAAACTCAATTTCTTAATGCAATCCACCAGACCTTATGTGCTCAACCTTAACCTATGAACACACCATGCATTTGGCTACAAAGTCAACAACATTCCCTTTCATACTATTCCACCAATATATCTTCTTGAGATCATGACACATATTTATCGTGTAGAGATAAACAACATAGCGTGACTCATGCGCCTCAGCAAAAACCCTTTGTCCCAAACTAATGGCATCAGGAACATACAACCTCCATTGCTACAATGAAGTACCATTACCATTGATCTCAAACATCGTTACCTTTTGCCTGCCAACATCCCTCTTGATTTTCATCAAGATAGGATCAAGCAATTGTTTCTTCTTAATCTTTACACCAAGATACGATTGAACTACTTCTTTCACCTTCACACCACCATCCTTAGAGTCAAAGAGACAAACTTCAAGACTGGACCAACGATGAATATCCTTCACTAATTCCCACTTTCCTTCCTCCACATGAACCATAATCCTAATAGACAACCCGTTAAGAGTATTACAAACCATGTTAGCCTTACCTGAGTGGTAGTAAAGAATCATATCATGGTCCTTGAGAATCTCAAGCCATTTTCTCTACCTGAGATTAAGCTCTTTCTGTGTGAACACATATACAGACCCTAATGATCTAAATATAGATAATGCCGCCATAATTTCAAAGAAAAAACAATTGCCAACAGCTCTAAATCATGAGTAGGATAATTCCTCTCATGCACCTTTAACTTCCAGGAAGCATAAGCAATGACTTTCCTATGCTGCATCAAGATAAAACCAAGCCCTACTCAAGATGCATCATAACAAACCACAAACCAATCATTGTATTACAGCAATGTCAGAATTGGAGTCGAAGTTAACTCATCCCTTAACTTATCAAAACTCCCTTTACAAGAAGCCGACCAAGAAAACTTAGCCTTTTTCTAAGTCAACTTAGCTAAAAGATCTACTATTGATGAGAGGCTTTCCAGGAACTGCCTATAATACCCGGCTAAACCCAAGAAACTATGGATATCAGATGAAGTTATAGGCCTAGGCCACCCTTTCACCAGAATAATCTTTGGAGGATCAACCATTATCCCCTTATTAAAAATAATATGACCCAAAAAAGTCAAGGCATTCAACCAAAACTCACACTTAGAGAACTTGGCATACAACTTCTATTTTTTTAATGTATGCAACACCACACGAAGATGATTATCATAATCTACCACACTGTTTGAATAAACCAAAATGTCATCAATAAACACAATGACAAAGAGATCCAAATACTTCCTAAAGAATCTGTTCATCAGATCCATAAATATCGTTGGGGCAATGGTCAATCCAAATGACATTACCAAGAACTTAAAATGCCCAAACTGAGTACGAAAAGCCATCCTAGGGATATCCACCTTCCTAATCTTAAGTTGATGGTACCCAGAACAAATATCTATCTTAGAAAATAACTTGGCACCTTACAACTGGTCAAACAAATTATTTATCCTCGGGAGAGGATACTTATTCTTGACTGTTACCTTATTCAACTACCTATATTCAATGAACATTCGATGGAAACCATCTTTCTTGTGCATGAACTACACCGGTGCACCCCATGGAGAAATGCTAGGACAAATAAACCCCTTATCCAGATGATTCTTAAGTTTCTCCTTGAGTTTCCTCAACTCAGTCGGAGCCATTCTATAAGAAGGAATAGATATTGGACGAGTGTCCGTAAGTAAATCAATACCATACTCTATTTTCATATCCAAAGAAACACCAGGAAGATCATCTGGAACGACCTCTAGAAACTCATTAACCATAAAAATTGACTGTTAAGAAAGACTTTCTGAGTTAGAATCTTTAACCCAGACCAAGTGATAAAGACACCTCTTGGAGATTAAGCTCCAGGCTCTAAGATAAGAAATAAACCTTCCCCAAGGAGATAAAGAACAACATTCCCATTCCATGACTTGTTCTCAGGAAAATTAAAGATAACCTTTCAGTTCCGACAATCTAAGGATGTGTAATAGGAGTGTAACCATTCCATATCTAAGATGACATAAAAATCCACCATCCCCAACTTAAATAGATCCACCAAGGTCTTCTTGTTACCAATAGATACCACACACCCCCCCTATAGACCCTTTTAGCAATAATTAAGTCTCCTGCTGGGGTAAAAATAAAAAAAATTAAAATCACTTTGGGATCACAACAAAAAGATATAGATACATAAGGATTCACATAATAAAGAATGGACCCCAGATCAATAAAACAAGAGACCTCATGGTTAAAGAGCTGTAATGTACCAATAATGATATCAGATATTGCCTCAGATTCCTACCATGATGCCAAAGCATACAAACTATTTTGACCAACACTAGAACTAGGAGCAGTAACAGAAGCCGATGAAACACCACTAGGTGTATGAGTAGAAGATGGCACCACTGGAAACTTATTCGCTCCCGTAGCAACCTTATTTACTAGATAATCCCTAAGCTGATGACCTTGTAGGCCGCACTTGAAACACTTATCCCTCCCTTGTTTATAATAGCCCTGATTGGGTTGACCACAAAACCTACAAGGAGGGCAAGAAGAAACTGACTAACTTCCGCTCACCTAATATTGAGCATGCAGTGCCTGGAAATTTTTAGCACCCTAATGACACTTGTCTCCCGATTGCTTTGGGTAAGGGACACTGGTAATTGAGATAGAACTCGAGTTCCCTAATTCTTCTTTTGCCACTTTTTGACATCCCGACAACCCTGGGACTGCGGACCTTCCTAATCTAAAAACCTGTTCCTCTTTTCTTGTTTATCCCTAAATTTTGCCTGTCTCTTTTTCCCACGCTCCATTTGATGCACATGGAAAGTCAACCGAGAAATATCCATATCCTTAATGAGTAAAGCAGTCTTGCTCTCTAAAATAAAATCTCTCTTAAACCCAGTAGCAAACTACCTCATTCTTATTCTAATATCAGCCACCAAGTCAAGAGCCTATCATGACAGATGATGGAATTTCAACGCATATTCCTTGACAGTCATTCTCCCCTCTTAAGATTCACAAACTCCTCTGTCTCTCAGCTTTTTAGGGAAGAAATAATCCAAGAAGGCACTATAAAAGGCCTCCTATAATTTGGATTCTTCCACATCACCCCTATATGTGTCCTACCTATCATAGCACTGATAAACAATATCTTTGAGCAGATAAGCTACAAAATTTACCCCCTCCACATTGGTATCCTGTATCACTCAAAATATGTTCTCCATTTCATCCAAGAATCCCTATGGATCCTCCTCCACCTTCACTCTAGTAATAGTAGGAGAAACCATCATCATAAATTGGCTAACCCTTCTGGCCTTAGCAGTCAACCCACCTGATACATCCCACTTAGCCTGAGCAGCAACCAACTAAGAAATAACATTAATAGATTGATGAAATTAAGCATTCGACACTTTGACCTGAGGGGCTTGAGAGGAACTAGTAGGATTAGGAGAAACTCCAGTACCATCAAGACCAAAGATGTACTCCTTCGTAGGACGTACCCCTTCAGCATCATACCTAGATAAGATAAAAGAATTTCCTTTTTTTTAGATCTACAAGGCATGATCTGAAAGATGCACAAATAAATATAAGAGAAGATTTCTAGACTTTAGATTCCAATCTTGAAAATAGAATACCAAGAAAGTGAAACATTCCTAAATGCATTGCAGTCCCTCTCTTATGAGTGTGGCGCACTACACACCCTAAGAGACTCTACTCAACACGTATTTGTGGAATTCCCAGTTGACCGTGAACCAAAAGATTTAATACCAACATATCACGACCAAAACTAGGGCCTAAATATAATGGGCATCCCAAGTCCAACCAGGATCGAGGACCCCTATTACCTGATCCAACTGCCTTATCCAGCATTTAATGGGCTGAATTTTGAGCATATAATAAAAGAGAGGAAATGCTCTCATGAAAACTCTGAGATAGGGTCACAACCATGAATGACCCAATCGAGTCCAATTGTACCAAACCAACCATCCAACCATCCCAAGAAAAACCATAGGCCATAACTAAAAAGAATACCAAAACATAATATGAAAATCAATCTCAAAATATAATACGATGGAATAGTGAGAAATTATGTCTGATGATTCCAACCTCCTTACTTATTCAAATTCCAACACAGGCATCAATACCAATCCCACCTATACTAACCCCCTGAAATAACACAAAGCCTAAATCCAAAAGAGTAAAAATATTTGGTACATGACCCCAACCATGGCGAAAACCAATATCCTTAATTAAATATAAATGTCCAAAGATGTCCATGCCTTTAACAATACAGTTACTGTCTGCGTCTGTGTCAAAATGGGCGACTCTATTTAAAATAAAGTCTTTGTCGATGACTATTTTAACGACAATGTGTTTGCTGTAAGCCTTAATGGTTGCTACAGCTTTACTGGATGTAGAAGGACTGTCCTCGCCAAGGAAAGTATTAGATTCTTGGAGATGATCATTCGGGATAATCGATAGGTCTGGTATCATGAATAGTTGAATAATTTCTAAAGAATTATTGATAGCAACAGTAGACTCAGAGGTCTTGATGTTATGTTTTTGCAAAAAACTAAATTTCCAGATACTAGAAATTCTCTCTTGCCCAATCTCTTGTAAAGCTACTGTAATGATGTTTTAAGGTTTTCAATAAAATTTGTAAGTTTTATTAACTCTTTGTTTTGTTTTACTTATACATTTCCGCTATAATACTCACGATCCGTTTTCTGGTATCAGAGCTAGGTTGGCAGATTGTGTGTCTAGCATGAGCAGCTAAACACATAATCTGTCTAGAGCATAAGCAAAACTATGTTATTATAAGAACATATTACTTTAATCAAGTATGAATTTACTTAATCTTTAATTATTTTAATATATCTCGTCTTATAATGGGGTTTTAATCCAAGTATGGGGTAATAGTCTTCTGTCTGAGTGTTTGAAGGAACCGATTAATTTTCGGTCTTAGACATTGGTCAGACTGAAAGAGTGGTCGCAGCTAAGGTGAGCGTTAGACCCTATTGGTAGTCCCGTCACTAAGATAACACTAGAAGAATCCTGTGTAAAGCCATTAAAACTTGTTACTATCCCATAAGCCATAGATGTGTTAATATAATTTGCTTTAAGTTCTTTCATACTTGTTTACTGTGATATGCTTGGTTATATGAACATGTATGTTTTCTCTGTTAGTCTCTAGACAGCATGTTTAAAAATATGAACAATCATATTAAAAACACTGTTAACTTATCTTCTCAAGCAGCTCCGATTGCTACAATTGAAAATGATCTTCAAAACTGGAGTATTCCAGAGGAATCTTTCAATACGATTTATCAAATCGGGAAATTTAATTTTTTGAAAAAACATAACATCAAGACCTCTGAGTCTACTGTTGCTATCAATAATTCTTTAGAAATTATTCAACTATTCAATGAGTTAGATATAAACAGATTTAAAAATCAATTTCATTATCTGTATGTTGGACTTGTTCAAGTAGCAATAAAGCTACTTTTTCGACATGGCTTAGATATCCCTGTCTGTGCTATCTTAAGAGATGCTCGTCTATTAAACTTTGACGACTCTCTCTTAGGAGTTATCCAAAGTTACCTCACCGACGGTCCGGTATACTTTAATTGTTATCCTAATTTCTCTGTTGATATCAATGATCCTAACATCATGGATGTTTTAACTCTTAATGTTAAGACAAAAAACATGAATAGTAAGGAAAACACCTGAGAAATAGCGATCATATATCGTGTATATTATCGCCTTATGGGAACCACTCTAGCACCTAAAGCTAGATTCACGAGCCCTAAAGGGGTCACCACCCTAATGGAAGCAAACAAAGACCGCAGCACAGTCTTTGATCCTAAGGCTCTCGTCTGGGATGATATTCTTCACGGCAACAAATGGCATTTTGATGCTATTACCCAACCTATCCGTACTTATTCGGAAAAATCTCAGATCGAACGGGTTATCTAACACCCCGATGGATCTATTGATTTAAAGTTCCTTGGAATTGACTCCTCTCGGCACTCTTCATTCCTCCGGTCAGTCTCCACCCGTGCTTCCACTTCCAAACCCCTGGAAGAAAGTGAAGAAAACGAGAATGACAGGGGAAAGATTCGAGGAGTTGACTTCTCTGGTCCCGTCCCAAAAGTTTATTATAGAAACACACTAGGGTTAATGAACCCGAAAATCTTTACGCACCAGGCAGTCCTACAGCCTCGGATATGGAACCTCCCCTATCCACATCCCATCAAAAAATTAGGACTGACCCTAGCCTACTTGTCATCAAATCAGAGGAGGAATACATTCCTGACCTCCAAGCCTTAAAAGTCCTATGGTATCTCCCTAAGGACGCTATTAAATAGAAATGGTACACCAGTACCTATTCCAAAGAACAACAAAAGGAGTTTGGATGGCTATGGATAGCTGACATGAAAAGACTCCGATGTGACATCGAATTCTTCAAATGGTTCGAATGTACTGGTAGAATGGGAAACCAGAATGAATCCCTTAATGTTATCATTACCAAATGGTATACGCAGAATCACCAAGTCATAGAATCAGTGACTCCTCCTCTAGAAGGGATAAAAATTCCTTATCATAACGAAGTGCTCAGTGCTTCTCCTTTCAAGAAGAAGTATGATAGACCTACTATGGTCCCTACAAATAGAGACCTTGATAGAATAATTGACCAAAACAATTATACTAATCAAGTTCTCCACACCATCTCCCAACAAATAGGAGAAACCAAGGGCTCAACCCTTCCTTTTGAATCTTCCCAACCGATTAAGAGCTCGGTAATATCTACACCCATCTCTAACCCTATCTTTAAGATACCCGAATTTCAAAAAGAGAAATTCCCGGAGCTCAATGAACACTTCAAACTCTCGGAACAAATTTTAGAGAAAATCAACACCAAACTTTCGAGGTTTAAAGTCACTCAGCAAGGAACTCAACTAGGAGAGCCCAGTGCTCAGAAAAACTCTCTTTCTAAACTCACCAATGAATGTTTTTCAACTAGAAAAAACTATTACAAAAAACCCTCCCCTCTGGATGTCCAATTCGAAGAAAATCCATACCTCTCTACATTCCATCATGATTGTAGAGGTATAACGGAATGGAATATTAACGGTCTGGCTGAACACCATATTTACAATAAAATTCATGAGATGGTCGTATCAATTATAGCCTATAAGATAAAGGGAGCTTCTAACAAAGGAGTTGCTACCATGATTGCATCAGGTTTTACTGGTATGATGAAATATTGGTGGGATAACTACATAACCGATGAGGTAAGGAATCTCATTTATGATGCTACGTCCACCGAGACTACGGTCAAGACTGAAAATGGCCAAGAAATTCTTGAGAAAGTTGCAAAAGAAGATGCTTGCGCCACCCTTCTCTACCACATAGCAAGACATTTCATAGGAGAACCTAAGCTTTTCCAGGATAGGAGCTTATAAATTCTTAACAATCTTCGCTGCAAGGACCTAGTAGACTTTAGGTGGTATAAAGACACCTTTCTTGTAAAAGTTATGATCAGACCAGACTGCAACAATGACTTCTGGAAAGAAAGGTTCATTAGTGGTCTGCCTCCTCTGTTCGCCGATAAGGTTAGAACCAAAATTAAGGATTGATTTGAAGGACAAATCCCTTATGGAATACTTACCTATGGAGACTTAATAAGTTTCATTACTACCGTAGATATAGATCTCTGCACCGATCTTAGGCTGAAAAAAGAGCTTAAACAAAATAGTACCTCCAAATATGGTCTAGGAACCTTTTGTCAAGATTATGGGTTTACCGACTTATCTTCCAGTAAAAAGCATAGAAAGAAATCTTTTAAGTCTAGCAAAAAGACTTCTCCTAGCAAACAGACTTCTAAAAAGGAGTCTTATAAACCTAGTAGAAAGACTAATCGAAAATCTTCCAAAGCTTCCAAAACTAAAGATACTTGTTGGACTTGTGGAAAAACTGGACATAGAGCTAAGGATTGAAAATCCAGCAAGAAAAAGATGAACAAACTTGATCTACCTGACGAAGCTAAAGAAAGATTATTCTCCATTATGGAAGATTCTTCCGAAGCTTCAAACTCCTATTCCTCTTCAAGCGAAGACTTTAGCGACGAAGAATTTATCAATGCCGCTTACGAGTCTGACCAATCCCAGTCAGGGCAAGAATGTGCTTGTAAAGGTACTTTCCGTACCTACTCAAACAAAACGATTAATGTCATCTCAGGAAATCCCAGGGAAATCCTGTTTGACATAATTGAACATATTCCTAACGATGAGCAACGGAGCAAGTATCTCCATGAGCTCAAAAAACTTATGCTTTCTCATGAAGAAAGCCCCCCTAAACCTATTATTCAGCCTTTTAGTATGAAATAGGTTATGGCTAAATTTAGCACACCTACGGAGCCTACCATTTCTGACCTCAAAGGAGAAATTTCTACTCTTAAAAGCGAAGTTAGAAACCTTAAGAGCAGACTTGACCATGTAGAACTTAACATTCTTACAGATCAAGTCCTAAAAGTTGCTTCTCCTGAGCAGTCCCTGTTACCGGAATCCTCTCCAGACCTATCGATTATCCCGAATGATCATCTCCAAGAATCTAATACTTTCCCTAGCGAGGACACTCCTTCTACTTCCAGTAAAGCTGTAGCAACCATTAAGGCTTACAGCGAACACCTTGTCATTAAAATAGTCATTGGCAAAGACTTTATTTTAAATTGAGTCGCCCTTTTTGACACAGGCGCAGACAGTAACTGTATTGTCAAAGGCCTTATCCCCACTCGGTATCTAGAAAGAAGTACCTCTAGACTATATTCAGCCACCGGTGAGAAAATAAAAATTCATTATCAGCTTCCTAAAGCTCATGTCTGCAACAATGGCATATGCCTTGTTAACGACTTTGTCATCACCGAGGATAGCACTGAAGATATCATTTTAGGAATACCCTTCGTTAACTAAATTTTGGTTCTAACCTTATCGGCGAACAGAGGAGGCAGACCACTAATGAACCTTTCTTTCCAGAAGTCATTGTTGCAGTCTGGTCTGATCATAACTTTTACAAGAAAGGTGTCTTTATACCACCTAAAGTCTACTAGGTCCTTGCAGCGAAGATTGTTAAGAATTTCTAAGCTCCTATCCTGGAAAAGCTTAGGTTCTCCTATGAAATGTCTTGCTATGTGGTAGAGGAGGGTGGCGCAAGCATCTTCTTTTGCAACTTGCTCAAGAATTTCTTGGCCATTTTCAATCTTGACCGTAGTCTCGGTGGATGTAGCATCATAAATGAGATTCCTTACCTCATCGGTGATGTAGTTATCCCACCAATGTTTCATCATACCAGTAAAACCTGATACAATCATGGTAGCAGCTCCTTTGTCAGAAGCTCCCTTTATCTTATAGGCTGTAATTGATACGGCCATCTCATGGAGTTTATTGTAAATATGGTGTTCAGCTAGACCGTCAATATTCCATTCTATTATACCTCTTCCATCATGATTGAATGTAGAGAGGTATGGATTTTCTTCGAATTGGACATCCGGAGGGGAGGGTGGACGTTGAAGGCAGTCTTATATTTATCTTTATCAGCAATTTGGATTTGCCAGAAACCCGACTTTATATCAAACTTGCTGTAAAGATTGGCTTTAAAAGTCCTTTTTAGGAGATCCCTTTTGTTGGGAGTTGGATGTCTAATCCATTTTAAAACAGTATTCAAAGGATTGTAGTTTATAACAAGCCGGGGAGTTCCACGTTCTTTTTTTGCACTTTTTTTTACATAAAATACAGAGCAACTCCTTGGAGAATTGGAGGGTCTAATGATCCCATTGGAGAGAAGATGGTTAATTTCCTTTTTGCAAATTTCCATCATTTCTTGATTCATTTGGATAGGTCTGGCCTTAGTAGGAATGGAGTGTTCCTCAAAGCCAGAGATATAAGGAAGTTCAGGGTTTAACAGCAAGGCTGTCCTTTGCTTTATGAAAAGCAAGTTGTCTTTTTCTCAAATGGAATGCAGTAGGGTCACCGATTCCAATCAAGAACAGTGAATTGCCCTTTCAAGAGATAATTCCGGTTCTTTGAACCTCTATCTCTCTGAAGGGTCATTTTTCTATTCTTAGTAGGACTCTAGGTAGGCCTGTGCAATCGCTTTGGGATTCAGCATATCGCCAGTATTGTCACTGCTTCCTATAGAGGAAGCTTCTTCAAGAAGTTGCAACACTTCTTCTTCATTATCTTCTTGGCTTTCCATGTCTTGCAAAGCCTTCCTTAACCTTTCTTGAAGAACCTTTTTGCTCGGGGAGATCCGGAATGCTGAAGCAGATTTCCTTGGATCAGGAGATGGTTTACTTGTAATGGGCTTAGGAGTCCATCCTTTAACTTTTATCTCTTTGGAGAGGTATTTAATTCTGTTTATTTCTCCTTTGGCAAAATTCCAGGAGATGATATAAGAAATCCGTTTTTTAATAAAAAAATTTGCATATTTGAATGTGCTCTGGGAGAGTTGTGCATCCTTCTTCGGTGCAAAATTCTTGAAATCGAGAGAGGAATTGAGCTGGGAGAATTTCTTTGATTCCTCCAAAGTGCATCCACCATTCATAGAACCATCGAGGTAATACTGATTCTACCATGGCTGGGCAATATTTGACAAACCAAGTATGTCCTGGACGAACATATAAGAAATTGAACCAAGCTGACCTATAGTCAAACCAATTATAGGTCTGTGGCCTATGTGGCATAGATAGAACATTAGGGGTATGCAAATGATCAGCATACCAGTTAAAAGGGGTTAATACCCTCTTGATAGTGAATCGGGAATAGTCAATACGATCTGTATTCCGTTTGTTCATTGTTTGTTCGACTTCAATGGAGTCGGTATCCACTAATATAGCTTCGTAATATCTTCTGGTCTTAAGTGGATTTTCTGTATCTACAAAATTCGTGTCATTATAAACTATTCTTATGAGGTGCTCTAAAGGATATCCTTCATATTCCTTATCTAGAGCCATTATGGGCATCACCTGGGTGGTGACAAATTTCAATTCTTCTTTTACTGGAGAAGGCGGTATTGGTTTGGCCGCTGCGGGATCTACAGCTTGAGCAAAGGTCTCTGGGGCCTTCATGGCATAACTTTGTTTTGTTTGTACCGATGAGCTGGATGATTGTCCTTTTTCCAAGGGTAGGTTAGTCTTCAGATATACCAATTTTTTGGGCATTGGTGGAGAGTGTTTTGGAAATTCTGTCAGAGCAGAATATCTATTTTGGAGTGGCGACTGTATTTCCCCCTTGAGTGTAGGCCTCTGGGGGACTGTTGGTCGCAATGGATTTGCCAATGCTGAGGGAGGATCAAATGGTCGAACAGTTCTGGATTGTTCCTGCTTGGTGCTTATGGGGACTTTCCCCAGATTTGTTGGTTTCATGGCCCTATAAAAATTCTCTTGTTAGAAAATCGGGGAGGGAGTTATTTTCTCCTTTGATAAAATCAATTTGTAAATCAAAGCTAGATAGGAGAGCTTGCCATCTAGCAAATATCTGTTTTGAAACTAAATTTTTTACATCTTTTTGCAAGATTTCTTTGGCTGACTTACAGTCAACTCATAATAAAAATTCTTTGTTTACAAGATCATCTTGAAACTTTGTGATACATAGAACTATAGATAAAACTTTTTTTTTCACAGTGCTATAATTCTTTTGAGCTGGGTTCCAAACCCCAGAAGTAAATCGAACAAGTTGTTCAGGGGAATTGGCGTCGACCCTTTGTTTCAAGATACCTCCATACCCTATATCTGAAGCATCAGTTTCTACAATCATAAAAGCTTCAGGGTTTGGAATACCTAGACAGGGAAGGTTTTGTACTAAAGACTTAATTCTTATGACTGCATTGGTTTGGTCAGAACTCCACGGAACTGGATTTTTCTTAAGACGTTTATACAAAGGTTCACAGACCTATCTAATATGTGGAATGAAATCTGCAACATAATTAAGGCTTCCTAAAAACCTTTGAAGTTGGGTTTTATCCGTGATTTCATCAGGAAATTTGGAAGAGAACTCAATGGCTCTACAAATAGGCTTATAACTACCTTGGTGCAGATCATGACCTAAAAATCGAATAGAAGTTTGGAACAACTTCATTTTCTTGGCGCTAACGACTAAACCATTTAGTTTAACAATCTTGAAGAAAGTATTAAGGTGCTTAAAATGAGAATCAATGTTTTCAGAAAAGATTAGCACATCATCAATATAAACAATTGACATGTAAGAATAAGGCCTTTGACAATACAGTTACTGTCTGCGCCTGTGTCAAAAAGGGCGACTTTATTTAAAATAAAGTCTTTGCCGATGACTATTTTAACGCCAATGTGTTTGCTGTAAGCCTTAATGGTTGCTACAGCTTTACTGGAAGTAGAAGGAGTGTCCTCGCCAGGGAAAGTATTAGATTCTTGGAGATGATCATTCGGGATAATCGATAGGTCTGGAGAGGATTCCGGTAACAGGGACTGCTCAGGAGAAGCAGCTTTTAGGACCTTCCAAACCCCCGGAAGAAAGTGGAGAAAATGATAATGACAGGGGAAAGATTTGCAACGAATTGTTCTTCCCATTATTGTGCCCTCTATCTCAAGAAGAAAATCTTTACGCACCTGGCAGTCCTACAACCTCGGATATGGAACCTCCCCTATCCACATCCCATCAAAAGATTAGGACTGACCCTAGCCTACTTGTCATCAAATCAGAGGAGGAATACATTCCTGACCTCCAAGCCTTAAAGGTCCTATGGTATCTCCCTAAGGACGCTATTAAACGGAAATGGTACACCAGTACCTAGTCCAAAGAACAACAAAAGGAGTTTGGACGGCTATCGATAGCTGACATGAAAAGACTCTGATGTGACATTGAATTCTTCAAATGGTTCGAATGTACTAGTAGAATGGGAAACCAGAATGAATCCCTTAACGTTATCATTAATAAATGGTATACGCAGAATCACCAAGTCATAGAATCAGTGACTCCTCCTCAAGAAGGGATAAAAATTCCTTATCATAACGAAGTGCTCAGTGCTTCTCCTTTCAAGAAGAAGCATGATAGACCTACTATGGCCCCTACAAATAGAGACCTTGATAGAATAATTGACCAAAACAATTATACTAATCAAGTTCTCCACACCATCTCCCAACAAATAGGAGAAACCAAGGGGTCAACCCTTCCTTTTGAATCTTCCCAACCGATTAAGAGCTCGGTAATATCTACACCCATCTCTAACCCTATCTTTAAGATACCCGAATTTCAAAAGGAGAAATTCCCGGAGCTCAATGAACACTTCAAACTCTTGGAACAAATTTTAGAGAAAATCAACACCAAACTTTCGAGGTTTAAAGTCGCTCAGCAAGGAACTCAACAAGGAGAGTCCAGTGCTCAGAAGAACTCTCTTTCTAAACTCACCAATGAACGTTTTTCAACTAGAAAAAACTATTAGACAAGATATATTAAAATAATTAAAGATTAAGTAAATTCATACTTGATTAAAGTAATATGTTCTTATAAGAACATAGTTTTGCTCATGCTCTAGATAGATTATGTGTTTAGCTGCTCATGCTAGACACACAATCTGCTATTGATAGCAACAGTAGACTCAGAGGTCTTGATGTTATGTTTTTTCAAAAAACTAAATTTCCCGATTTAATAAATCGTATTGAAAGATTATGTAATGATGTTTTAAGGAACATATTCATATACATCTGGTGCATACATGTGTAAGGCTAAGATAGGACAAATCCCTTATGGAATACATACCTATGGAGACTTAATAAGTACGAATAGGTTGGGTAATAGCGTGAGTATTATAGCGGAAATGTATAAGTAAAACAAAACAAAGAGTTAATAAAACTTACAAATTTTATTGAAAACCTTAAAACCTCATTACAGTAGCTTTACAAGAGATTGGGCAAGAGAGAATTTCTAGTATCTAGAAATTTTCGGATGCCTACTCTAATGAATTGCTTCGTCTTATATAGGCGAAGGAACATAATCATATACATCTGGTGCATACATGTGTAAGGCTAAGATTGTGCCGACAATATTAAGTGCTGCTTTTAGAAAAGTAGATGTTTTTTTATTAGTGCATCTACTGAGTGTTTAACAGCAAGGTTGTCCTTTGCTTTTTGAAAAGCAAGTTGTCTTTTTGTCAAATGGAAAGCAGTAGGGTCACCAATTCCAATAAAGAACAGTGAATTGCCCTTTCGAGAGATAATTCCGGTTCTTTGAACCTCTATCTCTCTGAAGGTCATGTTCCTATTCTTAGTAGGAGTCTAGGTAGGCCTGTGCAATCCCTTTGGGATTCAGCATATCGCCATTATTGTCACTGTTTCCTGTAGAGGATGCTTCTTCAAGAAGTTGCAACACTTCTTCTTCATTATCTTCTTTGCTTTCCACGTCTTGTAAAGCCTTCCTTAATCTTTCTTGAAGAACCTTCTTACTTGGGGAGGTCCGGGGTGCTGAAGCAAATTTCCTTGGATCAGGAGATGGTTTAGTTGTAATGGGCTTAGGAGTCCATCCTTTAACTTTTAACTCTTTGGAGAGGTATTTAATTCTGTCTATTTCTCCTTTGGCAAAATTTCAGGAGGTGATATAAGAAATCCGTTTTTTAATAAAAAATTTGCACATTTGAATGTGCTCTAGGAGAGTTGTGCATCCTTCTTTGGTGCAGAATTCTTGAAATCGAGAGAGGAATTGAGCTGGGAGAATTTCTTTGATTCCTCCAAAGTGCATCAACCATTCATAGAACCATCGAGGTATTACTTATTCTACCATGGCTAGGCAATATTTGACAAACCAATTATGTCCTGGACGACCATATAAGAAATTGAACCAAGCTGACCTATAGCCGAACCAATTATAGGTCTGTGACCTATGTGGCATGGATTGAACATTAGGGGTATGCAAATGATTAGCATACCAGTTAAAAGGGGTTAATACCATCTTGATAGTGAATCGGGAATAGTCAATACGATCTGGATTCCATTCGTTCATTGTATGTTCGACTTCAATGGAGTCGGTATCCACTAATATAGCTTTGTAATATCTTCTGGTCTTAAGTGGATTTTCTGTATCCACAAAATTCGTGTCATTACAAACTGGTCTTATGAGGTGCTCTAAAGGATATCCTTCATATTCCTTATCTAGAGCCATTATGGGTATCACCTGGGTGGTGACAAATTTAAATTCTTTTTTTACTGGAGAAGGCGGTATTGGTTTGGCCGCTGCGGGATCTACGGCTTGATCAAAGGTCTCTGGGGCCTTCATGGCATAACTTTGTTTGGTTTGTACCGATGAGCTGGATGATTGTCCTTTTTCTAAGGGCAGGTTAGTCTTCAGATCTACCAATTTTTTAGGCATTGGTGGAGAGAGTTTTGGAAATTCTGTTAGAGCAGAATATCTATTTTGGAGTGGCGACTGTATTTCCCCCTTGAGTGTAGGCCTCTGGGGGACTGTTGGTCGCAATGGATTTGCCAATGCTGAGGGAGGATCAAATGGTCGAACCATTCTGGATTGTTCCTGCTTGGTGCTTATGGGGACTTTCCCCAGATTTGTTGGTCTCATGGACCTGTAAAAATTCTTTTGTTAGAAAATCGGGGAGGGAGTTATTTTCTCCTTTGATAAAATCAATTTGTAAATCATAGCTAGATAGGAGAGCTTGCCATCTAGCAAATATCTATTTTGAAACTAAATTTTTTACATCTTTTTGCAAGATTTCTTTGGCTGACTTGCAGTCAACTCGTAATAAAAATTCTTTGTTTACAAGATCATCTTGAAACTTTGTGATACATAGCACTATAGATAAAACTTCTTTTTTCACAGTGCTATAATTCTTTTGAGCTGGGTTCCAAACCCCAGAAGTAAATCGAACAAGTTGTTCAGGGGAATTGGCGTCGACCCTTTGTTTCAGGATACATCCATACCCTATATCTGAAGCATCAGTTTCTACAATCATAAAAGCTTCAGGGTTTGGAATACCTAGACAGGGAAGGTTTTGTACTAAAGACTTAATTCTTATGACTGCATTGGTTTGGTCAGAACTCCACGGAACTGGATTTTTCTTAAGACGTTTATACAAAGGTTCACAGACCTATCTAATATGTGGAATGAAATCTGCAACATAATTAAGGCTTCCTAAAAACCTTTGAAGTTGGGTTTTATCCGTGATTTCATCAGGAAATTTGGAAGAGAACTCAATGGCTCTACAAATAGGCTTATAACTACCTTGGTGCAGATCATGACCTAAAAATCGAATAGAAGTTTGGAACAACTTCACTTTCTTGGCGCTAACGACTAAACAATTTAGTTTAACAATCTTGAAGAAAGTATTAAGGTGCTTAAAATGAGAATCAATGTTATCAGAAAAGATTAGCACATCATCAATATAAACAATTGACATGTAAGAATAAGCATGATTCAAAATATTATTCATAATATTCTAAAATTCGGAGGGAGCATTCTTAAGCCCAAAAAGTAAGACATTCCATTCGTAGTGCCCAAAAGGGACGTTGAAGGCAGTCTTATATTTATCTTTATCCGTAATTTGGATTTTCCAGAAACCCGACTTCATATCAAACTTGCTATAAAGATTGGCTTTAAAAGTCCTTTTGAGGAGATCCCTTTTGTTGGAAATCGGATGTCTAATCCATTTTAAAACAGTATTCAAAGGCTTGTAGTTTATAACAAGCCGGGGAGTTCCACGTTCTTTTTCTGCACTGTTGTTTACATAAAATGCAGAGCAACTCCATGAAGAATTGGAGGGTCTAATGATCCCATTGCTGAGAAGATGGTTAATTTCCTTTTTGCAAATTTCCATCATTTCTTGATTCATTTGGATAGGTCTGGCCTTAGTAGGAATGGAGTGTTCCTCAAAGCCAGAGATATAAGGAAGTTCGACTAAATGCTTTTTACGTTCCCAAAAAGCATTAGGGAACTCGGAGCAGATTTTGTCTTCAAACTTCCTTTGGAGAATGGAAATTTTGGTAACCATCTCCGGGGTTTTTAAAGTGTGCTCAATATGTTTGAGCTGAATATCTTGTTTAAGAAAATAGATATGAGAGAAAAGTCGGTTAATTTTAAAAACAGTTTCCTCTTTAATTTTGCGTCCTTCTTCTTGAGATAGAGGGCGCAATAATGGGAAGAACAATTCGTTACCTAGAAGAGTGGTACGAATACCATCGTAATCACTCCTAGAATGAGCAGCTAAACACATAATCTGTCTAGAGCATGAGCAAAACTATGTTCTTATAAGAACATATTACTTTAATCAAGTATGAATTTACTTAATCTTTAATTATTTTAATATATCTTGTCTTATAATGGGGTTTTAATTCAAGTATGGGGTAATAGTCTTCTGTCTGAGTGTTTGAAGAAACCGATTAATTTCCGGTCTTAGACGTTGGTCAGCCTGAAAGAGTGGTCGCAGCTAAGGTGAGCGTTAGACCCTGTTGGTAGTCTCGTCACTAAGATAACACTAGAAGAATCCTGTGTAAAGCCATTAAAACTTGTTACTATCCCATAAGCCATAGATGTGTTAATATAATTTGCTTTAAGTTCTTTCATACTTGTTTACTGTGATATGCTTGGTTATATGAACATGTAATGGTATTCTTGGTTACTGTGATTGCTACAATTGAAAATGATCTTCAAAACTGGAGTATTCCAGAAGGATCTTTCAATACGATTTATCAAATTGAGAAATTTAGTTTTTTGAAAAAACATAACATCAAGACCTCTGAGTCTAGTGTTGCTATCAATAATTCTTTAGAAATTATTCAACTATTCAATGAGTTAGATATAAATAGATTTAAAACTTAGTTTCATTATCTGCATGTTGGACTTGTTCAAGTAGCAATAAATCCACTTTTTCGACAGGGCTTAGATATCCCTGTCTATGCTATCCTAAGAGATGCTCGTCTATTAAACTTTGACGACTCTCTCTTAGGAGTTATCCAAAGTAACCTCGCCGACGGACCGGTATACTTTAATTGTTATCCTAATTTCTCTGTTGATATCAATGATCCTAACATCATGGATGTTTTAAATCTTAATGTTAAGACAAAAAACATGAATAGTAAGGAAAACACCAGAGAAATAGAGATCATATATCGTGTATATTATCGCCTTATGGGAACCACTCTAGCACCTAAAGCTAGATTCACGAGCCCTAAAGGGGTCACCACCCTAATGGAAGCAAACAAAGACCGCAGCACAGTCTTTGTTCCTAAGGCTCTCGTCTGGGATGATATTCTTCATGGCAACGAATGGCATTTTGATGCTATTACCCAACCTATCCGTACTTATTCGGAAAATCTCAGATCGAACGGGTTATCCAACACCCCGATGGATCTATTGATTTAAAGTTCCTTGGAATTGGCTCCTCTCGGCACTCTTCATTCCGCCGGTCAGTCTCCACCCGTGCTTCCACTTCCAAACCCCCGGAAGAAAGTGAATAAAACGATAATGACAAGGGAAAGATTCGAGGAGTTGACTTCTCTGGTCCCATCCCAAAAGTTTATTATCAACAACACACTAGGGTTAATGAACCCGAAAATCTTTACGCACCTAGCAGTCCTACAGCCTCGGATATGGAACCTCCCCTATCCACATCCCATCAAAAGATTAGGACTGACCCTAGCCTACTTGTCATCAAATCAGAGGAGGAATACATTCCTGACCTCCAAACCTTAAAGGTCCTATGGTATCTCCCTAAGGACGCTATTAAATGGAAATGGTACACCAGTACCTATTCCAAAGAACAACAAAAGGAGTTTGGATGGCTATGGATAGCTAACATGAAAAGACTCTGATGTGACATCGAATTCTTCAAATGGTTCGAATGTACTGGTAGAATGGGAAACCAGAATGAATCCCTTAACGTTATCATTACCAAATAGTATACGCAGAATCACCAAGTCTTAAAATCAGTTACTCCTCCTCTAGAAGGGATAAAAATTCCTTATCATAACAAAATGCTCATTGCTTCTCCTATCAAGAAGAAGCCTGATAGACCTACTATGGCCCCGCCATTATTGTCACTGCTTCCTGTAGAGGAAGCTTCTTCAAGAAGTTGCAACACTTCTTCCTTATTATCTTCTTGGCTTTCCATGTTTTGCAAAGCCTTCCTTAACCTTTCATGAAGAACCTTCTTGTTTGGGGAGGTCTGGGGTGCTGAAGCAGATATCGTTAGATCAGGAGATGGTTTAGTTGTAATGGGCTTAGAAGTACATCCTTTAACTTTTATCTCTTTAGAGAGGTATTTAATTCCGTCTATTTCTCCTTTGGCAAAATTCCAAGAGATGATATAAGAAATCCATTTTTTAATAAAAAATTTGCACATTTGAATATGCTCTAGGAGAGTTGTGCATCCTTCTTTGGTGCAGAATTCTTGAAATCGAGAGAGGAATTGAGCTGGGTGAATTTCTTTGATTCCTCCAAAGTACATCCACCATTCATAGAACCATCGAGGAATTACTGATTCTACCATGGCTGGGCAATATTTGACAAACCAAGTATGTCCTGGACGAACATATAAGAAATTGAACCAAGCTGACCTATAGTCGAACCAATTATAGGTCTGTGGCCTATGTGGCATGGATAGAACATTAGGGGTATGCAAATGATCAGCATACCAGTTAAAAGGGGTTAATACCCTCTTGATAGTGAATCGGGAATAGTCCATACAATCTGGATTCTATTCGTTCATTGTATGTTCGACTTCAATTGAGTAGGTATCCACTAATATAGCTTTGTAATATCTTCTGGTCTTAAGTGGATTTTCTGTATCCACAAAATTCGTGTCATTATAAACTGGTCTTATGAGATGCTCTAAAGGTTATCCTTCATATTCCTTATCTAGAGCCGTTATGGGTATCACCTGGGTGGTGAAAATTTTAAATTCTTCTTTTATTGGAGAAGGCGGTATTGGTTTGGCCGCTTCGGGATCTACGGCTTGAGCAAAGGTCTTTGGGGCCTTCATGGCATAACTTTGTTTGGTTTGTACCGATGAGCTGGATGATTGTCCTTTTTCCAAGGGCAGGTTAGTCTTCAGATCTACCAATTTTTTAGGCATTGGTGGAGAGAGTTTTGGAAATTTTGTTAGAGCAGAATATCTATTTTGGAGTGGCGACTGTATTTCTACCTTGAGTGTAGGCCTCTGGGGGACTGTTGCTCGCAATGGATTTGCCAATGCTGAGGGAGGATCAAATGGTCGAACCATTCTGGATTGTTCCTACTTGGTGCTTATGGGGACTTTACCCAGATTTGTTGGTCTCATGGCCCTGTAAAAATTCTCTTGTTAGAAAATCGGGGAGGGAGTTATTTTCTCCTTTGATAAAATCAATTTGGAAATCAAAGCTAGATAGGAGAGCTTGCCATCTAGCAAATATCTGTTTTGAAACTAAATTTTTTACATCTTTTTGCAAGATTTCTTTGGCTGACTTGCAGTCAACTTGTAATAAAAATTCTTTGTTTACAAGATCATCTTGAAACTTTGTGATACATAGCACTATAGATAAAACTTTTTTTTTCACAGTGCTATAATTCTTTTGAGCTGGGTTCCAAACCCCAGAAGAAAATCAAACAAGTTGTTCAGGGGAATTGGCGTCGACCCTTTATTTCAGGATACCTCCATACCCTATATCTGAAGCATCAGTTTCTACAATCATAAAAGCCTCAGGGTTTGGAATACCTAGACAGGGAAGGTTTTGTACAAAAGACTTAATTCTTATGACTGCATTGGTTTGGTCAGAACTCCACAGAACTGGATTTTTCTTAAGACGTTTATACAAAGGTTCACAGACCTATCTAATATGTGGAATGAAATCTGCAACATAATTAAGGCTTCCTAAAAACCTTTGAAGTTGGGTTTTATCTGTGATTTCATCAGGAAATTTGGAAGAGAACTCAATGGCTCTACAAATAGTCTTATAACTACCTTGGTGCAGATCATGACCTAAAAATCGAATAAAAGTTTGGAACAACTTCATTTTCTTGGTGCTAACGACTAAACCATTTAGTTTAACAATCTTGAAGAAAGTATTAAGGTGCCTAAAATGAGAATCAATGTTTTCAAAAAAGATTAGCACATCATCAATATAAACAATTGACATGTAAGAATAAGGATTGAAAATATTATTCATAATATTCTGAAATTCGGAGGGAGCATTCTTAAGCCAGAAAGGTAAGACATTCCATTCGTAGTGCCCAAAAGGGACGTTGACGGTAGTCTTATACTTATCTTTATCAGCAATTTGGATTTGCCAGAAACCCGACTTCATATCAAACTTGCTGTAAAGATTGGCTTTAAAAGTCCCTTTGAGAAGATCCCTTTTGTTGGGAATCGGATGTCTAATCCATTTTCAAATAGTATTCAAAGGCTTGTAGTTTATAACAAGCCAGGGAGTTCCACGTTCTTTTTCTGCACTGTAGTTTACATAAAATGCAGAGCAACTCCATGGAGAATTGGAGGGTCTAATGATCCCATTGGTGAGAAGATGGTTAATTTCCTTTCTTCAAATTTCCATCATTTCTTGATTCATTTCGATAGGTCTGGCCTTAGTAGGAATGGAGTGTTCCTCAAATCCAGAGATATAAGGAAGTTCGACTAAATGCTTTTTGCGTTCCCAGAAAGCATTAGGGAACTCGGAGCAGATTTCGTCTTCAAACTACCTTTGGAAATTTCTCCTTTGAGGTCAGAAATTTCTCCTTTGAGGTTAGAAATAGTAGGCTCCGTAGGTGTGCTAAATTTAGCCATAACCTGTTTCATGCTAAAAGGCTGAATAATAGGTTTAGGGGGGCTTTCTTCATGAGAAAGCATAAGTTTTTTGAGCTCATGGAGATACTTGCTCCGTTGCTCATCGTTAGGAATATGTTCAATTATGTCAAACAGGATTTCCCTGGGATTTCCTGAGATGACATTAATCATTTTGTTTGAGCAAGTACAGAAAGTACCTTTACAAGCACATTCTTGCCCCGACTGGGATTGGTCAGACTCGTAAGCGGCATTGATAAATTCTTCGTCGCTAAAGTCTTCGCTTGAAGAGGAATAGGAGTCTGAAGCTTCGGAAGAATCTTCCATAATGGAGAATAATCTTTCTTTAGCTCCGTCAGGTAGATCAAGTTGATTGATCTTCTTTTTCTTATTGGATTTGCAATCCTTAGCTCTATGGCCAGTTTTGCCACAAGTCCAACAAGTATCTTTAGTTTTGGAAGCTTTGGAAGATTTCCGATTTGTCTTTCTACTAGGTTTATAAGACTCCTTTTTAGAAGTCCGTTTGCTAGGAGAAGTCTTTTTGCTAGACTTAAAAGATTTCTTTCTATGCTTTTTACTGGAAGATAAGTTGGTAAACCCATAATCTTGACAAAAGGTTCCTAGACCATATTTGGAGGTACTATTTTGTTTAAGCTCTTTTTTCAGCCTAAGATCGGTACAGAGATCTATACCTACGGTGGTAATAAAACTTATTAATTCTCCATAGGTAAGTATTCCATAAGGGATTTGTCCATCAAATCTGTCCTTCATTTTGGTTCTAACCTTATCGGCGAACAGAGGAGGCAGACCACTAATGAACCTTTCTTACCAGAAGTCATTGTTGCAGTCTGGTCTGATCATAACTTTTACAAGAAAGGTGTCTTTATACCACCTAAAGTTTGCTAGGTCCTTGCAGTGAAGATTGTTAAGAATTTCTAAGCTCCTATCCTGGAAAAGCTTAGGCTCTTCTGTGAAATGTCTTGCTATGTGGTAGAGGAGGGTGGCGCAAGCATCTTCTTTTGCAACTTGCTCAATACTTTCTTGGCCATTTTCAGTCTTGACCGTAGTCTCGGTGGACGTAGCATCATAAATAAGATTCCTTAACTCATTGGTGATGTAGTTATCCCACCAATGTTTCATAATACCAGTAAAACCTGATACAATCATGGTAGCAGCTCCTTTGTCAGAAGCTCCCTTTATCTTATAGGCTGTAATTGATACGGACATCTCATGGAGTTTATTATAAATATAGTGTTCAGCCAGACCGTCAATATTCCATTCCGTTATACCTCTGCCATCATGATTGAATGTAGAGAGGTATAGATTTTCTTCGAATTGGACATCCGAAGGGGAGGGTTTTTTGTAATAGTTTTTTCTAGTAGAAAAACGTTTATTGGTGAGTTTAGAAAGAGAGTTCTTCTGAGCACTGTACTCTCCTTGTTAGGTTCCTTGCTGAGCGACTTTAAACCTCGAAAGTTTGGTGTTGATTTTCTCTAAAATTTGTTCTGAGAGTCTGAAGTCTTCATTGAGCTCCGGGAATTTCTCCTTTTGAAATTCGGGTATCTTAAAGATAGGGTTAGAGATGGGTTTAGAGATTACCGAGCTCTTAATCGGTTGGGAAGATTCAAAAGGAAGGGTTAAGCCCTTGGTTTCTCTTATTTGTTGGGAGATGGTATAGAGCACTTGATTAGTATAATTGTTTTGGTCAATTATTCTATCAAGGTCTCTATTTGTAGGGGCCATAGTAGGTCTATCATGCTTCTTCTTGAAAGGAGAAGCACTGAGCACTTCGTTATGATAAGGAATTTTTATCCCTTCTAGAGGAGGAGTAACTGATTCTATGACTTGGTGATTCTACGTATACCATTTGGTAATGATAACGTTAAGGGATTCATTCTGGTTTCCCATTCTACCAGTACATTCGAACCATTTGAAGAATTTGATGTCACATTGGAGTCTTTTCATGTCAGCTATCCATAGTCGTCCAAACTCTTTTTGTTGTTCTTTGGAATAGGTACTGGTGTACCATTTCCGCTTAATAGCGTCCTTAGGGAGATACCATAGGACCTTTAATGCTTGGAGGTCAGGAATGTATTCCTCCTCTGATTTGATGACAAGTAGGCTAGGGTCAGTCCTAATCTTTTGATGGGATGTGGATAGGGGAGGTTCCATATCCGAGGATGTAGGACTGCCAGGTGCGTAAAGATTTTCGGGTTCATTAACCCTAGTGTGTTGTTGATAATAAACTTTTGGGACGGGACCAGAGAAGTCAACTCCTCAAATCTTTCCCTTGTCATTATCGTTTTCTTCACTTTCTTTTGGGGGTTTGGAAGTGGAAGCACGGGTGGAAACTGACCGGCAGAACGAAGAGTTCTGAGAGGAGTCAATTCCGAGGAACTTTAAATCAATAGATCCATCGGGGTGTTGGATAACCCGTTTGATCTGAGATTTTTCCGAATAAGTACGGATAGGTTGGGTAATAGTATCAAAATGCCATTCGTTGCCATGAAGAATATCATCCCACACGAGAGCCTTAGGAACAAAGTCTGTGTTGCGGTCTTTGTTTGCTTCCATTAGGGTGGTGACCCCTTTAGGGCTCGTGAATCTAGATTTAGGTGCTAGAGTAGTTCACATAAGGAGATAATATATATGATATATGATCGCTATTTCTCTGGTGTTTTCCTTACTATTCATGTTTTTTGCCTTAACATTAAGAGTTAAAACATCCATGATGTTAGGATCATTGATATCAACAGAGAAATTAGGATAACAATTAAAGTATACCGGGCCGTCGGCGAGGTTACTTTGGATAACTCCTAAGAGAGAGTCGTCAAAGTTTATTAGACGAGCGTCTCTAAAGATAGCACAGACATGGATATCTAAGCCCTGTCGAAAAAGTGGCTTTATTGCTACTTGAACAAGTCCAACATGCAGATAATGAAACTGATTTTTAAATTAATTATTAAAACCATGGGAAACCATAACCAACAATTTATAAACAAAACCCCTAAGTCATATTTGAAAACCCAATAGCATTCAACTAAGAAATCATGAAAACCAATAGAAAAATCATAATTTAGTTGGAACTAAAAATGAGGGAAGAAGACATGCCTTATACCAATGAATTAATGGAAAGAAATCACCAAAACAAGCCTCAGATTTGTCCTCAAGATAAAACATAGCTCTTCCTTTCCCTAAAGCTTTTAAGAAGATTTCAGATTGTTTAGGAGTAGTTTCTAAGTGTTTAAGAGAGAAATAATAAAGTAAATAGGCTCCAAAATAGGTTAGATATTGTGGGATCCTATTAGGGTAGGTAGGGAAACATCCAAAATACCCCTACTTAAGTTGCACTGAAATCCCATCATAGGCATACGATTAATTAATGTGAGTCATACCCTTCCTATAGGAGTGGTATCCGCCACTCGTATCCACCCTCAACCCCTGGAGCCAACACTTTCTAGCATACAACTCATCCAACCAAGTTGTATCCAAGGAAGATGATTTGTACCTTCCATAAGTATCCCTGGCAGAATAGAATACCAAGAGGATTGAATACTATCCCCTATAGGAGTGCTAGATATGACTCATTTGTATCCATTCTAGTAACTAATCCATCCCGCAAATCGATACTAGTCAATATATAATATGTAACACCCCGATGTGCTAAACCTGAATGCTACACGATGCTCATGACCCCGAGGGACAATAAGCTAACCCATGACTGATATGTGTACCTGTATACTGCAAATCATGATATAATAATACAGAATACATAGAACTGTAAGGCCATAAGGTTCAACTGAATACAATTATATGGGTGAAAATACCCAAAACAACTCAATCTGAACGTAAATCTGAACATAAATCTGAAAGCCTCTAAACTATCTGAATAAGGAGTTGAAGGAACATGTCTCCAACCAACTCTGTAAAGCTGAACTGAATAAATAAATAAATGTATTAAATCATATTGTCCTCGAATCAATTAGGACTCACTGTGTCTCCGCGACTGGAATACTACCGCTACTGCTGGGCTGGAGCTCGTGTCTCGAAACCTATGGTGTAATATTAAAAGAAAGAACCATAGTACAAATGTGTCAGTACAACTGGAGTACTTAGTATATGAGGAAGGTAGGCTGAACATAAAGGGTTTCATGCATGAGCAACACTGACAGAATAATATGAACGTGGGAGTGCAAACACACATATATAGAAACTAGAACCGTGAATTCGTGATAGCATGACCTGTAAGATAATACATAGTTTACAGATAACTATCATGCCTGATACTGAAACTAATAACATGGATGATTGTATCTAACAGCCCTGTATATACTGAAATCTGAAGAACGCCCTGAGTTCTTTTACTTAGACTGATACTGAAACTGTGCGAAGTAGTGTTTAACCAACATTCCCCATGTATGCCGTTATGGCTAAGCTGGGGTCCAATCTCTGCCCCGACTGGAGGGGTATTGAATACCTTGCCACGGGTAAGGACAGCCTGTGAGTGACCTTTATCTGGCGGGTACTCTATGAGAATAGTGGGAACCCTAAACTGAAGGGTTAAGCCACCTCATCAACCCTAATCTGATGGGTTAAGATGTCTCAACCTATGCTGGCTACGTAGTTCTGGAATACAAGGATGACTACTAACAATCACACCCTGAACTGGGGGGTGAGCTCCCATCCTTAGGTTCACTCGGTGCTAACCTCTACTCCCATCTGGAGGGACTAGACATAAATAACTGACTGTGCGTGACTTAATCTTACTGAATTCCATAGACTGATGGAATGTTATCGATATCTGACAACTGACTAAGATCATGAGATTTTCCTGAGTCACATGATTGATAGAAGTCTATGGAATCATAACTTGAGTTTGGATATCGTGAAACATGACATGGATCTAGGAACACAACAATAGTTTTCAGGTACAAGTACCCCCAGGACTCGATGGAAGAAAACTGACACACATGACTAACTTGATCATAAGAGTAGAGTCCATAATATATAATATCATAAGTAGGGATCTTATACTATGCATGGTTATCAACAATGTATTGCATGGAAAGGATTTCATATCACATGGAAGTACTTGCACAATCTTAATATCATGCTCATTACATAATCATATTGGCAACACATATCAATAGCATGGAAGTTCATGTGGATTGCATGGTTATCATACATCTTGTTCATAAATAGGATTTGCAAGTAAAAATAGTATAATCTCATAGGAATAGTTCATGAGTATTCCAACAACATTTACAAGGCACATTAACAACATAGAAGTCATTGGAACGTAAGGGCATATCATGAATCCTTCACTTAGTCACAATTTAGCTATATTGCATGATTTCTTGCTTCTTAGGCATTATATCAAACACCTTACATGAACATATTAAGCATAGGTAAAATAATCAAATTCATACATCATGAACAACCCAATTTATATGTTTCCAACTAATATGATATCATGAAATTCAAAACAAACATATAAAGATTCCATCTTGGGAATCACCCAATATCAACAACATGATCATCAATACCCAAAAATATAGAAATCATACTTTATAATAAAAAAGAGGGTTTCTGAACTTTCTGGATGAAAGGGATCCATAAATCAACTCACGCATACCTTAGAAGGAAGATTCTTTATGATTGACGGAGGAATTTCCTTGAAATCAGATATTCAAGCTTAGTTATGCAACCCTAGTTGTTTTTCTCTTTCAGTGCTCTTAGATGATGATCTTTGACATGAAAATAGGGTTTTAATATGTTTGTAAGCTATATTTTTTGTAGGGTTAAGTTTAGGGGCGTGTAAGGAGTGTTAAAAGACTTAATTACCCTTAAAATAACCTAAAACGGAGTGTATTTGGCACTTGGAATTGACTTAGGTGGCTCACAAGTGATTGCCTAACCTAGGTTAGGAGGAACCTAACCAATCACCTATGCTTGGGTTGGGCGGCGCCTAAACAATCGCCTATGCTTATAGTCTCTCACGAAAATGGGCATAACTTTTCGCTCGGGTATTGGATTAAGGGGAAATTGGTATCATTGGAAAGATAATTCGATTCTCTACAATTTGGTGGGTCTAAATAAGCTAAAATACCACATTAACATCGAGTTATACTTGTTCAAAGATGACCCTTGCAAAATCAAACACCAAAACTTGATAGATTCAAAAACTCTTAGTGTGTATTACCTTAAGTGACTCATATGAACATGATTAATGCATCATAAGCTGTCTTATCACTAGGATATTCATTGTAAGTCATGTACTCAAGTATGAATCACGGGATAAGAGATTTCATACGTAGGAATTCTTATTCCTAGCTTAGAAATATGCAGGGTATTACAATATCTCCCCCTTAGGAACATTCGTCCTTGAATGAGAATTTACTGAGAAGGGATACAAGACAATAGAACCTGAACTGAACATGAAGAACTGAAACTTGATCTCATGACTGACATACTAAACATACTGAACTCGTGCATATCTGATGCACGGACAACTGACACATGAATGCATGACTGAGTATGAAATGGTTAATAGGTACCCAGTTTATACTGGCAACATGAAGGTGAACTGAATAAGATTAAAATGAACTGTTACCTTGAGCTTGATATGAATTGATGGGGAAGAGGTGAGGATACTTGGTATGCATATCTGCTTCTTCTTCCTAAGTAGCTCCCTCATAAGACTGATTTTACCAAAGAACCTTGACTAGAGGGACTTCTTTGTTCCTCAATCTATTCTGATAATCTAAGATTTTGACTGGAATCTCTTCATAAGAGAGGTTGTTCTGAATGTCTATGCTCTGAATAGGGATAACAACTGTTGGGTCACCTATGCACTTCTTTAGCAAAGAGACATGGAAGACTGGATGGACTGAGGCTATATCTGAAGGTAACTCAAGCTCATAGGCTACCTTGATAAAGCGACATAATTCTGAAGGGACCAATATATCGGGGACGGAGTTTCCCTTTCTTGCCAAACCTCTTCACTCCCTTCATGGGAGAGATCTTAAGATAGACATAGTCATTGACCTCAAACTCGAGAGACTTTCTACGAACATCTACAAAGGACTTCTATCGACTCTGAGCAGCCCAGAGTCTTTTTTTGTTCAACTGAACATTCTCTAAGGTGTCAATACTAAGTCAGGACCTATGACTGAGGCCTCACTAACTTCAAACCAACCAACCGGAGATCTATATCTCCTACCATAGAGAGCTTTGAATGGAGCCATCTGAATACTAGAATGATAGCTATTGTTGTATGCAAACTCAATCACAGGTAAGTGGTAGTCCCAACTTCCCTTGAAGTCAATTGCACACGCCCTTAGCATATCTTTAAGAGTCTGAATGGTCCTCTCTGCTTCACCAGCTGTCTGAGGATAAAATGTTGTGCTGAGATGGACATAGGTATTGAGACCCTTTTGGAATGCTTTCCAAAAGTGAGAAGTGAACTGGTAACCTCTGTCTAAGATGATAGATAATGGAACACCGTGTAATCTGACTAACTCCCTGATATAGAGTTTGGCATAATCCTTGGTGGAATAAGAAGTACGAACAGGAAGGAAATGAGCTAACTTTGTAATTCTATCTATAATGACCCAGACTGAACCATGTTATGACGAGTTCTAGGCAAACCAGTCACGAAGTCCATGTTAACTTCTTCCCACTTCCAAGTAGGAATGGTGAACTCTTGCATAGAACCACTAGGTTTATGATGCTCTATCTTAACCTACTGATATGTAGAGCACTTAGCCACAAACTCTGCAATATCTCTCTTCATGTCACTCCACCAATAGATCTCCCGCATGTCGCGGTACATCTTAGTGGCCCCTGGATGAATAGAGTATCGCGCACCATGCACTTCTGCAAGTATTTCGCTGCCTCAATTCATCTACACCTGGAACACATAGATGACCCTGACAACGAAGAAAACCATCTCCCCCTTGGGAGAAAACCTTGACTTTGTAATTCTGAACTGACTCTTTGAGCTTGACAAGGCTAGGATCCCTGTCTTGTTTCTCTTTCACCTAGGAAACTAGAGATAACTCTAAACTACTATGAACATATAAACCACCCTCTAAAGAATCGACTAAGCGAATTCCTAGTCTGGCAAGCAGATGGATCTCCTGAGCCATCTTTTTCTTACTATCCTTAATGTGAGAAATACTACCCATAGAGAGTTGACTGAGAGCGTCGTCCACAACATTGGCCTTGCCCAACTGATAAAGAACACTCATGTCGTAATCCTTCAAGAGCTCTAACTACCTTCTCCGGCGAAGATTGAGATCTTTCTGGGAAAATACATACTGGAGGCTTGTATGGTCTGTGAAGACATCTACATTAACTCCGTAGGGATAATACCTCCAAATATTCAAGACAAAAACTCCCATTGGTAACTCAAGATCATGAATAGGATAATTCTTCTCATGTGGCTTTAACTGTCTAGAGGTGTAGGCTATGATCTTACCATGCTTCATAAGGACACAACCTAAACCCACTCTGGATGTATCACAATAGACTACGAAACTGCCTGAACCATCTGGAATAGCTAGAACTGGAGTGGAGGTGAGTCGGGTCTTTAACTCTTGAAAGCTCTTCTTGCATGAATCTGACCGCTGAAACTTAATCTTCTTCTGAGTCAATATGGACATGGGAGATGCAATAGAAGAAAGTCCCTCGCAAAACTGTCTATAATAGCCAGCCAAACCCAAGAAACTCCTAATATTCGATGGAGATACGGGTCTGGGCCAGTTTCTTACTGCCTTAGTTTTCTTAGGATCTACTCTAATTCCATCACCGAAAACAATATGGCCAAGGAATTCTACTGATCTTAGCCAAAATTTGCACTTGCTAAACTTAGCAAATAACTAGTGATCCCTGAGAGTCTGAAGAACAATCTTGAGATGGTCTGCATGATCACGCTTTGTGTGAGAATAGACCAGAATATCATCTATAAAGAATATGACAAATATGTCCAAGTACTGCTTGAAAACACGGTTCATCAAATCCATAAAAGATGAAGGGGCATTGGTAAGACCAAATGACATGACTAAAAATTCGAAGTGACCATATCGAGTACGGAAAGTTGTCTTTGAAATATCACATTCTCTAACTCCGAGCTGATGATAGCCTGATCTGAGGTCTATCTTGAAGAAGTAACTGGCACGCTTAAGTTGGTTGAATAGATCATCAATCCTGGGTAGAGGATATCTATTCTTGACCGTGACCTTGTTGAGTTGATTGTAATCAATACACATCCTGAGAGAACCGTCTTTCTTGCACAAAAATAATACTGGTACACCCCATGGGGAAATGCTGGGTTTGATAAATCCCTTATCTAAGAGATCCTTCAACTAATCTCTTAGTTCCTTGACTTCTGCTGGTGCCATCCTGTATGGTGAAATAAAAATAGGTTGAGTATCTGAAAGAAGGTTTATGCCGAAGTTTATTTCTTTTTCGGGAGGAATGCCTGGAAGATCTTCGGGAAAGACATCTGAGTATTTATTAACAATAGGGACTGTTTTGAGGCTGGGATATTCAGAACTGGAATCTTTAACATGCACGAGATGATACACACACCCCTTAGAAATTATTTTCCTTGCCCAAAGGTAGGAAACAAGTTGACCCCTGAATGCTGAAATGCTACCCTTCTACTCTAGGACGAGCTCATTCGGGAACTGAAACTAAACTATCCTGTTTTTGTAGTGGACTATGGCATAGCAGGAATGAAGCCAATCTCTACCGAGAATGATATCAAAATCAGTCATCTCTAACTCCACTAAATTTGCTGATGTGGATTTCTGAGATATCATAACTGGGCAGTTCCTGTATACCCATCGGGCTATGATGGTTTTACCCACTGGGGTAGAGACTGAGAAGGACTCTACTAGGACTTCGGGACTAATTACAAAATCACCTGCTATGTATGGAGTAATAAAAGACAAAGATGCACCTGGGTCTAGCAAAGCATAAACATGATCATGAAAAATCCGTAATGTACCAGTAACAACATCAGGAGAATTTTCCTAATCCTATTGGGACTGAAGAGCATAGATTCTATTTGGGCGTTGCCTACTGGTACCACTGGAAATGGCACCCTGTTGGTTCAGGCGACTGGACTGAGCTGTAGAATAATTTTGCTGACCCTGAAGGCTTGACTGCAGACACTCCCTAATCCTGTGGCCTGGCTTGCCACAACCAAAACAGACATTACTACCAGCTCTACAAATGCCCTTGTGTTTTTTACCATAATTCTGACAAAGGGTATTCGTTCGGGCATTGCTAACACTGCCCTAAGATTTAGACCCTGGCGCTTTGTCTCTATTACCGTCTCTGAACTTTAGCACTGGAGAGCTGGCAGAGAAAGGAGATAGAATGGCTGACTTGAAGCAAAACTGTGAATGATTTCCTCTATCTGACTTGGGGTAGGCAAAGTTGAAATTACCTGACCTTGCTCACTTGTTCTGCCTCTCCCTAGTCTTAAAATTCTGCTCTTCTAATTGTTGGGGATGGGTCATGATCCTTGTTAAGGTCATATCACCAATCAGCGTTGTAGACCTATACTTATTTACCATGCTATCATTGACCCCTGACATGAACTTGCTTATATTAGCTCTATTTTCTGTAACCACATAAGGAGCATACCTATCTAGCTGAGTAAATCTGAGAGAATACTCCCTAACCGTCATATTCCCCTTCCTGAGGTTGATGAACTCAAGAACTTTGGCTTCCCTCAGCTCTTGGGGAAAGAATCTATCTAAGAAGGCCATGACAAATTCCTCCCACTCGATAGGGTCTGTATCATCTAACCTCTCAGACTTCTACTGTTTATACTTATCATGAGCAACATCCTATAACCGGTAGGCGGCTAACTCAGCACTCTCAATAGAAGTAACACCCATGATGTCAATGACCTTTTGGACCTGTTCAATGAACTCCTGAGATTCCTCATCAGACTTAGACCCATGGAAAGATGGAGGGTTTATTCGGATAAAGTCCCAAACCCTAGATGCTTTGGGAGTGGCCACTAGATTAGCTGGAATGACTAGTGGCCGTTCATTCTGTGCAGCCATGGACTGAGCAAGTATGGTAAATGCGGCTCTAAACTCTGCATGGTAAACATGTTCGCCCAAAGGATCTTCGGGCTAAGGAGCTCGCTGGTTTCTTCTCTTTGGGGCAATGGTCTGGAATAAGAGAAGAATGGATTAGATTGAGAGTTTAACTTGTGATTATTCTCACTAGCATGACATGAATAATGAAGAAAGGGGACTGTTCCTAAAATATCTTATAGCCTCCAATACATAAATGTGGCGCGTAGTACAAGACTCTACTAGATACGGCTTTCAGACTTCCGAGGACTCTATCGAACATTAGGCTCTGATACCAAGTTTGTAACACCCCGATTTGCTGAACCAAAATTCTACAAAGCGCTCATGACCCCGAGGGACCACAAGCTAACCCATGACTGATATTTATACCTATATACTGTAAATCATTATATAATAATACGAAATACATAGAACTTTAAGGCCATAAGGTTCAACTGAATACAATCATGTGGGCAAAAATACCCAAAACAACTCAATCTGAACGTAAATCTGAATATAAATCTAAAAGCCTCTAAACTATCTGAACAAGGAGTTGAAGGAACATGTCTCCAACTAACTCTGTAAAATTGAACTGAAGAAATAAATAAATGTATCAAATCATATTGTCCTCGAATTAATAAGGACTCACTATGTCTCTGCGACAAGAATACTATCGCTACTGCTGGGTTGGAGCTCGTGTCTCGGAACCTATGGTGTAACATGAAAAGAAAGCACCATAGTGCAAATGCGTCAGTACAACTGGAGTACTGAGTAAACGAGGAAGGTAGGCTAAACATAAAGGGTTTCATGCATGAACAACACTGACAGGCTAATATGAACATGGGAGTGCAAACACACATATATAGAAACTGGGACCGTGAATACGTGATAGCATGACCTGTAAGCTAATACATAGTTTACTGATAACTGTCATGACTGATACTGAAACTAATAACATGGAAAATTGTATCTGACAGTCCTGTATATACTAAAATCTGAAGAACGCCCTGAGTTCTCTTACTGAGACTGATACTGAAACTGTGGGAAGTAGTGTTTAACCGACATGCCCTATGCATGCCATTATGGCTAAGCTGGGGTCTAATATCTGAGCTGACTGGAGGGGTATCAATATCGTGCCACGTGTAAGGACAGACTGTGAGTGACCCTTATCTAGCGGGTACTCAATGAGAACGGTGGGAACCCTAAACTAACGGGTTAAGCCACCTCATCAACCCTAATCTGACGAGTTAAGATGTATCAACCTATGCTGGATACGTAGTTCTGGAACACAAGGATGACTATGAAGAATCACACCCTGGACTGGTGGGTGAGTTCCCATCCTTGGGTTTACTAGGTGCTAACCTCTAATCCTATCTGGAGGGAGTAGATATGAATAACTGACTGTGCATGACATAATCTTACTGAATTCCATTGACTGGTGAAATGTTACTAATATCTGACAACTAACTAAGATCATGAGGTTTTCCTGAGTCACATGATTGACAGAAGTCTATGGAATCATAACTTGAGTTTGGATATCGTGAAACATGACATGGATCTAGGAACACAGCAATAGTTTTCAGGTACAAGTACCCCCAGGACTCGATGGAAGAAAACTGACACACATGACTGACTTGATCATAAGAGTAGAGTCCATAATATATAATATCATAAGTAGGGATCTTATACTATGCATGGTTATCAACAATGTATTGCATGGAAAGTATTTCATATCACATGGAAGTACTTGCACAATCTTAATATCATGCTCATTACATAATCATATTGGCAACACATATCAATAGCATGGAAGTTCATGTGGATTGCATGGTTATCATACATCTTGTTCATAAATAGGATTTGCAAGTAAAAATAGTATAATCTCATAGGAATAGTTCATGAGTATTCCAACAACATTTACAAGGCACATTAACAACATAGAAGTCATTGGAACGTAAGGGCATATCATGAATCCTTCACTTAGTCACAATTTAGCTATATTGCATGATTTCTTGCTTCTTATGCATTATATCAAACACCTTACATGAACATCTTAAGCATAGGTAAAATAATCAAATTCATACATCATGAACAACCCAATTTATATGTTTCCAACTAATATGATATCATGAAATTCCAAACAAAGATATAAAGATTCCATCTTTGGAATCACCCAATATCAACAACATGATCATCCACACCCAACAATATAGAAATCATACTTTATAATGAAAAATAGATTTTTTGAACTTTATGGATAAAAGGGATCCATAAATCAACTCACGCATACCTTAGAAGGAAGATTCTTTATGATTGACGGAGGAATTTCCTTGAAATAGGATCTTCAAGCTTAGTTACACAACCCTAGTTATTTTTCTCTTTTAGTGCTCTTTGATGATGAGCTTTGAGATGAAAGTAGGGTTTTAATATGGTTAGAAGCTATATATTTCGTAGGGTTAAGTTTAGGGACGTGTAAGGAGTGTTAAAAGACTTAATTACCCTTAAAATAACTCAAAACAGAATGTTTTTGGCACCTGGAATTGAATTAGGCGGATCCCAAGTGATTTCATAAGCTAGTTTAGGCGGCGCCTAACCAATCGCCTATGCTTGGGTTGGGCGGCGCCTAACCAATCCCCTATGCTTACTGTCTCTCACTAAAATGGGCATAACTTTTCGCTCGAATATTGGATTAAGGCAAAATTGGTATCGTTGGAAAGCTAACTCAATTCTCTACAATTTGGTGGGTCTAAATTAGCTAAAATACCACTTTAAAATTGAGTTATACTCATTCAAAGATGACCCTTGCAAAATCAAACACCAAAACTTGATGGATTCAAAAACTCTTAGCTTGTATTACCTTAAGTGACTCATATGAACATGTTTAATGCATCATAAGCTATCCTATCACTAGTATATTTATGTAAGTAATGTACTCAAGTATGAATAACAGGATAGGAGATTTCATACATAGGAATACTTATTCACTTCCTAGCTTAGAAATATGCAGGGTATTACACGATAGGACCATACCACTCCTACCCCAATAGACGGATCATACCTAGGAGTCGTATTGGGTCTAGAGAAACAAATCCCAAGAAAAAATTCAAAGGGTCAGGACACAAGATGTAACATAAGTATTATTCTTCATTATGATCATATGACTTTTGTAATGTTTGATGTTGGTCCCATCTCTTATTGTGTCTGTGTAATATACTATGGGTTGGAAATTAGACTATTAATATTTTGATGCACTCATGTATATGGCTACATTCATTGGGCTTTTTTTGTATATTAATCAGGTACATCGTGTGTGCATTTATGAGGTTTAAGACCCTAGCAGACTTAGTCATTTTTGACTTGGAGAAGTTTGATTTTATTTTTAGAATGATTTCATTGTCCTCTTACAATGTTGTTGCTTATTGTTATGCCAAAATCATCACTATAGAAATGCCCAGGGAAAATAGTTTGAGTAGGAAGGTATATTTCAGCTTAATCTGGTGAAGGTTGTATAAGTAATTCATGCCCAAAAGTTAGTGAATAACATGTGTAGGGTGTCTTAGCCTATATTTAGGAAGGTTAATCTATAGTCCTTCTTATAATGTTAGTTTCTGTGGTATGTGAATTTCTATAAGTGTTTTAGGATGATATTCCTGGTATTTCTCAATATCAAGAAGTTGATTTTTGTATAGACCCAGAGCTAGAAGCGAGACCTATTTCTATTCCTCTATAACATATAGCACCTGGAGAGTCAAGAGAGTCGAAATCCCAATTGTAAGAATTGTTTAAAAGGGATTTATTCACCCAACTATCTCTCTTTAGGGTGCGCCAGTGTTATTTGTAAAGAAGAAAATGGTAGTATAAGAAAATACATATATTACCACCAACTGAATAAGGTGACCATTAACCACAAGTACCCCTTTCCTAGGATAAATAACATGTTTCACAAACTATAATAAGTTGTAGTGTTATATAAGATCTATTTAAGGTTAGGTTATCATTAGCTAAAAATTAGGGAAGAGGATATCATAAAGACTACTTTCTAAACTCATTACGGGCGCTATGAGTTTTTTGTTATGTATTTTGGCTTGACCAATGCCTCAACTGCTTTAATAATCTTGATGAATGGAGTATCTAAATCCTTTTTAGATTTGTTCATTGTTGTGTTTATTTATGATCTCTTTGTTTATTCTAAGAGTGAAGAAGAGAAGGAATATCACTTGAGTAATGTGTAAAAATTATTGAAAGAGAAACAATTGTATGCAAAGTACTCTAAGTTTGAATTCTTACTTTCATTAGTGTACTTATTGGGCATATGGTTTCTAAATAAGGGGTTATGGTGGACCCACAAAAGGTAGATTTATTAAAAATTAGGCCATACTGAAGAACTTGACAATAATCTATAGTTTTGTCGGATTGATTAGCGACTATCACCGATTGTTAAGGAGTTTTTTTTCATTGCTTTCCATGTGACCCGCTTGAATAAGAATGAAGTCATATTTTAATTGGATGACAAGTGTGAGGAGATTTTTATAAACATTAAAAGTTAGTTTACTTCGGCTTCAGTTCTAACCCTTCCATCAAGGGTTAGGATTTTATTATATTTTTTAATGATTTATGTTTGGGTTTAGGTGTTGTGTTGATACAGGATTGGAATGTGATTGTTTATGCTTTGAGACAACTAAAATCCTATGAGAAGAACTACACTATGCATGACTTTGCATTTACAGTCCTAATATTCTCTTTACAAATTTAGAGGAACTATCTTTATGGGGTAAAGTGTGAGGGGGTTTCATAGACACCATAGCTTACAACACATATTCACCCAGAAATAATTAAATTTAAGATAGATGAGATGGATAAAGTCAATTAAAGTCTATGATGTCTCAATCTTGTATCACCTAGGTAAATCTAATGTTGTGGTGGATGCACTATGCCAGAAACAAGTGAGCAAGACAAGCTTAGAATTTCTAGAGTTGTCTACGTACACATTGAAAAGATAGGTACAGTCTTTGACTAACAATTTTTTGAGATTGTAGGAGACTAGGGAAGAAAAGGCATTGAAACATATAGAATCTACATATACAATCTATGATCAAATTAAGAGTAAATAATTTGAAGATAAAAAATTGAATAGTCTCAGAGAAAAAGAGCTACAAGGGAAGGTAAAGGAGTCCATTCTAGATGACAAAAGGGCATTGAGTATCTGAGGTCAATTTTGCATGCCTTAAGTAGATAACATAACTCAAACCATTTTAGTTGAGGCCTATAATTCTAAGTACTCCATACATCTGGGTGCCAACAAGATTTATAGAGATTTGATACAACACTATTGGTGGAGAAAGATGTTTATGGATTTTGTGGTTATGTGTCAAAACTGCTAACAAGTCAAATACGAACATCAGAATCTTAGTGGTACCTTGAAGCGGATGCTCATTTTGGAATAGAAGTGGGAACAGATAATGATGTATTTCATGGTTGGTCTTCTAAAAATTTTGAGGAAATGCAACTGTATTTTGGGTTATTGTTGAAATATTAACTGAGTTGACTCACTTAGTTCTAGTAAGAGATGATTATAATTCAATCATGTTAGCTAAGATTTATGTGAAGGAAATTATGAGGCTACATGGGGTATTAGTGTCCATTATGTCAGACATGGGTACTAGTTCACTTCTAATTTATATGATAAGTTTTAGTCTGAGATGGATTCTAGATCAGACCTAAGCATAGCTTTTTATCCATATATCAATAGTCAATTAGAATGGACTCTACAAGTTCTTGAAGACATGCTTTGGGCTTTTATCATAGATTTCAGGGGTTAGTAAAACCAACACTTCTGAGGCCCAATAGCAGCTACCACCCCATTATCGATATTTCTCCTCTAGAGTCCATATATGGTAGACAATGTAGGTCTCTATTTGGTGGTTCAACGTATTTAAGGTGAGGTCTTGGGGCACAAATATGATCAAGGACTCTATGGATAAGGTTAAATTCATATCAGAGAAGCTCATAGCAAATCAAAGATGACCGAAGCAATATGCCAAAAAATGGTGAGGGATATAAAATTTGAGAAGGCATAGAAAGTACTCTTGAAGGTCACCTAATAAAGGTATGATGTGATTCTACAAGAAAAGAAAGTTGAGCCCAAGATAAATAAGAACTTTTGAGGTGTTGAAGAAAGATTGGTTAGTAGTATATGCCTTACCCTCTAGTATGTCTAGAGTTTACCTTGGACTCCATGTGTCAATGTTAAAGAAGTAACATATAAATGATGATTATATTATTCATTGGGATCCTAATAAGTTTGATAAGGGACAATCTTATGAAGATTAACTGATTGCAATTCTGGACAAAGATGGAGAAATTTAAGGACATAAGTTATTTTTTATGTGAATATTTAGTGGAGGAACCATATTTTAAAAGAGGTTACATGTGATATAGATACAAATATGCAAAAGTGGTACCTACATTTGTGTAATTATTCGTGTAGTTTCTCTTTTGGTGGTTATGTTTTCCTTCTAGCCGGTAAAATTCAAGGCTGAATGAGTGGTAAATTATTATCCGAGGTAACAACCCAAAATATTATTGCACTGAAATAAAGAGTAAAAATTGCACCTAAATTTCTCTTAGAGATATTTTGCGAAATTTAGGGATAGCCTAGGATTGGCTTATTTGTGAGGGTGTGATAATTGAACAAAATCTAACATTAATATGGTCTGTAGTGATAGGATTTGACTTGACATTAGATAGTTAGCAAGTACATAACACTTTAAATGGAGTCATACAACTATGGTTATAGCATTGAGCATGGAGGAGTTAGTTCGTGATGCCAAAATTTATGGTGTGAGTTTTAAAAAAGAAAAATTAAGGAGGGGTCTCAAGTTTCTACCTTAGTCCGCTGCCGCAGAAAAAGTAACTATTATAGTGGTATTACTGTAGTGATAACCAGAATCATAATGGTAGCCTCTATGAAAAGGGTTGTAAATCACTGTAGTGGTACCACTACAACAACAATTACGCTCTACAACAGTAATGTGCAGTAAATTTTATATTTTTACATGAAGAAAAATGTCTCCATTCCTAACTTTTCAAAAAAAATGTTATAGAGCTCTCGAGAAGGCAATTTTCTGAAGGTTTTTGAAGTTATTCCTCGTTGAAGGTAACTAATTACATTCTAGACTTGAATTCACTTTCTCTAACATTAAAAAATTATTAAAAAATAGATTAATGTTACGTTTGGGTTTTAATCCTAGTTTATCAAAGTTGATGAAAAATATTGAGATTGCTTATAATTTTAGTAAGTAATGATCCTAGGGTATTAGAAAACACTAATAGGACTAGTATTACGATTGTTTATGCTACCTAAAATAAACTTCATGAGGTTTGAATGATAATAAAACACGAATATGGTGAAATAGGGTAGATTAGTGACTAAAATCAATGGCTTATGATCTCTAATGGTTAAACAAGAATGAATTATAGAAATGACGATGTATTCTTGTCATTGTATAGATCAAAAATGAATTGAACGAGAATGAAAGGGAAACGTGTGGCTTGAAGGTGACTTTGATCAATGGAGTTCGAGTGGGCTATTGTTTTATTATAGAACTTGGAATTTCTTGCCTTTCTAGTTTTTTTTTAAACTTGACATCTATGATTGCCTTCTAGCATGACTTGTGATTTAATTATTGGATTGTATTTCATTTGCACTATGATGATAGGTCGAGTACCATGGCAGCATGAATGTGACCATAGGTTAGGTACCATGCTAGTAAAATATTATGTTGGTAATAAGGTTGAGAAGTGTTGATATGATGCACACACCTTGTATACATGTATTCATACATATACATTGGGTGCTTATTAATGATTTTACATGATGATGAGTGTATATGAAATAATAAAATTTTAAAGCACATGAAAGTAAACTTGTGAGTTGTAACTATGTGATGATATATCATGTATTCACCTAAATGATATCATTGGTTTTGATTTTTATTATGATCATTGTAATATTTTTTTGACTTGCTTACATGTACATTCTAGAGTTATTCAACCTATGATGCTTACCAGTACTTGTTGACGTAATGATGCTACATGTACTCTTTCTTTTTGTTGAGCTTAGAACTTCTTCCAGCGGTTATCATGCGAGATCTGGTCTATATAGTGGCTCAGACTTGATTTTGAGGGTGAGCACCTTGTCCAAGCAACCTTCAGATCTTCTTAAGATGTTGGCATCCCTTGTTTTTGGGACTAAGAAGATCTTCTTTTGTTATATTTTGGGACATTTTATCTTTTCCAGACTTTGTTATTTTTAGATGTTCTTGTACAATGACTTCAGGTCTTAGCGATAGTAATAAATAGAGGTCGTTGCACTCTATTTTGTTTTAATAAGTGACGATGTTTCTGAATAATTAATAGTTATTAAACGAAACATTATAAGAATATGTTTAAAAGCTTGAGCTAATATAACTATGAAGGTGGAAATAAAACTTAAGTAAGTAAAAGTAAGTTTGGCATGGTTCTTCCTCTATAAGTTAGGGTGGGTGTCAATCATGACCATTTAGATCGTGACACCTATAGCATAAAAATTCTATAAATGTAATATCAGTATATTAATAGGTACACATAAAGTATATAAGTAAAGATTAAATACATGATAACAAACACATAAATAGAAGTGCATATAATGCAATTAGTTGAATGATGATGAACTAAGCCATCACATAACCCTCATATAATCCTTTCGAGGATAAACTTCTAAGATAGGGACCATACGATGTTCACAACATATATACTTTCACAATCTCAATCTCATATTTCAATCAACCTTATTAGTAAAATCCTGGGTGAAGGGTTTTATAGAGTGTTTCACTTTTTATTTCAAAATTAGTGCTTCTCTATGGAACCAATTCCATATATATGGATAAATGAAATGAAGATGCATGCTTATAACAAAAGCAATATCATTTGATGAACCAACTCATTGATGGTATCAAATAAGCACAAATATTCTCATACCTTATTAAATCGTGATATATGCCATTGCATAAACCCACAGTAATGAAGAGTCACATGATATATCATTAATATTATATCAATCCCCCAACTTGAGCATTGCATTAAACACAGATGGAAAATAAAAATCAAACAAGAACAATATCAACCTTTGCTTGGTTATCACTATAATAATACCTCTTAAGTGAAATATAATGTTCATAGGCCTCCACTCGAGTATCGCAATAATAATATTATCTTAAGTCATCAACGATACTCAAATAGGCATCTACATGGGCAATACGATACAATAACTATCCCTAAATATAAATCTCATGAGGCAATACCTATCCCATAACATACTTTATATGAAATGTTAACTACTTCGTCCAATCTGAAGAAAGTCAAAACCTACCTTGAAAAATCAAATCTCACTTCTGGACGCTTTAACACTAATCCTTTTCTTTATACACGACTTTAGAACAAACCAAATCTATTAAAAATATAATCTATATGTTAAAAAGATTATAACAATCCCCATATTAGATACTTTTATTTTGAGTCCCAAAATAGTTAAAAAACTGATCCCGGATGACAAAGGATAAAACCAGAACTTTTGTTGAAGAATCATGTTTACCATACTCTATGGATTCTATATAGGAAAATAGTAATAACTCTCATTGAAATTTCTATAATTTTTTGTATTTTGACCCTTTTTCCCTTTCATATGATTGCTTTATAATATCATTCATGAGATGCGGTAATGGTTGATATATTTCCTGAAGCGTTTGGAAGTGATTTATATGAGTTCGTGATTTCAAATAGTCATTAAAATGATTAGTTTGACTACAATCAAAATTTTATGATTCAAGCATTGTTTGGTAATTCTTATAGTTTTATTAGATGCGGAACATCCATTTTGGGTTAGTAGCATAGTTGGTTCGAGTCCCAAGGCCAGTTTGTATTTTATGAGTATTTGATTGAAATATTGATTTTTATTTGGCCTAAAGTTTATTTTAGAGGAAATTTATTTTTGATGATTTTTTGATAAATCTGATGTTTCTATTGAGTCCAAAATGTGAATGACATAAAGCATAGCTGGATTGTGTTTGAAAGGTCTCAGGTGAGTTTTGGGTACTCGTTCGGAGTTTGGAGTTTAATATCATTGAGTTTTAATATTAGCGCCTATAGTTAATGAGATATTTAGTATTACCTATAGTTAAATAGATAATTATGGAATGTTCATCCTACCATTATATTTGTATCAAAATTTCAGAACCAACATAAATAGAATTGACCAATTTTGACTTCGTATGAGGGAGATATGATAGTTTTAGTGTGGACAGATACTGTTGGTACAACAAGCATCATGAACACCAGATTTTATTCGTTAATGCAACGAATATCCACTAAATACCTTCACAACCACGAGGCTTTATTCCCGACTACAAATGGAGCCAGTGAAGGCTCCAATGTTTATTTGAAGCTGGATATTGATTTTGTTAGTATCTTTGACATTTAAGGAGCTAGAAAGCTTTGTTTGAGGTTATTCTTGAAGCGTTTTGTTCTTATATAATCATTGAGTACATTCTTCTACCTTCATTTTCTCATTTTCTAAGAACTTATATTTCAATTTTCATGATTTCTACTCGAAGTTGAGAATCGAAATACTATTTTTATTATCTTTGAAGCTTGGAAGCTCAGATTGAAGCGATTTCAAGTGGGCATTCAAGATTTAAACCACGGTGAGTTCTAAAACTATTATTCATAATTTTCCTATGAATAATATTTTGTTTTCACCTTCAAATCAGGGATTTTAAACTTGAGCTTTTTGAGTTTTCCCACTAAAGAGAAATAATCATGTTTTGATGATTTTTAACTTGATTTAAGTTTTACTTTCAAAGGGATTTCCAATTTATAACTCTTAAGCTATTGATAACAAGATTATTTATTAAATCGCAATTTAACACTTGTATTTCTAAATCAATTTTCAAAGTGATTTTTGATCTGGAATCAAAACATATCGATATGGGTGTCAATGTACTTATTTTGACTTGTAAATGTCATATTTGATTAGATTAGATGTGTTTGGTGATGATCTTAGAGATTTTGGAGATGATTTATGGTAGTGTAGCTTTGGTTTGATACGTCAGACTGGATTTTTACTTGCGATCTTCTTTAAAGGTAAGTTTAGATGTATCTCGACTTATCTAAGATGCTTATATGTTTTATGCTTATTTAATTGTATTTTTTGAATCTCTTAGGATTAGGGGTTCCACTTAGATGAAATGACAAATATCTTTGCGAGTGTCAGATTCATTTGATGGATTTTAGTCATACATCAAATTATCTAAGTTATTCTAGTCATATTTGATTATGCTTAAAATAAAACATAGATAGTTGGCTTATTGACCTTGAATAATGATAGTGGATACCTATTTTAGAGCTTGAATTATTTGTTGTCGACTTTGTTATGATGATCGATGCTTATCGACCTTTAAGGACATAATCATGTTATTACTATTATTTTGATGGTGTTTAAAAAATACTTAGGGTCGTTTGGTGCGAGCGATAAGAATAAATAATCCCGGGATAAAATTTTAGTACCTCATAATTTCTTGTTTGATTGTAAAACTTGGGATAACTTATCTCGGGATCATTAATTACTACTAGGATAAGTTATCTCTCCCTCTTGATGGTATAGTAATACTAGGATAAGTTATCCTTGGATAAAACAATTGAAATGACCAAAGTAAGCCACAAATCCTTTTTATAATTATTTTTCACATTCATGCATTTTAATATCATTTATAATAACATTCATAACCTCTCCTACTCGTTATTTTATAATAAATCTTCATATTTTTATTAAAAAAATTACAATATATAAATATATTTTTTATTTATGAATATATTAGACGTTGAATTGATGTAACTAATAATTATTAGATTAATTTATATATGTATATATATATATATATATAGAGAGAGAGAGAGAGAGAGAGATTTTTATTTCTCCTAAGAATACTAAATATGTTGATTCCCTCATTGAACTACATATTTTAAATTAAATACTTTTTTAATCACTTGAAAATTAATATTGTATATATCAATTAAAATAAATTTTAATATTGTATAATATATGAGTGATATGTGTTTATATGAAGGAATATAAACAACAATTCTCTCTTTTACTTTAACAAACTTAAGTTGAAAGTGTTATTTCAAACTAAATAAGATATAACATTTATTTTAAACACACACGACATAATCATGCGATGGCACACGGCAAAAAATTTAAGCAAAATGAGATGAAAGATTTATTTTTAAATACACAGGACATAATCATGAAAATGCACACACACAAAAATTAAGCTAAATAAGATGACAGTTTTGCTTTTAAGAATGAAATTTAAAGCTTGAAAAATAATTATATAAAAAAGGCTAAATGAGGTGGAGGGTATTTTTGTAATCAATTAACTTATTCTTAAAAATTATACAATGCATATTGTTTTGCATACAACAAATCAAACACTCAATAAGAATTAATTCCATCATAATTAGTGCTACTATTTATTCCAGCATAACTTATCTCGTCATAACTAATTCCAACAAAACTTGTATTCAAACCAAACGATCCCATAGAGTATAAATGGACTTGTAATAGTTGAGGTGATTATCTATGTTTAGTATCTTTTATTAGAGTATATTGTTAACTAGTATAGTTTTGCTTTCAGTTATTTAGTCTAATGATTATCTTTAGGAAATAAGTGATTTATTATATGGAATAAGCTAAGTTGGATAAGTTACGCTATAATGTTGTGTTTGTTGTATATTATTTTTGTGCTATCTGTGTGCGAACTATGTGAATATTATTATTGATTTGAGAGATTATTATTATTATTGTGATATCCGAGTAGGGGCTTGAATTGATATTATTGGCCTTATTTTTGTATTAATTTTCTTATATTATTGTGATGCTGAGTAGGGACTTGCTTTGATATTATAGACCTTATTTGAAGCATTATTTCCCTAATCATTCTTGTTACACCCGAGAAAGGGGATTGGATCAATATTATTGATGTCTTACATGAATTTTACTCTAGTTGTACTATCTGATAGCCTATATCTTGACTATTATCATACTGAGGACATTTGATCTCATTTGTACCATTATTGAATTGATTCACTATCTTCATATTAACTTGGTTATGAGCATACATTCTTAACTCATTCATTTATAGTCATAGAAATAGGTACCACTAAGAAATACTAATTTTTGAAAGAAAATGAGACACCTTAAAAAACCCTTAATCGTGATCGTTTGCTTGCAAGGTTGATTGTGATATAAGAGACATTGTTTTTTACAAAAAAAAATGAGACACTTTATAAAACCCTTGGTTATGATCATTAGTGGGCAAGGTTGATTGAGATATGAGATTAAGATTGTAAAAGTGTATGAATTGCGAACACCTCATGGGTCTTGTGCTCGGAAGGTGTACATAAAACATCATGGGATGGCTTACATCATTATTATACCGCCATCATTGCATCACTTGCATTGAATTACATTGCATTCCTTGGTATGATTTGACATTGTTTGCTTTTGTATTAAATTATCGCAATTGAACCTTGTTTGTCATATTGTAACGACCCTTCAGGTCGTTTGTGAAATTTTCTCAACTTTCTTATTTTAGCTCTCCTCGAAGCTTGTAAACGTGAACTATGACTCACGGAAAGAGTAGTATCAATTCTTGAGGTGTTCGGAAATAATTAAAGTCACTAGTTGTATTATTGTGTATTAATAAATTTAAGTTTGATCACGGTCAATCTTTGGTCAAGAAGACTTCGATATGGTATTTTAATATTTTCAATAGGCCTGAAACGTACTTTTTAGTCAATTTACATAATTCATTTATTTTTATGGTGTACCAAATGAAGGATTTGTTAGAAGTTTTGAATATTTTAAATAATTAAAATAACTGATTGTTAATGAAGATATTATTTTATTAATTTATTAGTGGGCCATATCATCATGTACAAAATAAGGGTAATGGGTTATCAGAATAAAAGTTATACGGTTAATTTTAGAACAAAAGAAAAAGGGAAGAGAAAGGAAGCGCAGAAGAAAAGCAAAGAACACTGTCAAGTGAGTTGATACTAATGAATTACTGGGTTGAAATTTCATAATAACTATGCCAATAATTGGCATCTTTGACTAGTTATGATTTGACCATTATGCATGTCAAATAATAAATTGTTATATGCCAATGATTGGCAGTGAAAGATAATGAATTTAAAATTAAGAATCCTGCATGCACTATATTAAAGTGGCCTCAGTTTTGATGTAAGCAAAGAAAACTAACGTATTGTATTTCTCGTTATTTTAATAATCATATGTTTTATGTTTATGATTTTTTAAAATAAGAATTAATAAGATGGGCATCATTAATTTTGTATTTTTATGGGGTATATATTTGACCAGGTTGTGAATATTCAAAAACTTTACAAAGGGACAAGTCTTTTATAAATTATCTTTTATTTGGATTCTTTGATAGAGGTAGGTTACAGTTTAACTAGTGTTTAAACTAGATTTAATTGTGTGTATGGTCCTAAATTTAATGCTTGTTGATTGGTATTCAAACATACTTAAATTTGATGATATTTGAATTATTGAGACATGTATAAATAATTATTGAAAATTTACTTGATGAAATTGCCTTATGACTTTAAATATATTTGTAACCTTAGTACATAGTATTGTATCCTGAGATGTAGTGTTAATTTAATAAAACATACCTAATATAATTATGGAGGATCGGGTACCACGCCTGTACGGATGTGCATATTGATATTATTATTTATGGAGGATCGGGTGTCATGCCAGTACGGATATGTATATTGATATTAATTGTTTATAGAGGATCGGGTACTACGCTGGTACGAATATGATATTCATATTACTTGTTTTTGGAGGATAGGGTACCAGGCCGATACGGATTCTTATATTAATATTAGTTGTTTATGGAGGATTGGGTACCACACCAGTACAATTATGATATTGATCTTACTTGTTTATGGAGGATCGGGTACCACGCCGGTACTAATATGATATTGATATTACTTGTTATTAAGGATCGGGTACCACGCCGATACGGTACATGAATATAGATTGTTCCTGCAGGTCATGACTAGTTGGGAAAAATAACTCACATAGCATGTGTGTACCTATTTTTGTTGAATTTGAGAGGTTGTATGGGTTATTAAGCATATAACGAGCTAATGGTGTTCTAATTGCGAGGTTTAGAAGGATGTGGTTGTTATTTTTGGTATTGTTGTTGATTCTGTGGATGTTTACAGTATGGTTGATACTCTTGATGGTTATGTGTCTTGTTTGTATGAATTGTTTGACATGTTATTATTGTATTGTTGATTTATTGAATATTTGTTATGTAATGATGTTTGTCTACTTGTTATTTGATTTATGTTGTGTACATGCTAATAAATTGAGTTGACTTATAATACCTACCAGTACATAGAGGTTTGTACTGATACAACCCTGTACTCTTCTTTTGTTGAGTCCAAAAAGTATTCCAGAGGCTCAGACATGACCTCACCTCTAGTGTTTGATAGAAAATTTTGATCCAAGGGTGAGTACTCCGCCTCTAGGCTACTGTCATGCCTGATTTTTACCTAAGGTCAAAACGAACATGACATTATGGACTCAAAAAGAATTAATTTTGTATAGAGTTGGCACCTAATTTTTAAAACAAATAAGGAAACCTTTTTAATTATTAATACGTGTGATTTATGTTTCAGTCTGCAAAAACCAGTGAAGATTCTAGGTAAGGATTCAAATTATTTCGAAGGGAAGGGATTAGGCACCCTTCGGGATCCACAACTATGGTACCCCGCTAGACTAACTTTATCAAAGAGGGAGAAGGTATATTTAAAATAATGTAACAAGTGTGTGTATTAAGTATAAAATAATTCTTTTAAGAATATAAATGTTTAAAACTATGTAAAGGTATATGTATATTAAACATATAAATAAAACATATTGTTATATAAAAATATGTAAAAGACATGTATAAAAATGTATAAATACATGTGGAAAGGAAAAGTATTTTATGATGCATGAAAAAAATATATATTTTGATGTGCCATGAAAAGAAAAATATTTACCAGTAATATTTTTTTTATTTGATTAAAATTATGGAGAAAAGTAAAAATTATTTGAGAAGAAAAAACAACATAATATATGAATTACTGGGTTAACCTATTTCTTTTATGTAATTATATCGAAATAATATATATGTTTTGTCATAAAAGATATAAACAAAAGTGCATTAGTCTATGTATGTAAAGAAAAGATAAAATTGAATAAAGAAAAAAACTTGTTCTGAACAAAAGACTACGTAATATTTTTTTGTGTAAAAAATATAAATTATTTAATTAAATAATCTAAGTAAATCTAATATTTTTATATAAATATTAATGGCCTAAATTTACCTAAACACGTGGAGAAGATTGCGTAAATAAAAAATATCCTGCCCAACACCGCAAAAAACAAAATTTCACTATGATTATCATTTGTACAAGTGTAAGAATATACAAATATAAACTCGCAATTTAAAGTCTTCATTGAATGTTATTCCCGATAAGTATTCCCAATGACCTGCTTAAACACTTGTAATAAAAATGCTAATAACAAATAAATAATAATCAAAATAAATTAAAAGTATATCTGTATATACATATTTTAAAATATAATTTTTGCTAAAAAGTGGACTCAGATAAAGTTTTTAGAATATTATAAAGATTTCATCATCGCCCAAAAATATTTATTTTTATTACGTATTTGTATACGTAAAATCCGTCTTTTTATTTGTGAAGGCCTCAAAAATCGATGGATAGTTTCTTCATCGGCCAAGTATTCGTCCCTACTATAAAATAATAACTTTAATAAAATAAAGTCCGTCTTTTGTAATGGAGTGACCTCAAATATCCGACAAAAAAATAATATCATTGGCCAATTGTAGGCCTTTAATTTAAAATAATAATTTTGATATATAAAATAATAATTTTGATAAAATAAATTTTGTTTTTTAATGGGATGGCCTCAAATATCTGATAGAGAGATAATTTCATTGACCGAGTACTGACACATTCGAGAAAAATAAAATCCATCTTCTGTTGCGGGGTGGCCTCAAATATCTGACGGTGAGATAATTCCATTGGCCGAATTTATGCTTAATATTTTATTCAAGTAATAAATAATACACCCAAACCAGTAATGGAGCAGACATCATCAAAAACAGTCCAAAAGTAATTCGAGGGCAATGGCAAAAATCAGCCAAATAGCAGCAAAACAAAACCATCTCCTTGATATGTTTTTTAAGTGAAAACTTAACCCCAAAATAATCAAATCACTCACAACAATTAGCAATGATTTTCAGCATCAACAATGGAGACAACTATAAGTAACTAGATTATCGAAAAGATGTCGGAAACATGTAAAAAAAAAGTAGCTTGGCCGGAGAGCATAATTTTGGACAAATTAGAAAATAGACATAACAAATCAAATAAATGATATAATCGGAGATAATCAAGAAAACAATGGTGTCGCTTCAACAAACTTTGCTAGAGCAACACCGGAGAAGCTTAACCCGGCCAGATCTATAACAAAATTGAAAAAAAAATGCAAAATAGGGAAAAGTAGGCAAATCGTGGATGCGTTTGGTGGCTGTCGAAAAGCAGCTCGCCAGAGTTGTTATAGGTGGTGGTTTGTCGGCTGGAGAGGAGACAGGAAGGAAGATGGGTAAGGTTATATCATCGTTGGCTGCCGTCCGTCCGGTGGCCAACTTCAGCGTCGGCTGGCAGTGAAGATTTGGGAGGTTAAAGGCGTGAGAGGGGAGAGAGAGTAAAAAATATCTGATGGGGTGTAGATCATGCATGTGTTTGTTTGTGTATAGTGTGTGGTGGTGTTTTGTGTTTTCAAAAAAATGTAACCCCCTCCCCTTTATAATAAACAAAAACTCATATTTTAATCAAAAAAAAGAGAAAGAATTATCTTTTTAACCATTAAATAGTATACTACTATTAATCAATAGTATGTTACTATTAACTAAAGAAAAAAATGTCATCTTTGAAAAGTTGACATGATTTTAATTTGATTGATTTGATTGACTTATGCACTGTGCATTAAAATAATTAAATCAACTCACATTTGCAGGTCGTATAAATAACATACAAAATATTGTATGATGATGTATAATTACAGAAAAATATAAACGAAAAATAAAAAATATAACTATCTTGAAAAAATATAGTATTCTATAAATAATTAAATTTATACTATGCAATAAAAAGTATACAATGTTATGCTGTGTACATATGAAAATAATTGTGCAAAAATATTAAAATGATAATAAACTGATAAAAATTCTAAAATTTACAAAATTAATAATTATGTAAAATTAAAATATGACAATAAATTTGTAAAAAAATCTAAAATAATGATAATTATCGATAACTTGTCGGATGTGACAAAACATTATTGTGCGATCCTTGTCAGATGTGACAAAACGTTAAATGATTATACTATACAAAAATGATTATTACAACTCAATGTTTGCGGACTGTAAAATGTAAAAATTAATTTGTAATTATGAAAAAATGTAAAGAGTGTTAAAAATAGTAAAAAAATAATTAATTTAAAAATATTATAAAAATATGATGTAATGTCATGTAGGTGTGTATTTTGTGCATTTATTGTGTGAATGTATGTTGGACATTTAAAAAAAGAAAAAATAATAATAAAATAAAATATGAAATCTAACTTTTTCCGAACACATCCCTTATATTATGGATAGTATGTGAGAAAATGTCAAGTTTCATAAATATGATGAGACCTTGACTTAATTGGTTTGTTATTATGTGTATTAAAATAACTGATCTGATTCAGCTTTTGCGGATTGTAATAAATGTACAAAAATGTAGGTATTGAATTGATATGTAATTACAAAAAAATGTAAAGAATATTGAAATTATTGAAATATAATTAATAAGAAAATACTGTAAAAAATGTGTCATGCATGTGTGTGGATGATTGTAAAATGTTAAAAACGATAATGTACTGATAGAATCCTAAAATAAAAAAATTATTAATATATTATGGTAGGTAAAAATGTGACAACAAATTGATTAAAATTCTAAAGTAAGGATGATTATCAATAATTTTTCAAATAATTATAAAAATATGTAAAAATTATATTTTGTGCCCTTCAATGATCAGGAAACCTGAAGACGTTAAATTTAGGCACGGAGAGCAAAAATTGGGTGTCAACCATTGCGCTTTTTCATTTGAGGACAATGTAGAAGTGTTCGAATGAGAACGTTGAAGTGTATCCAATTTTCTCGACAATAATGATATATTTTTTATTTTTTGAAGAAAATTCAACCGAACTTCAATTTAGAGTTACCTACATACCTCGAGTTGTGTGAGAATTAGATCGGGTGTAGTTCAAAAGATTAGGCAAATTGCCTCTCGTTCTGTTATTAATGGTGAAACACCGTGTGAAATAATTAATGAAATATGGACTATTTGGGAACAGAACTGTTCATCTATTCCCGATGTTTCTTTTAAAATTGCCCCAGTATCAAGCTGTGAGATGCTAGAAGTGCAAGATATGTACTTAATAGGGACAATGAATGATTGTGGAATTGTGATGACCGAACTCTGCATAGAGCTTTCTATATATCTAGAGTGTCACGAGAATTAGGTCAATGTAGTTTGAAATGAGAAAATTGAATAAATTTTTTAGGCAACTCTCAAAATTTATCCCAGTGTATGATTCATGGCTGATACTGTCTTCTGAGAAAGGAAAAAAATGTCTTATTATTATGGACTGTAATTTAACTGAAAAGATGTATACATCTCCGATTGTCTACAGGGACTATGAATGAAAGATGTATCCGATTGTCTACGGGAAGTTAAAAATAAAAGACGTCTCTAATTGTCTACGAAGACTTAAAAATGAAAGACGTCTCCAATTGTCTACGAGGGCTTAAAAATGAAGGACGTCTCTGATTGTCTACGAAGACTTAAAAATAAAAGATGTCTCCAATTGTCTGTGGACTATGTGATGAATAAAACATGTATTCGATTATCTACGGAGACTTAATGACATCTCTAATTGTATATGAAGACCAATGTTGATTGTCGTCTCCGATTGTCTACGAAAACAAATATTGAATGATGACGTCTTCGATTGTATACAAAGACTTACTGATATCTCCAATTTTCCAAGAAGACCGATATTGATTATCATCTTCGATTATCTACGAAGACTGGTGTTGATAAATGGTGTCATCGATTGTCTATGAAGACTGTGTATAATATCTCTAATTATCTATGAAGACTGATGTTGAATGTCGTCTTCAATTGTCTATGAAAATTGATGGATGACATCTGTAATTATTTATGGAGACTGATGTTGATTGTCATCTCCGATTGTCTATGAAGAGTGTGTGATGAATAATTAAGTCTTCGATTATTTATGAAGACTCTATGCATGACACTTCCAATTGTGTACGGAGGCTGATGTTGATTGTTGTCTTTGATTGTCTACGAAAACATATATGAATGACATCTCCGATTGTCTATAGAGACTGATGTTAATTATCATCTCTGATTGTCTAAGGAGACTAATGTGATGAATGATGATCTTTTCGATTGATTATGAAGACTGATGTTGATTATCGTCTCCAATTGTCTATGAAGACTGACGAATGACTCTTCAATTATATATGGACACTGATGTTGATGGTTGTCTCCGATTTTCTATAGAGACTAATGTGATGAATGATAATGTCTTCGATTGTTTACGAAGACTTGATGCATGATACCTCCAATTGTCTATAGAGGTTGATATTGATTGTTGTCTCTGATTGTCTATGGAGACTGATGTGACATCTTTGATTGTTTACAAAGACAGATACATGACACCGTCAATTGTCTATGGAGGTTGGTGTGGATTGTCGTCTCCTATCGTCTACGGAGAATGATGTGACATCTTTGATTCTTTGTGAAGACAATGCATGACACCTCTAATTGTCTATGGAGGCTAATGTGATGAATGGTGTCTTTGATTGTCTACAAAAACTTGATGACATCTCCAATTTTCTATGGAGACGAATGTTGAATGATGATGTCTTTGATTTTCTATGAAGACTTGGTTGATATCTCCAATTGTCTACGGAGAGTGATGATAAAATGACGTCTCTGATTGTCTACAGAAACTATGTAATGAATGATGTCTTCAATTGTCTATGAAGACTATGTCATGAATATTGTCTTCGATTATATACGAAAACTATGTACGATATCTCCAATTGTCGATGGAAACTTGATGATAAAATGATGTCTCAGATTGTCTACAGAGACTATGTAATGATTGTTGTCTTCGATTGGCTATAAAGACTATGTTGATAGCTCCAATTATCTATGGAGAGTGATTATAAAATAACGTCTCTGCTTGTCTACAGAGACTATGTAATGAATGATGTCCCTGATTCTCTACGAAGACTATTTCATGAATGTTGTCTTTAATTGTATACGAAAACTATGTACGATATCTTCGATTGTCTATGAACACTTGATGATAAAATGACATCTCTGATTGTCTGCAGAGACTATGTAATAAATGTTGTCTTCGATTTTCTACGAAGACTATGTTGATATCTCCAATTGTTTATGGAGAGTTATGATAAAATGACGTCTCTGCTTGTATACAAAGACTATGTAATGAATGACATCCCTGAGTGTCTACGAAGACTATGTCATGAATGTTGTCTTCGATTTTATATGAAGACTATGTATGATATCTCCGTTTGTCTACGGAGACTTGATGATAAAATCATGTCTCTAATTGTCTACAGAGACTATGTTATGAATGTTGTCTTTGATCGTCTATAAAGACTATGTTGATTGTCGTCTCCGATTGTTTACGAAGACTGAGGCCATCAACTAGTGAGGTGACTGAAATCTAATAGCCCTCTCAACTAGTGAGGCTATGGATGTGTAAAAAAAAATTCTCGACTTGGAAAAAAAAATGTAATAGCCTCTCGACTGGTGAGGCTATAAAAAATATAAAATACTCAAATATGAGCACCTGACTAAAAAATAAAATGTTGGTATTTAAAGATATGTGCATGAAAGAAAAAGGCAAAACATCCATATTTGAAAATTAAAAGCCTTAAATAAAAAGAAAAAAAAATGCATGCATGTGAAATTAAAGTGGGTGCCTTGTATTAAAAGTAAAGAAATGTATGTATGTGAAAATGGGTGTCTTGAAAGAAAAGTAAAGAAATGTTTGTATGTGAAAATAGGTGTCTTGAATGAAAGGTAAAAAAATGCCCATATGTAAAAGTGGGCTTCTTGAAAGAAGAAAGAAGAGAAAAAAAATGTATTTTCTTGGTAAAAGTGCTGAAAGATGAAGAATGCATGGTCATGTCTTGACTTAGATTGATACCAATAATTAGTAGTGTGTATAAGAATTTTCCATTTCATTTCCAACTAACCGAGATCGACTTCAAGGTAACTCCTATAGTTTCAAGTGGTACCTCAGACATGCCTAAGTATCGACAAGATTTGTTGTTCTTGCTACAAACAAAGATTTCTAACTACACCTATCCCATGTTTGAAGTGCCCTCTCAAGAAAGAATTTCTTGTTTTCACACATATTTGAGTATTTTTTTTTTAAAATTTAGAGATGTCTGAAGATAAACACTAACACTCAGGAAGAAAAAAATTCAATGCATACAATCGTGATACCATAGGCTTGACCTTCATGTGAGTATCCACTAATGTGAGGACACTTGGAATAAGATCCTGTAGGACTTTTCATTGGTTTGTAATATAGTCTTGGGGAACGGGTAAGATGATACTTGGGATGAAGGTGACTAATTCCTCAATGAGCACTGCATTTGTGTTTTCGACATTTGTTGCGCTTTGATGCGTGATCTTCTTAGTTGTGCTATGTTGTCCCTTGTTTTGTACTTGCTTCAACTTCTTTTGAATCTTGTGTTGGAGTTTTCCCTCTTCTTTCAATAAACTATATATTTTTTTTGTTCTTTTTTATTCCATTCTCTTTTTTGGGGGAATTTTGCTCCTTTTGAAGTTGTTTTTTTCATTTTTGTCCATCTAGGACAATATATCCTTTGCATTTTGCGTCTTTGATCTTGATTCTTTGTCCATAATTTGTATGTATTTAGTGCGCTCAAGAAGGTAGGGCCAATAGAGAGATAGTGCATGTAAGCACTAAAAACGGTATAGGTTTAAATACAGTTGTCCAAAGAAATGTTTTAGGCTCAAAAAAGGAAATACTAAGGATTAATTTCATTTCGTGGGCTGTGAAAGGTACAATCGGGTCAAAGAAGGCCTACGATTATTTCCTAACCCAAGTATAACTCAGAATTTCACCTCAACAAACATTTAGGCCAAGTTCTAGATCAACAATGCAATGTAATGAATTATAAACTAAAGATTATCACACATGCATATGAAAATATGAGGGTGGCTTTGTTCTTGTCATAGATGTATGCAAGCGAATTTTTTCAAGTGTTACTAAGGTGTGATAAAAGGTACCAAAAGAATATATAGTTTATCATGAAATCGGTCATTTACATCATACTAATTTGTTCTTTCTCATGCACACTCCTAACTGTATTGGTATCAACCAAGTCAAAATTTTATTTTATTTTTGAAAAGAATGGGACCGAACCCAAATGAAGGTTGCCTACGTACCTTGTGTAAACAAGAATCAGGTCTGTATAGTTCAGATAAATTTGCAATTTTGTATGTACAATGTATGATTTTAAAAAAAATTAATGGTCATTCATAAAAATAATGTGAAAGATGATCAAGAAAGAACTACTTTTAGCATCAAAATTGTTTTGATCAAATGATTGAAAGACTGAATGTAATGCATAGGGAGAGCCTTGACACAACTACAGTATGCTGACAAGATTAAAAAAAGTCAAACATTGAAGGAATTATGACATTATTTTACCGCAGTTGGAACAATTATTATAACTGAAAGAAAATATTTAACCCTTGCTTTTGAAAGTGAGGATCGAGATGCCATAAATTACGTTGTTCGAAAGAAGACGTTAGATATTCTCGCACCAAAATTGGGTGAGTATCTGGAGGTAGGCCGGTTGGGCACTAATGTAATTAAGAGTTGTATTTGAGGAGTTATTGATTTGCGCTCTTGAAAAATTTTGGAGAGCGTTTTTAAACTAATTTAGAAAATTGCCCCAATTTTAATACCGGAAAAATTATTCTAAAATAGTTAAGAGACTGAACCCTAATGCAGGATTTCCTACGTATCTTGTCAGGACAAGAATCAGGTCAAAACATAGTTCAAACTCTTTTTTTTTAGTTTATATATGTCGTGATTTATTTCTAAATTAAGAATTTTCCCTAAATGGTAGTGAGTAGTACCGAATAATTGCGAAAAGACACATAACCTAAATGCACCAATTCTGAAAATAAGGAGTCTAAAAAAGATTTAAAGCATTGCAGTACAACCCTCGCGTGTTCGGTGTGTGAATTTTGCACGACCAAAAACTCAATGTAATTGTGATTTATGATTACATAAAGTAAATAATGTGTAGCAGTTTCACAATTTACAAATTTAATGTACCAAATAAATAATAAATAAAGAATTGATAAGGCAACAAAATTAACCTGTACAGGTAATGTAAAGAATTTATAACCAAATACACATAATGTACAGCGTGAAACAAGTAAGGAATTAAAGAATTTAATCATATGAAAAAATGTAAAAATACCTCCCTCGAATGAAAAATTGAGTCTATCGTGGTTAGAACCATCATGCATCCCCAGCAGAGTCGCCATTCTGTCATGCCCTATTTTTGCCAAGGTCAAACAAAACATGACTTATTGGACTCGAAAAGAATTAAATTTTGTTCAGAGTCACCACCTAATTTTTGAGGAAGATAAGGAAACTTTTTGAATTATTAACACATGTAATTTATGTTTCAGTCTGCGAAAACCAATTAAGATTCTAGCTAAGGGTTCAAATTTGTAATACCTCGTTATTTTCTTATCTTAAACTCACCCCACAAATGTTAAGGATTAACTCTTATAATGAATGATGCTTATTTTGTGTGGAATTCTGTATATTTGAACTTTTCATGGCATAGAAAATTTAATAAGCTTTCCAACAATATAAGATTCTCCTAGATCCAATAACCGGGTACGAAGTTATGGCTATTTTAAGTTCCAGTCGCAAAACACTGTCAGTTGGACCATTGGCACATCGCAGAGCAGTGTTAATTCAGAATTTTCATTTTTTAGTGTTCCTCTGAAATATTGGCACGTTGCGGAGAGAGCCAATTTCCATAGGTCCAGTGCGATAATGGCGTTGTAAGCAATAAAATGTTATCCATATAAAATTCGAATCATATTAAATTTAAAATATATTAATCCCAAATAAATATTGTGGATTAATGTAATTGGATCAATTATTTAAATCCAAACTTGTGTGGGTTTATTTAAAGTCCAATTATTTTAATTGGGCTAGTCCATTAATTTAGGTTAAAAATGATTAACCCACTTTATCAAGCCCAAGATGTCATCATATTAATTTGGGCTACAAATGACTTAGCCCACTTTAGTAAGCCAAGATGACATCATATGCTAGAGGCCCAATTTGGTGCCACATGTCAAATGGCGTGGCATGCCAAGTCAAGTGAAGGAGACAATGGGACCATGCCACGTGTCAAAATGATGTAAATTAAAAGCCCATAAAAAATTTCATGTCACCTAAATCTGATTGGTCAAAGAAAGTTCATGTTTATCATGACTCTTTACTTCCTACAACTATAAATAGGGGCCTCATAATTCCAAAAAGGGGACAAGTTTCACAAGAAGCAAGAGAGAGCTCGTGGATCAAAGCTGCAGATTTCTCTACAAATTCAAGAACAAGCTCATGATTTAAAGATCAAGAGTTCAAGATTCAAGAACAAAGTTCAAGCTTCAAGATCTAGACTTCAAGATTCAAGAACAAGATCAAAGGCCCTTGAATTCAAGTACATGTTGATATCAAGTTCATCAAGTCTTCAAATCAAGTTAGAGTTCAAGATCAAGACCGCAAGATTCAAGAACAAGCTACCAAGCCCTTGGATTCAAGCACAAGTCAAGATCAAGTCCGTCAAGTTCAAGATCAAGCTCGAAGCCCTTGAATTGATAGTTGGAAAGGTGAATCAGAGGAATCATAGAGATTGTAACACTCATTTATCGAAATCAATAAATTGGTTGTTGCAGTATTTTTCTTGTCTCAGTTATTTATTTTTGGTCTCAAGAATTTTATTGTCTAAAAAATTCTAGCATGCCCAGTGGAAATCTCTACCTCTCATCTCAACTTTTCAGATTTTGAAGATTAAGAACGTTAAAATGACTTCCAAGAAGATCAACTTTCAATCAACTGCTTCCAAGACTGTTGATTCAAGGTTCTTTGCCGAATTAGAAAGCATCATTGGTGTTAATTTTGGGAGTTTAGGAGCTATCACGAGGAGCAAGGTAGGCTTGCTAGGACAATAAACACATCTAGTGTTGTCCGAGCCAACTCTAGTTTTTAGATCTTTAACCCCGAAAGGAACGAAGTCCAATACAAGTGCTTCAAAAGGAGGAAGCAGTGTTGCGGAATCGCTTAAGAAGTCTCTTGCTCTACTTGAGCATTCTGGTTCCAAATACTCTATTTCAAAGAGCGATGGTCATTCAACAAATATGTCATCTCTACTTATACAGCATTAGTTAAGCACTTCGAAGATCAAACTAAGCGATAATCTATGTTACTCTCCGACATCTCCGTTGATCATGCAAGCAATGGTAACTGATACCTCATCTATGAAGGAGCATCTTGCGAATTTGACAAAGGCAATTGAAGGCCTGACCAACTATGTACAGAATAAAGAGGCTAGGATTGATAAGATAGTAGATAGGGTGGAAGTATTGATAGATGGAGAATCTATCCATGCATCGGGAAAAGCTCCAGAGGTTCATGAGATAGAAAATCCTGTGAAACAAAACCATCGACAAAAGAGGTGCAAGTTTCTGCTGAAGGAATGATCAAGATTGGGAAATTGAGGGAATTTATTGAAGGGACCCTCAAATACAAGTATAATGTTGTCACCAAGTCTTCCCTTGCATATGCCAAGCCCTACACTACGAGAATAGATAGCCTCAAAATGTCTTTCGGCTATCAACCCTCCTAATTTCAAAAATTTGAGGAAAAAGGTAATCCGAAACAACATGTTGCATGCTTTGTCGAGATATGTAATAATATTCGAACTTACGGTGACTATCTTTTCAAACAGTTTGTTCATTCCCTAAAAGGAAACGCCTTTGATTGGTATACGGGCCTCGAGCCTAACTCTATCGATAGTTGGGAACAATTGGAACACGAGTTCCTAAATTAGTTTTATAGCATAAGGCGCATAGTGATCATGATAGAGATCAAAAATACTCAGCAAAAAAAGGATGAACCAGTCATTAACTTCATCAATCGATGGAGAAATGCTATCCTAAACTGCAAAGATACGCTCAGCGAAGCTTCTGCAATAGAGATGTGCGTCCAAGGAATGCACTAGGAGCTTCTCTACATCTTGCAAGGCATTAAGCCTAAATCCTTTGAATAGTTAGCTACCCGTGATCATGATATAGAGTTGAGCATTTCTTCTACTGGAAAGGGGGCGGCGCCTATTCATGACCCTCGAAGGAGAAAGGATAAGCAGGAACCCAAATGATGGGACAAGTTTGTTCCAAAAAATGAAAACAAGGAGTCCATAAATATTGATATGTCTCCTACGAAGGACACCACAAAGTTTAGCAAGAAGCAAAGTGTGAAGACAACATCTGGAGAACGTCCGAATCAGAAAAATTTAAAGGAGATGCAAGAAAAGGAATATCCCTTCCTTGATTTTGATGTTGCTGAGATTTTAGATCAACTCCTTGAGCATAAGCTCATTGAACTCCCAAAGATGAAGCATCCCAACAAAGCTGGAAGGACCAATGACCCTAATTATTACAAATATCCTAGGCTCGTAAGTCATCCTCTGGAAAAGTGCTTTATCTTTAAAGATAAAGTCATGCAACTGGCAAAAGAAAAGAAGATCTTCTTTAACGATGAGACGGACAGTTCTCATCAAATCTATATTAATTTTGGCTTACTCAACCCAGTCCAAATATATGTCGAACAGAATAATGAGAAAATATTAGAGCCTGATAGGTCTTCAGTTGACGAAAGCAATGATGAAGGTTGGACTCTGGTGATGAGGCGCAGATGCAGGAGGATGAGTCTACGAAAAGAATCGTCCAAGCATCCAACCAGAAGAAGAATGGTAAGGAAACTAAGGAAATAGAAGTTGGTTGAATTCCCAAAGAAGACGAGGGTAATGAAGCTTCGCCACCAAAAACGTCGGTGTCCAGTGAATTTGGAGGAATTCTTACCTAGTTGGTTTCAGACTGCCTAAGTTAACCTTGAGGCATCTTGTTTTAATACCGTCAAAGAGGGGGCAAAGGATGAGAATCTACCCATGGATGTTCCTTCACCTTCCAAAAAGCTTGCTGAAACTCTTGACGAAGAGGCATATGTGTGTGATACAAAAATCACACACAAATAACGATCTTCTGCTTGGTGAGGCTCTACATAACTGTCCCTTATACATGGTGGGTCAAATTCTAGGAAAGAAAATCAATAGAATCTTGATAGATAAAGGATCTGGAGTAAACATTCTGCCTATCCGCACAATGAAGGAACTTGGCATCGCTACTAGAGAATTGGACGAAAGTCATATAATAATCCAAGGATTCAATCAAGGGGCCCAGAGGGCCATGGGATGTATCAAATTGCGGATTCGTATGGGTGATTTTCAATCAAACCCATTGATGCATGTAATCGATGCCAAAACTTCATACAATATATTTCTTGGTAGGCCTTGGGTTCATAAGTACAAAATTATCTCGTCCTCTTACTATCAATGCTTCAAGTACCTTAAAGACGAGTGGAAAGAAAGATGGTTTCCGATGACAAGCCATTCACTGAAGCTGAGTCACATTTTACCGATGCAAAATTCTACTTAAAGAAGTATGTTGTGGATGAGAAAAGGGTTGATGATGTCAGCAATACAAATTTTGATGATCTTGCAGCCAAGAAGGCTGTGGTGACTATTGAAAAGGTCTCCACCAAGAAGCCTCTCTCCACTTCAAATGAAGAAAGCGTTGCTCCTATGAAAAAGAAGGAAACTCCTGTTCTTTGCTATGTGCCAAAGGTAAAAAAAGAGAAACATCACCCATCTGATGCCCAAGATAATGTGTTAAATGGGTTAAATTTACCTAATAGGAATATTCACGCGATAAATCCATCCTCAAGTCTAGTTGTGGCTCAAAATTTGCCATAAGATATAACACTCTCTACGAAGCGGACAAAGGAAGGCTTCGACCCAAATGCATATAAGTTATTTGTAAAGGCTAGACATAATCCTAATAAGCCATCAAGGTTAGGTAAACATCCGTCATAAGGTACAATAAGGTAGGCATATGAAGGCCTAGAATACACACAGCCACCTCCAATTCGCATCTCTATAAGAAGGGCGGTTAGTAACTATATCACTGTAGAAGAGGAGTCTACCATATCCAACAAAAGGCCTTCTGTCTTTGACAAACTTAGAGAATCAACCGCAAGAACTTCTGTATTTAAGAGGTTGGGTCCTCTAAATAAGAAGAGAAGTAACAAGCGTCAAAGAAGTTATCAAAATATAAAAGTGCACTCCTCGCCTAAGATTTAGAAGGATTTCCAAAGTTTGATTCCATCTAAAATAAAGCAACAGATGAAACTGGTAGTTTCATGCAACAAGGTGTTAAAAGAAAATTCTCATACTGTGGTTTATACCAAGAAATGTGAGGAAGATAAAGAAAGTGTTAGCTCCTCATATCATGTTACGGCCCAGAATGAGAATGAGGCCTCATCTCAAATGAAGGTTGATGAAGAGATGGAAGATATATTATGGTGTCACCACATATCCATCAACGAAGATGATCCTCAAGAGGAGAAAGATACTGGAGATGCTCCATCTACACTTGAAGAAGGAGTGAAGGCCACAATAGATCCCTTGAAAGAAGTTAACCTTGGAACTGATAAAGATCCAAGACCAACTTACCTGAGTGCTTTTCTAGAGATGGAGGAAGAAATTATATATTTAAATATACTCAAAGAATATATGGATGTCTTCACTTGGAGTTATAAGGAAATGCTTGGCTTAGATCCAAAATTAGTGGTCCATCAATTGGCGGTGAAGAATGGTGCTCGTCCTGTTAAGCAAGCTCAAAGACGTTTTAGGCCAAATTTGGTTCCACTAATTGAAAATGAAGTTAACAAACTCATTGAACATGGCTTTATTCATGAAGTTAAATATCCCACGTTGATTTCAAGTATTGTTCCAGTACTAAAAAAGAATGGCCAAATTTGAGTTTGTGTTGACTTTTGAGATCTCAACAATGCATGTCCTAATGATGATTTCACAATCCCCATACCAGAGTTGATGATTGATGCCACCACTGGTTATAAGGCAATGTCCTTCATGGATGGTTCATCTAGTTATAAAAAAATTTGCATGGCTCCAAAAGATGAAGAGCTCACTACATTTCGTACGCCCAAAGGTATTTGTTTCTACAAGGTGATGCCTTTTGGTTTGAAGAACGCTCTCGCCACTTATCAAAGGGCTATGGAAAACATCTTTGATAGCTTACTCTACAAGAGTGTTGAATGCTACGTGGATGATCTAGTGGTGAAGTCAAGAAAGAGATATGACCACTTAAAAGATCTAAGAATGGTGTTCGAGTTACTTCGAAGATATCAACTTAGGATGAATCCGTTGAAGTGTGCCTTCAGAGTTACTTCTGAAAAGTTTTTGGCTTCATTGTGCGACACCGAGGAATTAAAATTGATCAAGATAAGGTCGATATAATTTTAAAGATGCCCGAGCCTCGAAACATTCATGAGTTAAAAAGCCTTCAAGGAAGGCTAGCATATTTAAGGAGGTTCCTCTCAAACTTGGACGGAAAATGTCAACCATTTAGCTGTCTTATGAAGAAGGACACTCTCTTCGAATGGGACCAAGCTTGTAGTAATGCCTTTGAGAGTATCAAATCATACTTAATGAAGACACCAGTTCTTGCGGCACCCATACCTAGGAAACCACTGATACTCTATATCGTGGCACAAGAAAGGTCAGTTGGAGCATTATTGTCTCAAGAAAATAGTGAAGGCAAATAAAACTCTTTGTACTATTTGACCAAAATGATGACACCAAATGAGCTGAAATATTTTCCGATCGAAAAGTTATGTCTGGCATTGGCTTTCTCTATCCAAAAGATGAAACACTACTTTCAATCTCATAATGTTTGTCTTGTGTCCAAGGCAAATCCCATCAAGTTTGTGATATCGAAACCAGTACTTAGTGATCGACTTGCAAGGTGGTACCTCCAATTTCAGCAGTTTGAGATCATGTATATTCCCCAAAAGGCTATAAAAGAACAAGCATTGGCTGACTTCTTGGTAGAGCACCCAATACCTGATGACTTGGAACTGAGCGATGAACTTCCAGATGAAGATGCAATGGCTATTCAAGTTAGATCCCCATGGAAGATGTACTTTAATGGTGTTGCACATCGAGATAGAGCTGGTTCTTGCGTAGTGTTTGTTACTCCACAAGAAGAGGTCATCCCATACTATTTTTCCTTGACGAATCATTGTTTCAATAAGGTTGCTAAGTTAAAGTGCTCATACTCGAACTAGAGATAGCTGTCGACATGAAGCAACTGCAATTACAAGTTTTTGGTGACTCCCAATTGGTGATAAGGCAGCTGTTGGGAAGCTATGAAGTCCGGAAGCTTGAGTTAAGACCATATCATGAATATGCACAAAAGTTGATGTGATGGATTGGAGAAGTAACTGATGATAGGCGAATTTACACGCCTATATCAATATATTTTGCCCATATTTGTGCCACGTTTTGAGAACAAATTATATATTTCATGCACTTTTGGTCCTTTTTCCTGTAAGTGAGCTAAAGAACATGATTAGCAAAGTTTCAGGTACAAATGATGCAGAATTCAGCATTTTGTGGATAACTTGACACCAAAGAAAGCTCACGAAGGAAGGAAAGGGAGCTTGGACGCCTAAAGGACCAAAAGTGATGCATGGAAAATCTGTCCCGGGCTAAAACAGCATTTCCGAAGACCTTGGGGACTAGCAGTAACTTATTAAGATTAGGATAATGATACATTAACCTAGTACAATTGGGTTAAGTATTTCATTAGCTTATTAGGATTAGGATAATAATACAGTAACCTAGTACAATTGGGTTAAGTATTTCATTAGCTTAGTAGGATTTGGTTAAGTATTTCATTAGCTTAGTAGGAATAGGATATGGGTATTATAAATACCCTATCATGCTAGAGATTTTTAAGCATTCCTCCCTTAGTGGAGAGATTGATTCACTTACCATTCCAACAATTCTAATTCTTCTATTAAATTCCACAACAAGAGAGACGTTACTTTGCAAAGGACTTCACGCCATCCTCATCCTTACACCTAACGTGCAAATCTTGATTGGGGTACAATGATCATGTTTATTGTGACTTCCTTCGCACTCATGGGTAACTAAACCTCTCTGTTGGGGTTATGGAAGCCGAATGAGATACTATCTATTGCTGTGAGATTGTGAGTTCGTGACACATATGCTGCTTATATCATTATTCTCTTCATCTTAATGCAAATTCTTGTGTCTGCAGATGCATAGAATAACGCCAGTATAACATTTAACTTGTTTGAAAGAAAGGTTAACTTTCTGGAAAAGAGATAATGTCAAGGTAGTAGGGTCCCATCCCCTATTAAAAAGTTAGTGCCGTAACTTGATTAACCTCTTGGAGAATTTGTACCATTAGATACGCTTTAAGCTCGAAAGATTTAAAGTGAAATAATCCTCGAATAGGTCGAAAGATGCCTGGATTTACCATCGAATACAATTCTCTATAAGCACATGCATATCTGAATTCAACACACTCATAGCCAATAGAGACGTATAACTCAGAAGGTGGACATAACCCCAACTCCTCAATTCTCATTGATTCACAACCTACGAAATATTCTTTCTTTTTACTTTGCTATTTTCAGTTTTGCTTTAATAATTTGGTTACACATTGCAATCCACCCTCATTACGAGACTTGTACTAAAAGTCTAGTAACCGTTGCTTACTTGTTGGCCAAGCTATTCCCTGTGGGATCGACACCCAACTCAGGTTGGGTTCTATATTTGCTAACGACAGCTTTACACTCCTACGAGAGCTGTAGATTGAGCGTTATCAAAAATTGGCGCCGTTGTCGGGGAATACGAGTGTCAACTAAGTTTGTGATAGTTACTAGACCCTTTGGTCAAAGATTCTCGTATTTTTATTTTTAGTTGTTGTTTTTGTTTTATTCAGGTTTGTTCAGTGCATCAATGGATGCACAACGTGAAATTGAAAGGATAACTGCTCAAGTGCATCAACAGAATATGGATAACCCAGGCCGTGCAACAAATCCTGATATGAGGACCTGGGTGATGAGGAGCTACTAAACCCACGACATACTGCTGAGATGGCGGCACCCATGCAGAGAAGAGATCGTCAAGCTAGGTTTAGGCCTGAACGCCAAGCTATGCAAATACCGTTCGATTATGATGATGATGATCTGGACGAAGCTGGTGCCACAGGATCCATTATTCTTCCACCATTAGCGCCCGGAGCCAAGTTCAACATCACTAGCACCATGATTCAGCTTTTGCAACTCAAGGGATTATTTGGTGGACTAGCAGGCGATGATACAAATATGTATCTGATCAACTTTATTTCTACATACAAGTCATTCGACAATCCTGGCGTTGGACAGAATGCAATTTGACTACGCTTATTTCCACTGTCTCTGTTTGGGGAGGCAACTCTATGGTTGAATGGGCTGAATCCTGATTCTATTACTAATTGGAGGCAATTGAAAGACGCTTTCCTAGAAAGATTCTTTCCGCCATCCAAAAGAGCACAGTTGAGAGATGAGATCACAAATTTTTGGCAGCTTTCAACTGAAGCCCTCCACGAAACATGGGAGAGGTTCAAGACGAAGCTTATGCGGTGCCCAAATCACCATATGACCAATGTCCACTTGATGGAGATATTATACAGATCTTTGAATTCGGTGACTAAGCCAGTGGTAGATAATGCAGCAGGTGGATCATTTATGGACATCACCTTTGTGCAGGCAAGCAATATGCTAGATCGGATGACGAAGCAAAGTAGAGCTTGGCACACCAGGGATTCTGAGGTAGCAAGCCCCACTTTATCTATTGGCATGACTGCTGAACAAAGGAGAAGAGAAGAAGAACGTGATCAAGACATGGCGCACACTAAAACACAAATGGATCTTTTTACAAAGCATTTATTATCAGGGAAGACCAAAAAAGTTAATGCCGTGGTATCACATGGAAGAAATGAATCTGATTCAGAAGAAGAAGCCAACTACTTGAACAATCAGGGATGTTTCCGAGGTATTACCCAAGGAAACCAAGGTCGGAGCTATTATGATAAACCTGGATACAAGGACCGCGATCAAGGTAGTTGGAAGAATAATTCAAACAGGAGTGGTTTGTATATTCCTCCTAGAAATCATGAGGCTGAGGCGTCTGATTCCGAAAAGATGTCTATGGAAGACATGATGGCTAAATTATTGAAAGGAGGAGAGGCAACCAATATGGGAGTAACTGAGGTGAAGAACGATTTGTCTTCAATGAATCAGTTGGTTGACTCACATTCCATTGCAATAAGACAACTAGAGCAGCAATTGAGTCAACTTTCAGTAGCAATTAATCAAAGAAAACCCGACACACTACCCAACGACACTGTGCCAAATCCAAGGAACGAAGGATCATGCATGGATATCACTACCTGAAGTGGTAAGGTGCTGGAAACTTCAGCAAAAGGAAAGCAAGTGGTTGACGAAGTAGTGGACATTGATGATAAGCCGACAGAAGAAGCATCCACAGAAAAAGGCCACAACGGCCATGACGTCGACTCCAACAGATTGCAACTTGAAAAAGCTAAAAAACAGAAGCAAGATGAGAAGAAAGTCATGGAGAGAACAATTCCGTACCCACCACCACCTTTTCCTCAAAGATTGAAGAAGGTGTCGGATGACACGAAGTTCATCAAATTCATGACTATGTTGAAACAGCTGACCATTAATGTTCCATTGGTGGAGGCTCTTGAACAAATGCCTGGGTATGCAAAATTTATGAAGGATCTTTTGACAAAGAAGCGGGCAGCAAAGTATGAGTTAAAAGATGGTGTTCATCACTACAGCACAATTGCTACAAGATTGCTAGTTCAGAAAAAGGCCGACCCCGGTGCTTTCACTATTCCTTGCACTGTTGGATCTATGAATTTTGCCAAGGCATTGTGCGATCTGGGTGCTAGCATCAATTTGATGCCACTATCCGTCTACAGGAAGTTGGGGTTAGGCGATCCGACACCAACCAATATGAGGCTCGTGATGGCTGATAGGTCGATAAAACGACCTGTGGGTATCTTGAATGATGTGTTGGTAAAGGTTTCTTCATTCATATTTCCTGCAGACTTCGTTATTATGGATTGCGAGGTGGATTCTGAAGTTCCCATAATCTTGGGACATCCTTTTCTTGAAACTGGAAGTGTGCTTATTGACATGAGGGATAATGAGCTTTTGTTTCGGTTAAATGACGAAGTGGTCCACTTTGATATATGCAAAGCAATGAAGCAACCCAGCGATATGGATGTGTTCTCCGTAGCTTATGAGGATAAGAAAGCATTATCTGTAAAGAAACATCTTACTGTTGAGCCATTGCCTGCTGCACTGCTGAATGTTGAGCATGAGGATGATGAAGATTATAAAGAACTTATGTGTGCTCTAACAGGAATAAGGTCCTATTCTCATACTCCTAAACAGCTGGACCTTGATCTTACGAATCAACCATCACCAACAGCAAAGACTTCCAGCGAAGAGCCACCAATGCTAGAAGCGAAAGAGCTCCCCGATTATCTAAGGTATGTGTTCTTGGAAAGTGGAAGTATACTTCCGGTAAGTGTGGCGGATGATTTAAGGGAACAGCACGTGGAGGCTCTCATCTCTGCTCTGATGAGGTACAAGAGAGCTATGGGTAGGAAGATTGATGATATAATTGGTATCTCTCCTGAGGTATGTATGCACAAGAGTCATATCGAAGAAAATTGCATGCCTACAAGTAAGTATCAGCGTCGTCTGAATCCATTCAGAAAACGATGCCCCATCTATCTCGATGAAGACTAAGTAATCGAGATAGCTATGTCGTGCCGTGACAATAAATCAAGCGCTTGGTGGGAGGCAACCCATCGTTTTTAAATGTTTTTAATTGTTTTTGTTTTCTTAGGATTTTGTCGAGCCACGACCAAAACTAAGGCGCTTGGTGGGAGGCAAACCATCGTACTAATCGTTTTCATTGGTTTTGAGCAAATATAGGTGCGAGAAGTATTCAACGAGGAGATTGGTTTCAAATGACGATTTGGACGCATTGTATGGTAAAGGTGGTAAGTAAGGAATAAGGATGCATAAGGCTATGGATTGAGCATTGCTCATGCCAAAATAGGCATCGAGGAAGGCTAGGCCTAGGTAAAACTAGGCCACGAACAACGCAAAACCTACACTATAGCCTAAGGTCTCGGAATCTAGTGTACAAAGACATAGGCGCCGCCCATGCTTAAGTGTGCTATACACTATGTGCCGCCTATGATATAGCATTAGGTCTCAGTATCTCAAATTCCATACACTATGCGGCGCATATGTACCTAAATGCTATACACTATGCGCCGCATATACCATGCTTATGCAAAGCACTATGCACCGCATATGGACCCTTTTTGTCTCCAAAACCATTTTTAAATGGGTCAAAACCCGACCCATTCTTTTCCTATATAAAGGGGACTTAGTCTTGAAACATAACCACATTGAAACCTGACCTAAAGGGGCAGCACATCAACCCAAATCATCTCATAATTTTTCCTTTTTGCTCTTCCAATTCACAAGAACATCTCCAAAGGCTTCAATCACGTAAGTACTCTTTTATTCTTCTTCTATTTCTCATAAGTACTACGTTGCTATGTCTATTATGAATTGCTACATCTTGAAAGAATATTGGTGATGTTAATGTGCTTAAATTAATGTGATACAACTAAGTGAGTGAATGAATACGTAAGGATGATCTTCACTTACTTCCGACTTGAATCTGATTTTAATGCATTGTTATACTACTTGCAAAATTGCTATAGTCATGAACATTGCATAATCTTGTCACTTGAATACTTGCATGTTAGAAGATCCCGTTCTTCGGAATAAGACTTATAAGTGCCTACCGACATAGGAGGTTGAGATTATTGATATAAACTATACCATGATGTAATCCCTATGTAATAGTCTTGTTATACCTAACATGAAAGTATTGCAAAGGTTCCAAGAAGTGATACAACTCTGATTTTCTTGTCGGAATTTAGCCCCTAAAACGTATGTCGATGAAGTCTAAGTAATCGACCACTTTCACTTCACTAGTTTGTGCCAACAACCTAAGTGTGGGATGGTACCTCTACTGCTTGTTTATAGATTGTATCCATTGAGATGATGCTAGCATGACTCTATTGAGATCTCAGGTACAATGGCACCAAAAGACAAGGCAAAAATAAGGCTACCACTTCACAAAAAGGCAAGAAAAGAGGCCAAAAAAAGCAAGGAGAACCCTCCTCGATGCAAACACCTCGACTCACTCTTGGAATTAAGTGGGATACTTATGAGGAACTTCTAAGGATGAAGACTTTGATGATGATTCCGATGCAAGGGGTATGACCCCAGACATAGAGAATGAGTCTGACTAACCAGGTTCTTCTTATTTATTTCCCACTGAGGACAGTGTGTCCCGTCTAAGTGTGGGGTGATGGTATTTGCATGCTATACTTCTCTATCCCTTGCATTTATTCATGTTTGTTTGCTTAGTTTTTTCGTTTTGTTTTTTTTTTAGTAGTAAAATTTTTTTAAGTAGTAAAATTTTTTTTTTAACGTAGCTTCGCATGAAATTATTCTAATAGGTAGCATAAGATTATAACAAGAGTATGTGCTACAATTATGACTATTGAGACGTTTTAGGCTCTAGTTGTGACTCATTATGTGATATTGTGTGGTTCAATTCCTTCACCTGTTGGGTCAAGAGTCTATATTACTTCCAATAAAGTCGACCATGTGCCTTGTGTGTGTGAGATTAATAGTATATTCTATGTTTGTGGCTGATGCTAGAACTTGCCTGGTATGTATACAAAGCGAAAATAAGGAGTGTAAGTTTAGGAGATGATTTAGGCATTTCTTTGGCAACCTATACATGTTTACCTTCGTTTTACCTACCCATGGACATCATCCTAGTTAAACCCTTTTGAGCCTTTAGCCTATTTTCTTTGACGAACCTCATATGTAAGCTTAATCCCATTTTTTCAAGACCGTAATTTGATCCAAAATCCTAAGTGCTTTAAAGTGCAAAAGTCATGTGATGAAATAAGAGGAAATTGGGTGAGTATGATGCTCTAAATTGTAGTGATGCTTGAATGTGTTATGAAAAAGAAAGTGCTATCATAAGAGGTATGTTATGAAAAGTAAAAGGAAAAAGAAAGCTGAAAAGTGAGTTATGCTTAAAATTGAAAAACAAAAGAGGAGAACAAGGGTGGTAGAATAAAAGAAAGAAGAAAGGTTGAAATAAAAAAATGTCAATGATACAATGTGATGTATTAAAGTGCTTAGGAACTTAGTCACTATTTCTGGCCAAAATAGTCCTACCCGTCCCTTAGCCTACATTACAACCATCAAAAGACCTATTTGATCCTAATCTTAGCATTCTGACATTTAGTGGAGTATTACACTAAGGGCAAGCCTATGGTCATCAGTTGCTGCATACGAATTCTTTGTGAGAGCGAGAGCAAGGATATTTTGATACCCATGTTTGAAAAATATGCTATACTTGTGAGTGACTATGGGTAATATATTGTGAGACACACACGGTTGATGAGTTTTGGATAGTTGTACATGATACTTTGTGCCTTAAATTTTAAATATGAGTTGACCACCATCACGAGTCTATGCTAGAGGTTAAATGGTTTCTACTAATGATCGGAAAACTACTCTTTGTTGATAATTGTTGTGCTTGTCTTAACGAATGTTTTGTGTTGTTGCTGTCAAACCCTAAGTTGATGTTTAGAGGGACATGATATTTTGTTTGAGGACGAACAAAGCTTCAAGTGTGGGGTGTTGATGATAGGCGAATTTACTTGCCTATATCAATATATTTTGCCCATATTTGTGCCACGTTTTGAGAACAAATTATATATTTCATGCACTTTTAGTCCTTCTTCCTGTAAGTGAGCTAAAGAACATGATTAGCAAAGTTTCTGGTATAAATGATGCAGAATTCAGCATTTTGTGGATAACTTGACGCCAAACAAAGCTCATGAAGGAAGGAAAGGGAGCTTGGACGCCTAAAGGACCAGAAGTGATGCATGGAAAATCTGTCCCGGGCTAAAACAACATTTCTGAAGACTTTGGGGACTAGCAGTAACTTATTAGGATTAGGATAATGATACAATAACCTAGTACAATTGGGTTAAGTATTTCATTAGCTTATTAGGATTAGGATAATGATACAGTAACCTAGTACAATTGGGTTAAGTATTTCATTAGCTTAGTAGGATTTGGTTAAGTATTTCATTAGCATAGTAGGAATAGGATATGGGTATTATAAATACCCTATCATGCTAGAGATTTTTAAGCATTCCTCCCTTAGTGGAGAGATTGATTCACTTACTATTCCAACAATTCTAATTCTTCTATTAAATTCCACAACAAGAGAGACGTTACTTTGCAAAGGACTTCACGCCATCTTCACCCTTACACCTAACGTGCAAATCTTTATTGGGGTACAATGATCATGTTTATTGTGACTTCCTTCGCACTCATGGGTAACTAAACCTCTCTATTGGGGTTATGGAAGCCGAATGAGATACTATCTATTGCTGTGAGTTTGTGAATTCGTGACACGTATGCTGCTTATATCATTATTCTCTTCATCTTAATGCAAATTCTTGTGGCTGCAGACGCATAGAATAACGCCAGTATAAATTTTAACTTGTTCGAAAGAAAGGTTAACTGTCTGGAAAAGAGATAATGTCAAGGTAGTAGGGTCCCATCCCCTATTAAAAAGTTAGTGTCGTAACTGGATTAACCTCTTGGAGAATTTGTACCGTTAGATACGCTTTAAGCTCGAAAGAGTTAAAGTGAAATAATCCTCGAATAGGTCGAAAGACGCCTGGATTTACCATCGAATACAATTCTCTATAAGCACATGCATGTCTGAATTCAACACACTCATAGCCAATAGAGACGTATAACTCAGAAGGTGGACATAACCCCAACTCCTCAATTCTCATTGATTCACAACCTACGAAATATTCTTTCTTTTTACTTTGTTATTTTTAGTTTTGCTTTAATAATTTGGTTACACATTGCAATCCCCCCTCATTACGAGACTTGCACTAAAAGTCTAGTAACCATTGCTTACTTGTTGGCCAAGCTATTCCCTGTGGGATCGACACCCAACCCAGGTTGGGTTCTATATTTGCTAACGACCGCTTTACACTCCTACGAGAGTTGTAGATTGAGCGTTATCAGTAACCCTCCAGCATGTGCCAAGGAAATAAAATAAGAAAGTTGATGCCCTAGCTACTTTTGCCTCGACCCTAACGCTTCCAAATCAGATTCAAGTCACTATCCGCCAAGAATGGGTAGTACCGCCATCAACTAAAGATGAAGAAAGTAAAATCAAATACCTCGTTGCTGTGTCTAAAGTTGTAAAAAAAGATTGGTGGCAGCCTATCATTGACTATTTGTGTTATGGGATACTTTCAGAAGATCCAAGGAGAAGAACTGACATTCGTCGCCGTCCACCTCGCTTTTTTTATTACAAAGACACATTGTACCGAAGGTTATTTGAAGGAGTAATCTTATGGTATTTGGTAGAGGAATAAACAATTCAAAATTTGCAAGAAATGCACTCAGGATTTTGTAGATAACATCAGTCTGGACCAAAGCTCTATTTACACATTAAAAGGATGGGATATTATTTGCCAACAATGGTAAAAGATTACTTGGACTATGCTTGAAAATGCAAAGCTTGCCAATTCCATGCAAATTTCAAACATCAACCTCCAGAGGTACTACACCCAACTATAGCATCTTGGTCATTCAATACTTGGGGAATGGATGTTGTTGGTCCACTACTAAAATCTTCTGGTGGACACTTATACATCTTTGCTGCAACAGATTACTTCTCAAAATGGGTTGAAGCTGCTGCTCTCAAGGAAGTAAAGAAAGAAAATATTAAAAACTTCATCCGAGTGAATATCGTCTACCACTTTGGAATTCCTCAGTACATAATAACTGACTATGGAAAGCCATTTAATAATAAACTGATGAACAAAATCTGCGATCTCTTTGGTTTCAAGCAGCGCAAGTCTTCTATGTACCATATTGCCGCCAATGGTCTAGCCTAAGCATTCAATAAGACTTTATGCAACTTTCTAAAGAAAGGCGTCTCCAAATCCAAACGAGACTGACATGAGCGAATGTAAGAAGTTTTATGGGCGTATAGGACAACTTACCATACACCAATGCAATTAACTCCATACTCACTTGCTTTTGGAGTTGAAACAGTCCTCCCACTTGGGCGTCAAATAACTTCTTTGAGACTGGCTATTCAAGAAGGCTCACCAAAGAAGAAAATGTTAATTTGCGTCTTGTGGAGTTAGAAGCTCTTGATGAGAAGAGGCTGGAGGCTCAACAAAATCTTGAATGTTACCAAGCCCGGATATCTCTTTCTTTCAACAAAAGGGTTCTCTTGAGGTGCTTCCAAGTTGGAGATCAAGTCCTTGCAGTAAGAAGACCCATTATCACTTCTCGTAAGTCTGGGGGCAAATTCACCCCGAAGTGGGATGGACCATAAGTCGTACACGAGGCATATTCAAAATGGTTCATAAATAATTGATCTAATTACAGTAATCGACAATATTTATTTGGTATTAATATATTTTAAATTTAACATTTTCTGAATTTTATATGGATAACATTTTATTGATTACAAAGTGCCCCCAACTTCAAAACTTGTCAAAATCTTTAGATATCTGAAGACTAGGTTTGAAGTAACAACTTATTCTTTGATCAATGATAATTTATATCATGTCAGAATCGGATGATGTTCAAAGATTAAGAACATTATTCAATCCCATAAATCTGACTACCCATAATAATAATAATATTAATGACAGTAATAATTTTAACGCCATCACAAAATTATTTAATTGGTTGGCAACAAATCCAATTCCATATTGGAATTGGCAGTATTCGGCCATACCAACATCTTACTCTCTTTTTAAAACAAATAAACTAATTTGTTGTTTATTTGCCATTCATTTTTAACATTACCATCCAAATATGAATCTATAGCTCCATTCAATTCCACGTGGTAACCATAATCAAAACAACAACAAAATTAAAATTATTACGCCACCCTTGCAGTCCTACCACGTAAGCGTCAAATACCTTCTTTGAGACTGGCTATTTAAGAAGGTCTCACCGATGAAGAAAATGCTAAGTTACATCTTGCAGAGTTAGAAGCTCTTAATGAGAAGAGGTCGGAGGCTCAACAAAACCTTAAATGTTACCAAGCCTGGCTATCTCGTTCTTTCAATAAAAGGGTTCGCTTGAGATGCTTCCAAGTTGGAGATAAAGTCCTTGCAGTAAGAAGACCCTTATCGCTTCTCATAAGTCTGGGGGCAAATTCACCCCAAAGTGGAATGGACCATACGACATACAAGAGGAATATTGAAAAGGTTCTTACAAGCTTGTTGATACAGATGGCGTGAGGATTGGCCCCATCAATGCCAAGTTCTTGAAGAAGTAATATACTTGAAGGAAGATGACACTCCTTAAGCAACGAGTATAAACTGTATGTCCACTCCTGGCCCGCAAGAGTATAAACTGTGAACGGCTCAAAAAAACACTCACCCCAGAACTACGTTGTGACTTGATCCTCTTCATTGAGGTACGTAGGCACTTGGAATTTTATTCTGAGTTCAGTTACATGAGTGTAAAAAAAAATACATGTCCCTTCTTGATCCACCATATGAAAGTCGAGCCTTCATGCATCTTGATTAAGACTTATGGCAAATACTTTTGGCTCAATGGGCGTAACACACCAAGAAGAAAAGAAGTGCTTTTAATAGGATTTGGAATACCCAAAGCCTACAGTTTGGAGAAAAAATCGGCCAACCACAACTTGAAGGCCTTGATCTTTAAGGCTTCCAAGCCAAGGTCTCAAGTCTAAACTGGTTGTGAGAAAAAGACGAAGCCAATAGTCAACAAATTTGAAGAGAAAGGCAGAGTTTAGTACTAAAACATAAGCATATCAAAATAAACAAGCAATTCTTGAAGTTGAAATTCAAAAGGAATATTAAGGGAAATGCAATAGAGTTTCTATTACAACTAATAGATCCAACTACTCAATGAAAGGATAAAATAAAGTGACAAACGAGTTTGAAGGAAAAATAAATCTCCTAAGTCTAATCTAGACATAACTTATAATTGATTAAGTCTTGGCACATAGCTTCCAGACGTTCTTTCTTCGGATCTATACCATTTGATAAGTCTGTGTCAAAGATTGCATCGAATTCCTTAGCTCAATAGAAGACTCTATCTTTGCTTCTTTGTCTTCATTCTTGGCTTCCTCTAAAATTCGCTCCAAAGCCTGTGACTTTCTACACAATAATTTTGCCCTCTTCTTCATATTTTGTAGTGATTGTCTAATGGAGGATAATGCTTTAACCTTCTCGTCTTCTTCAAGCATGACATATGTGAGACATTCCCCGGCTACATAAAATAATTCTTCTCTTTCGACTTCCTCATTCGTGTCATGAAGCATCGATCGTGCTTTGTCATATGAAGTAGAAAGGTCAAAGAAGTCGTGCAACAACTTTCTGAATGGGGAAATATCTACGTCCTTAGAATCCATTTCCTTGATGATTGCCTGGACTTCATCTTTAAGGGAAGAAACGAAATCAACATTGCACTTCGAAAGCTTACCTTGAATTACAGTCCAAAGAGAGGAGATATAGTTTTTCTGAGCATCTAGGATGACCTTCTTTCTATCAAACACCGATATAACAGCTAATGAGGACTTACAGATGTCAGAATCCAAGGTTGCTTTAACCTTGTTACAAGAAATAGAAGTTTTCCCTTCTCTCATTTTAATTATAGAAGGTGGTTCCATCAGATGTGGAAAGATACAGATTCATCACTATCATGTGACCCTTCACGCAGCACGGCTGTAACATTGATCGGCTACATAAGAACAAAAATAAAAAGATTAATAAAGAAAGGGGTCATGAATATACACTTGGTAAAATAGATGTCTTAATCATACCTCCTCGGCAAGAGCTGATTAGTCCTCAAAGGATTATTTGTGTTATCATGAATTTCAACCGTCGATAGACTAATACCTTTCGCATCGTTAAAATGTACCTTTACTCTTTTTCAGCAGCAGTCTTTACTACTACTTTCACTTTTATCTTGGGACAACCTTTTGGAGACATGAGTAGTTCGAGTAGGAGTCTTACCCTTGTATACCGTTGGAGGCGTGTGAGATCTCTATTTGCATATTAATAACTTGGCATTGAAAAAGGAACATCAGTGATAAGGGCCTCATTTGTAGGTACTTCATTAGAATTCCCTAAATACATGACAGTAGTCGACCCAGCGATATCCATCAAAGTCTGTAGGTAATGACCATGGAAATCCTTATGAGTCTTTCCACCAAGTCTAATAGTCGGTTCCAAAGAACTCTCCTTCATTAGGAGAAATGGAAGGAAAAGTTGCTCATGAGGATGATTGGCTCAATGTGCAAATCCTCCAAAATGTTACTCCTTTTTCTAAAGAGGCAGTACGAATGTCATTCTTCATGATGCCCAGAATATTTTGATAAAATCCAAACTGTCAACTGAAGCGGTGTGGACTATATGGCTCAATGATAAATGAGTTTTTGTATCTAAGTGTGAGAAAGTTTAAATGAATACTCATAAAGTAGCTCATGTCAAATGCTGGGGCATTCTCAGTATCCACATAAAAGTAAGGATGCATTTTATCCTGCATGGTGGAAGTCCAAACCACACTCTCCCCACTATGAATACACTTTCTTGCATATTTTTTGTCAAAATACTTTACACCACCCTCTCCGGAGTATACAATCATACTAGGGATGGATAGCCCATTGGGAAATGAATAATGGGTCCCGAGATAATGGGCAATCCAACCATATACATAGTGGATAGGCAAACAAACCTTGATTTGATCGAGTCGTGCTGAAAAAGATATCATATTTAGTCCACTATAAATGCTAGCCAAAACTGGTATTGCAAGTCCAACCTTCCTCCCACTAGCCATTATGCATACCATCTTGAAAGTCACAAGGCGAATGAAGTCACCTTTCGTACTTGGAAAAATGAAAGCGCACAACTAACAAGACAAGAAAGCTACCAAATATGTATCATTTTTTTTGCGGCGGTTCATCCTAAGATCAAAAAATACCTTCTCTTCAGCATGTGACCACCTTAGCGTATTAGGCAAAACCCTGCAAGGGTTGTGAGTCAATGCAGGGTGAGTAGTTTTTTTTTCCTGCCTTGGTGGAGCAGGGTCGTACTTTGAAGGTTTCTTTCACCAGAATGCTATCCAATCCCTGAATGATACTTCTTGGCTAGCATCGTGCAGATTATGAAAGGCTACAAACAAATACTCACAAGTTCGGGAAATATACCTTACCTTTTTTGCATATAAACCTCTAAGTTCTTTGGCCTCAGGCACTACCTCTTCATATAGGACACCTTGAATTGGCAATCCTCAAGAGCATACAAATCCCATAGAGAAATAGATAATTCCTCAACATACATGAGAAGTGTATCTGTCTTGGGGCACCAAGCTTTAAATAATGCTTGGAATATATTTGAGTTACGATCATAGGTAAAAAGTGATGCATAAACGACATCATAAATATGTACCTTTATCAAAGTTTCTAGGATCTTACCAAGTATATTTTTTGTCCACTCCTAATAGCCAGGGATGTGATGATACTCTCCCTTAAGTGTCATCGTGGCTCCCCAACGTATCTCTCCTAAAGCCATACGACAGCCCAAACTGAGGAGTGGAGTTGCGATATTTGCATAATGATCCGGTGCTTGAAGAGAGAACAACTTGAATGACTGATCAGAATTTAGGGTTTGTACCGAAGTCTAGCTCATCATGGAGAATGGATTTTTTAGAGGAGGCCACGAACTTGCATACCGACCAGTCAATGGAGTATGGGTAAAAAGTTGAGTCTGCTGGGACCCATCTTCAATTTTTACTATAAGATACTTGGAGTCAGTAGAAGGGGAGGTATAGTGTCTGAAAATCACTATCTCTTCGAACTGCATAGAAAAGAAAAAGGGTTAAATTTATGGTGTACAACAATAGGTACAAAAGAATCTTGACCAAGTCATCCCGATACACTATAAGATTACCATAAAATTACCTTTTACCTTTTACCTTTTCGTATGGCGGGAACGAGTAGTTATCCCAATACACCGTAAGGCTATCATAAAGTTACCTTTACCTTTTACCTTTGTCATAAGACTACCGTGAAGTTACCTTTACCTTTTACCTTTACCATAAGACTGTCATAAAGTTATCTTTTACCTTTTCTTATGGTGGGAACAAATAGCTGTCTCTATGTGTCGTAAGATTACCAAGAAATTACCTTTTTTATGGCGGAAACAAGTCGCACCATGTGGTTATAACCTTTGCATAAGAAATTTTATCTTAAGAAAAAGCTTGCCATTCACCTACAAAAAGGGATGATAAAAAAGAAAGAGATAAAAAAATACCTCAATATTAATTCTTGAAATTCGGACCAGTGTCTCCAATGCGAATTGATGCTACAAAAAAAATATGTATAGGGTATTTATAGGTGTATAAGGGCGGTGAATGTTAACCTTCTTAGTCCTAGTCTAAGTCAAAGAGGACTGATATAATCCAACTTGGATTCTAAAACTCGTAAGGGCGGCACAACAATTTTGATTTTGTTGTTATTTTGCTGATGGTTACCACGTGGAATTGAATGGAGCTATAGAGTCCTATTTAGATGGCAATGTTAAAAATGAATGACAAATAAACAACAAATTAGTTTATTTGTTTAAAAAGGGGAGTAAGATGTTGGTATGGCCGAATACTGTCTATTCCAATATGGAATTGGATTTGCTGCCAACCAATTAAATAATTTTGTGATGGCATTAAAATTATTACTGTCATTATTATTATTATTATTATTATGGGTAGTCAAATTTATGGGATTAAATAATATTTTTAATCTTTGAACATCATCGATTCTGACATAATATAAATTGTCATTAATCTTTGAACATCATCCGATTCTGACATAATATAAATTGTCATTGATCAAATCATACGTTATTACTTCAAACCTGGTCTTTAAATACCTAAATATTTTTGCTAGTCTTGAAGTAGGGGCACTTTGTAAGAAATAAAATGTTATCCGTATAAAATTCGGATAATATTAAATTTAAAATATATTAATCCTAAATAAATATTGTGGATTAATGTAATTAGATCAAGTATCTAAATTCAAATCTGTGTGGATTTATTTAAAGTCCAATTCCTTTAATTGGGCTAGTTCATTAATTTGGGTTAAAAATGATTAACCCACTTTATCAAGCCGAAGATGTCATCATATTAGTTTGGGCTACAAAGGACTGAGCCCACTTTAGCAAGCCCAAGATGTCATCATATGCTAGAGGCCTAATTTGGTTCCACATGTCAAATGACGTGGCATGCCAAGTCAAGTGAAGGAGCCAATGGGATCATGCCACGTGCCAAAATGATGCAGTAAATTAAAAGCCCATAGTATGACATGTCACTTAAATCTAATTGGTCAAAGAAAGTTCATATTTATCATGACTCTTTACTTCCTACAACTATAAATAGGGGCCTCATAATTCAAAAAATGGGACAAGTTTAACAAAAAGAAAGAGAGAGCTCGTGGATCAAAGCAGCATTTCTCTACAAATTCAAGAACAAGCTCAAGATTTCAATATCAAGAGTTCAAGATTCAAGAACTAAGTTCAAGCTTCAAGATCTAGACTTTAAGATCCAAGAACAAGCTCAAAGGTCCTTGAATTCAAGTACAAGTCGAGATCAAGTTCATCAATTCTTCAAATCAAGTTCAAGTTCAAGATCAAGACCGCAAGATTCAAGAACAAGCTACCAAGCGCTTGGATTCAAGCACAAGTCAAGATCAAGTCCGTCAAGTTCAAGATCAAGCTCGAAGCCCTTGAATTGATAGTTGGAAAGGCAAATCGGAGGAATCATAGAGATTGTAACACTCACTTATTGAAATCAATAAATCAATCATTGTTGTATTTTTCTTGTCTCGGTTATTTATTTTGGTCTCGATAATTTTACTGTCCAACAGGCATATCGCGCCATGTGCTAAAATAACATTTCAAAGGGGCACCGCGATGACTCCGCATCATAGAGTCTTCCCAGTTTCCAGTTGTCGATTTCCAGTGAGCCACCGCGATAATGGCGCATCGCGGTGGCCACCCAAATTGGGAAAATATACGTTTTCTAGTTTTGTTTAAGAGTTTAAAAAGGGTATTTTGGTAAATTACCCAACCCCCAATCCATCCAAACACAAGATTTAAGACTCTTAGAAGCATTATATGCTACTATTTATTAAAATTTCTCTCATCCAAAACCGTAGGCTTCAACATTCATCTTCCAGAAATCCCAAAATTCCACCATTACTTTGCCAAATTGATTCAAGAATCAAGATTCCTAGACCAAGAACTTCAAGAGTCTACATTCAAGTTCACAAAAAGAGTATCAAAAGTAAGTTGTTCATCTAAGATCATCAATTTAAGGTATATGGGGATTGAACAAGGATAATTCTTTCATCCTTGTGCCCAAAACTTGCTTTAATTACAAAATTTATTTGATTTTATGTGTTTTCCTATGAATTTGAAGTTAGGGTTTATACCTCATATTTCTATTCATGAGATTATAAGATTTCCATTGATATGAAAGTTGAATTACATGACTACATTCATATTTTTATGCCTTCTGCAGTAATTTCAAGATTTTATAATGAATTATAAATGTTTACATTACCAAACATGAATTTTATGATGTTTTATCATAACATTGATGCATGGGTCCTTAATCCCTAATTAAAGATTACTATTTTAAGATTATTTGTGCTATGAGCACCCTTAGATAAGATTATTCTCAGATTTTAATAAAGATTTGACCTTTTGGTCCTAAGCTAAGATAAAGAATCCACTTTGTTCATATGACTTGAGATTTAAAGAAAGAAAAGCATAATTGGTTTTCTTGTAAACCCTTGTGCTAGTTTTGAAGTGGATCTTAAGATTTTGAGTATAAGATTGGGTGTAGTATTTAGAATCGAGTGGAAAGTGTGGGATTAGCGTGCCCTATCTTCCACAGAACTATGTGCCACCGTAGGTATAGATTCAAATTTTCCCACTTCTACGTGGATGACTCAAATTGTGATCACACATATTAGATTGTCCTATTTCGATGGCAAAGGTAGAACAACCTTCCCTAATGGGGGCCAGTCGTGGGAAACCATGGATGCTCACATGGTGTATATGTCGGTTAGAAGAACTTTTCAAAGAGATGTCCCCTACTTTTGAAACAGTTTAATTGATTTGAAGCCTTAAGATATGCAGAATAAGTTTTCAGATTTCATTTAGGCTCAATGATTTGAGAATAAGAACAGAATACAGATTTCAGAACTAAGTGTAATGGCTCACAAGATTTAGATTACATATTTATTATTCATGATTTGACTTTTAGATTTCAGATTTACTCTTACGTGAGTCATTTACATTTAGTATGCATGATATTTTCTATAAACTGTGATGATATTTTTACTTATTGCATGCACCCACATATACTCAGTACATCCTCAAAGTACTGATTCACATATACGTCTATGTGCTACATTGTCTCATAATGTAGGTTCAGGTGCTCAGTCTCAGCAGCGACAATGATTTTAGAGCATTTCATCTATATCCCTGTAGTTGGTGAGTCCTCATTATTCGGGGAGTTAGCTATTCATGTTTCAGTTTATTAGTAGATATTCCTTTATTTATTTAAGATAGTTTGAGTCGGCTGGGGCCTGTCCCAGTGACTCTCTAGACTCAGTTAGTAGAGGCTTGTCGGACTACTAGATTCAGTCTTAGATCTTAGTTGTCATATATAGACTTGTAAGTATTTGTTTAATCAGATTGATAAGATTAGTACCTTCAGATATATATTTAGATTATTCAGATAATTTTCTGCATTTTATCAAGATTTTATACTCATATTACCCTATGTTAAGATTCAAATGTGTTAGAAGGCAGCCAGTATTAGCTCAGAACTACTTGTAGTTCGAAGCACCGTGTGGCATCCCGGGAACTAGATTTCGAAGTGTTACAAAATTATTCCGAACGGAAGGGATTAGGCACCCTTCGGGATCCACAACTGTGGTACCCGATTAGACTAAATTTATCAAAGAAGAAGGAGGTATATTCAAAATAATGTAAAAAGTGTGTGTATTAAGTATAAAATAATTCTTTTAAGAATATAAATATTTAAAACTATGTAAATGTATATGTATATTAAATATATAAATAAATCATATTGTTATATAAAAATATAGAAAAGACATGTACAAAAATGTATAAATACATGTGGAAAGGAAAAGTATTTTATTATGTATGAAAAAGAAATATATTTTGATGTGCCATGAAAAGGAAAATATTTACCAGTGATATTTTTTATCTGATTAAAATTACGGAAAAAAGTAAAAATTATTTGAGAAGAAAAGACTACATAATATATGAATTACTTGATTAACCTGATGCTTTTATTTAAGTATATCGAAATAATATATATGTTTTGACGTAAAAAATATAAACAAAAGTACATTAGTCTATGTATGTAAAGAAAAGATAAAATTGAATAAAGAAAAAAACTTGTTCTAAAGAAAAGACTACGTAATATTTTTTAGCGTAAAAAATATAAATTATTTTATTAAATAATCTAAGTAAATCTAATATTTTTATATAAATATTAACGACCTAAATTTGCCTAAACGTGTGGTGAAGATTGCATGAATAAAAAATATCCCGCCCACCACCCCAAAAATAAAATTTTCACTATGATTATCATTTGTACAAGTGTAAGACTATAAAAATATAAACATACAATTTAAAGTCTTCTTTGAATGTCATTCCCGGTAACTATTCCCAATGACTTGCATAAACACTTGTAATAAAAATGTTAGTAACAAATAAATAATAATCAAAATAAATTAAAAGTATATGTGTACATACATATTTTAAAATATAATTTTTTATTTAGAAGTGGACTCAGATAAAGTTTTTAAAATATTATAAATATTTCATCATCACGCAAAAATATTTATTTTTGTTACGTATTTGTATACGTAAAATTCAACTTTTTATTTGTGAAGTCCTCGAAAATCGACGGATAATTTCTTCATCAGCTAAGTATTGGTCCCTGATATAAAATAATAGCTTTAATAAAATAAATTTCGTCTTTTGTAATGAAGTGGCCTCAAATATCCGATGAAAAAATAATATCATTGGCCAATTGTAGGCATTTAATATAAAATAATAATTTTGATAAATAAAATAATAATTTTGATAAAATAAAGTCTGTGTTTTTAATGGGGTGACCTCAAATATCTGACGGAGAGATAATTTCATTGGCCGAGTATTCACACATTCGAGAAAAATAAAATCCGTCTTTTGTTACAGGGTGACCTCAAATATCCGATGGTGAGATAATTTCATTGGCCGAATTTATGCTTAATATTTTATTCAAGTAATAAATAATACACCCAAATCAGTAATGGAGAAGACAATATCAAAAACAGTCCAAAAGTGATCCTAGGGCAGTGGCAAAAATCAACCAAATAGTAGCAAAACAAAACCATCTCCTGAATATGTTTTTTGAGTGAAAAAATAACCCCAAAATAACCAAATTAGTCAAAGAAATTAGCAATGATTTTCAGCATCAACAATAGAGACAACTATAAGTAACCAGATCATCGAAAAGATGTCGAAAACATACAAAAAAAAGGTAGCTTGGCTGGAGAGCATAATTTCGAACAAATTAGCAAATAGACATAACAAATCAAACGAATGATATAATCGGACATAATCAAGAAAACAATGGCGTCGCTTCAACGGCCTTTGCCAGAGCAACACTGGAGAAGCTTAAGTCGGCTACATCTGTAACAAAATTGAAAAAAAAAATGCAAAATAGGAAAGAAAAGGCAGCTCGTAGCTGCATTTGGTGGCTGCCGAAAAGCAGATCGTCAGAGTTGTTGTGGTTGGTGGTTTGCCAGCTGGAGAGGAGAGAGGAAGGAAGATGGGTGAGGTTGTACCATCATTGGCTGCCGTCCTTCGGTGGCCAACTCCGTCGTCGGCTAGCAGTGAAGATTTGGAAGGTAAAAGGCATGAGAAGGGAGAGAGAGAGAGAGAGTAAAAAATATCTGGTGGTGTGTAGATTATACGTGTGTTTGTGTGTGTATTGTGTGTTGTATTGTTTTGTGTTGTGTAAAAAATATAACCCCCTCCCCTTTATGATAAAAAATGACCTCATATTTTAATTAAAAAAAAAAGAAAGAATTATCTTTTTATCCATTAGATAGTATAATACTATTAATCAATAGTATGTTACTATTAATCTATAATATGTTACTATTAACCAAAGAAAAAATTGCCATCTTTAAAAAGTTGACATGACTTTGATTTGATTGATTTATGCATTGTGTATTAAAATAATTAAATCGACTCACATTTACTAGTCGTATAAATAATGTACAAAATAATGAATGCGATGTATAATTACAGAAAAATATAAACAACAAATAAAAAATATAACTATCTTGAAAAAATATATTATGCTATAAATAATTAAAATTATACTATGCAATAAAAAATTTACAGTGTTGTGCAGTGTACGTATGCAAATGACTGTGCAAAAATATTAAAATGATAATAAACTAATAAAAATTCTAAAATTTACAAAGTTAAGGATAATTATATAAAATTAAAATATGACAATCAATTTGTAAAAAGTTTTAAAATAATGACAATTATCGATAACTTGTCGAATGTGACAAGACATTATTGTGCGATCATTGTAAGATGTGAAAAAACATCAAATTATTATACTATACAAAAATTATTGTTCTGACTCAACATTTGCGGACTGTAAAATATAAAAATTGATTTCTAATTATGAAAACATGTAAATAATGTTAAAAATATTTTTAAAAAATATAATTAATTTAAAAATATTATAAAAATATGATGGTATGTCGTGTAGACCAAAAATGTACTGGCGAGGAGTGATTAGACAACATAGAACAGTTACAGCTTACCGAGGACATGACCCTAGATAGGAAGGTTTGGAGGAAGAGTATTAAACTAGAAGGCTAAGGTGGGTGGTCAAGTCGTAGTCCGTAGTTAGGAGTTTTAAGGATAGCTTGGTTGGGAGTTCCAGTTATGGGGGAGGGGGTCCTTGGGTTGTTAATTATACTTTTTTTTTGTGTGTGAATGTTGGTTCTTTTGTTACTTTAGCATATTGCTTGCCTTTTGGTTAATTATACTTTATTTTTGTTGATGTTGGCTCTTTGTTCTTTATCATGTTGCACGACTGTTGGTCTACGGTCTTTTGTCTTGAGCTGGGGGTCTATCAAAAACAGCCTCTCTACTCCTTCGGGGGTAGCGGTATGGACTACGTACATTTTACCCTCCCCAGACCCCACTATGTGGGAATATATTGGGTTTGTTGTTGTTGTTGTTGTTGTATGATGTTATGTCGTATAGGTGTGTACTTTGTGTATTTATTGTGTGTATGTATGTTGGGTATTTAAAAAAGAAAAAATAATAATAAAATATCAAATCTAACTTTTCCCAAACACATCCCTTAAATTATGGATAGTCGGTGAAAAAAAGTCAAGTGTCATAAATATGTTGAGACCTTGGTATATTTGACCCAACTTTAATTTAAGGCCACAGGATTCAAAAGTCTTCTTTATTTCCTTAAACTTTGTGTCAAGTCAAAGTAGGTCATTCTTTTTTAAACGGGGGGAGTAATTAATTATGAAAGGTAAAAATGTGACAACAATTTGATTAAAATCCTCCAGTAAGGATGATTATCAATAATTGTAAGAATATGTAAAAATTATATTTTGTACCCTTCAACGATCAGGAAGCCTGAAGTCGATTTTTAGGCACGGAAAGTAAAAATTGGGTATCAACAGTAGCCATGGATCATCCTATTTATTATTGTCCATCTTTCGAGCAATGAAACATTCTTTATTCACTTTATTTTTAGATATCTTTTTTAGACATGATCTTTATTTAGAAGTTCTTGTACGATGTCTTTCGAGTCTTGGGAATTTTAAAAGTACTTTATTTGATTTTCGCCTTACTAATGATTAACTCAAAATTATTGTCATTAAGTTTGTTTTATGACACTCTTATTTTATTATTGTCTAAGTTATTGGGTAATGGTTTGATTTAAATGGTTCTCCCACAGGAAGATTAGCATGGGTGCCACTCATGGCCATTTGGATCATGAAAGATATTGTGTATTATGTGTTAATTTAACTACATTACATTATATTATATTGCCTCTTGATTGATTTGGGAGTTTAGATACTTATGAGATGTGGGGTGTGGCTATGACTTGATTACTGAGACTTATAGTGTCACACCTATTAGTAGCATGATAGACATAAAATTATACACCTCGTCATTGCATCCCATATTATTGGGTGAACATAATTGATTGAGCCTAATATAAAGTGCTAATGAGTCTTCCTTATAAATGAACTTTTAAAATTATTGATCATAAAATCACTAGTGTTTAATCCTCAAATTATCTTGCCTACCCTATATGTTGATGTTCTTATGACTATTGTGTTGGGATTCCCTGTTAGGATAAAGGGGTGTATATACCGGTTTTAGATTGAGGGGAATGTTAGAGAGCAAATAGTAGATTATGTTCCCTCAATGTTAATGTCGTTAAGATCGAGGTAGTGGTTGACATTTTAAAAAGGTTACCTAGATCTCTCTTTATTAATTTTATGTTTAACCCACATGTAAAAAACTCTATATTATTGATATCATTTTGTATTATTGGCTTGTACTAGTTGCAACTATACATGAGATGTATCTTTGAAATTATTAATTCATCTTTAAAAATTTGGGATCATTCTATTCTTCTTGATTCCATTCGGGTTTGTTTTAATTATTAAATTTGAGATGGGATAGGCTTACCTGTATCAGAGGGTGTGATAGGTTCCATCACGTACTCTATTTTGGGTCTTAATAAAAACCCATTGTTAAATAAGTTGAAATCATCACGTACTCTATTTTGTATTTGCAAAATATACGTCCTTCTAGATGCTCTTTTAGTAGATGTTTATCATGTAGCATACACCTAATTATCTCTGTTATAGTTATGTGTTTTCGCTCATTGACTGCATTTTGTTGTAGCGTAAAAGGGATTGTTTGTTGATGCTCTATGCCAGCTTTGTCACAAAATAATTTATACTGCTCTGAACTGCACAATTTTCCATTATCAAACATTTGTGTTTGAATTTTGCGGCCACTTTGATTTTCCATATTTTCCTTAAAATTCCAAAATACGTCAACTACTTCCTACTTAAACATAACTTTAAGAAAAAAATCCAGTCTTGTCTTGTTAGGTCATCAATAAATACAATGTAGTAAATACTACCATTTAATGATGGTATTCTGTGAGGTCCATACAGATCTATGTGAACAAGATGAAGCCTTTATGATGTTCTTCAAGTTGTTTTTTGAAATGGGCAACCTGTTCATCTTTTCGTGTAAACACACTGGACAATCTTATCACTGATTCTGTATTCTTGGTAGATCATTCACAAGGTTCTTCCTTTGTATGAGCATCATACCTCGGTGATAAAAATGACCCTATATTTTAGACAAAATACATCATCCTCCCCCTTGAACTTTTCCGCATAACTTACTTTAGACCCTAAACTACACGAGCAATTTTATTTTCCCCTTACCAACTTTATGCTTAATTAATTTCAAACCCTAAGACTGAGGTGGATAAGAAAATAAAAAGAATTAATAAAATGCGTGAGTTTTGTTTTTTGTTAAAAAAGGGTCCACTTTATTATATATATATATATATACATATATATATATATGTACGTATATATATGTATGTAGGTACATACATATATATATGTATGTACGTACATACATATATATATATATGTGTATATATATCAAAAATAATAAAATACCCCCCCCCCCCTTCCTTCTTTCCACACCCCATTCTAACCCATCTCCCTCTCACAACCATAATTATCAAATTTCTTTTTACTATTTTAAGTCAAATTCCTTAATTAGGAAATCTTTTTCTAGTGTTGGATTGTTATTAAAGTAATTGTACAACTGTAGGTCAAGGTAGGAGAATAATATCTTATAAATAGACTTGTGGATTTTGATTAAAACAAGATTAAGAGTTGACCGATAAGAAAAAAAAAGATTGAGTAAGAGTTGGATGTTTGTAGAGGAAAATAATACCTTGATCTTTAAGTGAAGTGGTTATTACAATACATTTTCCTAGGGGAGAAAATATATTTCAGATTTCAAGGTAGCCAAACACTCATAGGGAACTCGTAGATGATGAGAAAATGGTGTTTTTGACGAAAATGAAATTGATGCAGAAGAAAGAAAATAGATTAGGATCGACAGTTTTTCTTTTATTTGGGGTAGGTGTGCAGTTGTTGATGAGGTAAAGGGGGTTGAAGAAGAAAATATATTAGGGTGGGTGGAGTGGTTACAGATGAAAGAGGAGAGGGTAAATAAGAAAATATTTTAGGGGTGGGTGGGGTGGTTGTAGATGAGGGAAGGGGGTTGAGGAAGAAAATATTTTGGGGGTGGGTAGGTGATTTTAGATGAGGTTGGGAGGGGGGTTGAAGAATAAAATACTTTGGGGGTGGTTGCAGATGATGGAGGGGGATTGAAGAAGAAAACATTTTGGGGGTGGGTAGGGTGGTTGCAGATGGGGGGTGGGTTTGCAGATGAAGGGATCACCGGGCGGGGGGGGGGGGAGAGGGGGGTTGATGAACAAAATATACTTTTTTCAATTTATATATAAATTCTATATATATATATATATATATATATGTATGTATGTATATTTGTATTCAATTATATGTGAAATCATTTTTAAAAAATACTTTTGTTACGTAGCTCCGACGTGGCAAAGACGTTGCGCTAATGTGTGAGCACATGTAATGCACTCTCTATTGTGATAATGATATTATGTATTTAGGGAGGTATTTAATTTACTTGAAAGTTATTAAAGGGTATATAATTGCCCGTGAAGTTTAAAGTCTAAAGTAAGTTATGCGGACAAGTTCATAGGTGAAATGATGTATTTTCTCTTTATTTGATGTCAAACTTCTATAGAGTTGTCTGACATAAGAAAGGCTATCTGCTCTGCTACCAGAGGATTGAGTAGGAAACACTTTCCCTCTATTTTGACATTGAATATTTCATTTCCTGGTAGATCTTCTATCACACAAGCCTTATTGTTGAAGAACGTGTTGAATTCGGTTTCCATTAATTGACTAACATTGGAAAGTTTTGATCAAAGTCCAAGACATATAAAGCATCTGCAATAAACGTTGTTCTTAAGTAGCTTTAATGGCTACTCGGCCCTTGCCTATCACAGAAAGACATTCACTATTTCTTCTATCATTTTTTGTAGTAGTGTTCCTCAACTCTTTGAACAACATCTTACCAGAAGCCATGTGTTTAAAACAGCCACTGTCAATTAACCAACTTTCACTTGAATAAAGTCTTGGGAAACAAGTTGCAACAAAGGGGTAATTTTCTTCTCCTCGATCAACAACTTGGGCTTCTACTTTAGGCTGCTGAACTTTGGCTTTGCAAATTACAGTTTAGTGACCTTATTAATTACACTTGTTGTATTTTTAATCAATTCTCTTCCTATATTTCAAAGTAGAATGACATATTTTTCCGCTGTGCCTACAAAGGGGATACTTTAGACTTCTTGCTTCTATTGTTGTAGAATTGTTCTTGCTATTTCCTCCTTGAGTCTTCTTGTTCTACTTCTTCATGTTTATTTAATCGTTTTGATGCTAGTCTAGTAAGGCTCCTTCTATAGGTCCTTCTTCTTCCGTAACACGACATCACTCTTTTCCTTGAAAAGCACTTAAGAGCTCATCTAGTGTAATTTTTTACAAGTCCTTAGTATTTTCCATGAAAGTAACGGTTGCATCAAATCTTTATGGCACAGTTACAAGAATTTTATAAATGATCATTGAATCATGAAATTAAAACCCAACAATCTTATGCCAATTTCTATGTTCAGAAGTTGGTTAGAATATTCCTGTATGGTTTTAAATTCCTTCATCCACTGTAGCTCCAACTCACGTACTAAATTCAACAACTTCCATCCCTCAAATCCTTTCATCACCTTCTTATTCAGTCTTGTGATAATCACATACATCTTTTGTTGACTTTAGGGACATGATATGAGTGAAGATGGTGGATGGAGCTGAAGTAACCAAGCATGTCTTTGCCTTTAATTTTCTAGTTTCTCTCTCCTTATGATTCTTAATTTGCACCATGGTGGGATTATTTGGCAAGGGAGGAATCCCGATATGGTCTAGTTCAACCTCCTTAGAGATTCAAAACTTCTAGATATGGCTTTATTCTAACTGGCCATATCTAATAACTTTCTGCATTGAAAGTTGGTGGTGCCATTGAAGAAAAACTTGCTACTTTCTCCATAAAATACACTGAAACAAACTTATGAACACACGCAGATCCCTCAAGAATAAAAGAATTTAATATCAACTATTGATTATTTGAGGAAAAATACAGTAAAAGAATAAAAGAAAACTTTTGAATAATGAAGGAACAAGAATTATAAAACAATGAAGAACTTGAAAGAAGAGAACTTTTTTTCATAGAAGTGAAAAGTGCGATATTAAACTTACATATATAGTAAAAAACTAACTTCATATACCTAAATAGTAAATACTAGGTAAAGAAGTTACTGAAGGAAAAACAAGAACTAATTTACTGCAGTAAATAAAAAGGTTTCAGTCCTAAAACAATCAACTAATAGAGTCCCTTTGTCACTACCCGACACTACCCCCTAGTTGTAACAGGATGCTTCGAACCACAAGTGATCCAAATCTAACCCACGATCTAGCATACTACCTGAGCAATTGATTTAATTTATATAAAAACTAAATTTACATAGTGGAAACAAAATCATGAGAAAGTCTGAATGAATATAATACTGACAAAGTATTTATCATGATAAATTAAAGAAAAAAACCTGAATTACGTGTAATGCCTCTTATTTACTATCTATGAAGCCTCTACTATACTGACTATAGATAGCTGGGACATGCCTTCAACTATCGCTAATCAATAAATTTGAATAATAGTAATATAGTACCTGAACTACATCTGACTGGAGTCCCTAAAACAAGATAACTCATCACCTGCTGGCTGGAAGATACAAACTATCTGATTATTAAGCGTGGGCTACAACTGGTACCTGCATCAAGAGACAATGTATCACGTAGACATACATGTTGATCAGTTTTATAGAATGTACTGAGTATATGGAGACATGCACTAAATCGTGGAAATATTTAAAATATGCTATAAAACTGAGGATATAAGTTATTTGCTGAAACATACATTTAAAACATGGCTAGACGTGAAAACTATAAGTCATATTAAGATTTATAAATCATTAGCTAAAAATAATTTTGTAAGATGAGAAGTGGTAGAAACATGAATATTGTATTTAAATATAATGTAAAGCTGAACATGCTGTAAAACTACTTGAGGATCATATATGGATACTGAGCATGAAAATATGAATATGTAAAACTTAGAATGCAAGGCCAAGTATAGCTTGTACTGACATGATCGGAATAACATGAATAATTTCTAAAACATACTGAAGAATTACTAAAATCTAATTACTTGGTCAAGAAAACCTGAACTAAGATAAACTAAATACTGACTGAAACTGTGGGAGCTATCATGTATACGAAACAAACCATGTGAGCCATCATGGAGTCCAACGTCTGACCCACGTTGTGGAGGGTTGTTCTATGCATGCCATCGGAGTAGAACCTAAACAGGAGTAATCAGTAAACTGAGCCCATATTGGGAAAGGGAAATCACTCTTTGGTGAGGGCCCTAAACCTACGGTAGAACGTAGTTTCTGAAGAAGTAGGATGCACTAAACCCACATTTCCTACTCGGTACTAAATTCTACTCTCAACTGAAAATAAATAAAATACTAACTGGTTTATGCACTGATAACTGATATGCACAGGTCATGGTATTTTAAAAACAATAGTGCATACAGATTCTAAGGTAATTATAAACATGTAAACTGATAGAGCTCAATAAATTCATAACCAATGGAGTTTAATAATAAAATCATAGGTGGACTGACTTATAACTTGAAAAGTCTAAAAGATAATTAAACATGTAGGAATCGGGCGTGCATAACTCGCCATCACTGAATGATCGTAAAATACGATAAAAAGTCTTAAAACACTGGCATGAGTTCATAGTTCAAAAACCCAAAACATAAGACATTTCAACAACTGAGTGAGTAACATGAACTTGAATATGGGAATGTGTGAAACTTGATAAAAACTATATATACACATGGTTTAATTCTCAACTTTGAGGATTTAACATAACATCAATGGAATATGACATGGGAATTTAAATCCAAAACATGAAATACTTTAATTCATATGGAATCACATGTAGACATGGCTTGTATTAGATTTAATAAGAAGTTCATGGATTAAATCCATGAGTTTCATGGATGATTTCATAAAATAGGACAATATCCATACTCTTAAATTAAAATAGGGTTTTTAGGATCAATGGGTGGAAGGGACCCATTGATAAATACTCCACATACCTTAATTAGATGACTTCTTGAAGAAATCTTGAAATTGAAACTTGAGTTCTTGAATTTCTTGCAAAAGAAAGCTTGAATTTCTTGATCTTGGAAAATTATTTTAAACCTTGAGACTTAAAGGATAATTAGTGAGAGGAACCCTAATCTTGATATTCTTACTTGAAGGATGAATTTTGGGTGAGAAAGCTTAATTTGATGTTTTTGATAATGGTAAGTGGTCATCCCAACTGCCCTCAAAGTCAACGACACATGCTCTCAACATATCTTCTAAATTCTTAATAGTCTTTTCTGCGTGATCATCTGTATGAGGGTAAAAGTTCGTACTGAGGTGGACTTTGGTACCAAGACCCTTTTGGAAGGCTTTCCAAAAATGAGAGGTGAACTACGTACCTCAATCTGAAATGATGGACAACGCAACACCGTTTAACCTAACCAAGTCTCTAACATAGAGCTTAGCATAGTCCTCGGCTAAAAAAGAAGTATGAACTGGCAAGAAATGAGCGGATTTGGTCATCAGGTCTACAATGACCCAAATAGAATCATGCTGATGACGAGTACGAGGTAAACCCATCACGAAGTCCATGTTCACTTCCTCCCACTTCCAAGTGGGAATACTGAACACCTGCATAGTCCCACTAGGCTTTTGATGTTCAATCTTAACCCGCTGACACATAGAGCACTTAACTATAAACTTTGCAATATCTTTCTTCATCCCACTCCACCAAAAGACTTCCTGTAAGTCACGGTACATCTTAGTGGCCCCTTTATAAATAGAGTAACGCCCACTCGCACCATGTACTTCAGCAAGAATTCACCGTCTCACATCATTTATACCTGGCACACATAGCCTACCCTAGCAACGCAACACACCATATTCCCCTTGGGAGAAAATTTCTACTTTCTGGTCTCTGACTGAATCTTTCAGCTTAATTAAGCTGGGATCTCTTTCCTGATTTTCTCTTACCTCGAAAACTAGAGAAGACTCTGAACTATTGTGCACCCAAACACTTTCCTCAGCTGAATCAACCAAACGAACACCTAGTCTGGCAAGCGGATGAACTTCCTGGACTAACTTATTCACACCACCCTCAAAGTGAGTAACAATACCCATGGACAACCTACTAAGGGCATCTTCCACTACATTGGCTTTGCCCGAATGATATAGAGCACTCATGTCATAGTCTTTCAATAACTCTATCAACCTCCTTTGTCACAAGTCCTTGTCTTTCTATGAAAATACATACTGGAGGCTTTATGGTTTGTTAATACATCAACGTGTACCCCATACAAATAGTGCCTCCAAATCTTTAAGGCAAACATAATAGCTGCTAATTCAAGATCATGGGTGGGATTATTCATTTCATGGGGCTTAACCTTTCTAGAGGCGTAGCCTATAACCTTACCTCTATGTATCAAAACATACCCCAAACCAACTCTGGAAACATCACAATATACAACAAATCCATCTGAAATATCACGCAAAGTCAAAATTAGGGTTATAGTAAGTCAAGTCTTCAACTCCTGAAAACTCTTCTCACAAGAATCTGACCAGTGAAATTTAACTTAGGATTCAATATAGACATGGGGGATGCAATAGATGAAAATCCTTCAATAAACCATCAGTAATAACCAGCCAAACCCAAGAAACTCCTGATACTAATGGAGAGATAGGTCTGGGTCAGTTTCTCACTACTTCGGTCTTTTAAGGATCAACTTTAATGCCATCACCGAAAATAATATGACCAAGGAAAGATACTGACCTTAGCGAAAATTATAATTTACTAAATTTGGCAAAAAACTGATGGGCTCTGAGAGTCTGCAATACTATTCTGAGATGGCCTGCATGGTCATTTTCACTGCGAGAGTAGACAAGGATGTTATCTATGAAGACTATGATGAACATGTCCAAGTATTACTTGAACACTCGGTTGATCAAGTCCATGAAAGATACTAGGGCATTGGTAAGACCAAATAACATGACTAGAAACTCGATGTGACCATACCAGATTCTGAAAGCTATTTTTGAAATATCACATTCTCTAACTCTGAGTGGATGATAGCCGGATCTGAGGTCTATCTTAGAAAAGTAACTGGCACCCAGAAGTTGGTTGATAAAGTTATCTATTCTAGGAAGTGGGTACTTATTCTTGAATGTTACTTTGTTCAACTGACGGTAGTCTATACATATTCTAAGAGAACCATCTTTCTTTCACAAGAATAGAACTGGTACACCCCAAGGAGATATGTTGGGACTGATAAACCCTTTGTCTAAGAGGTACTTCAACTGTTGTTTCAACTCTTTAAGTTCAGCTGGAGACATTCTGTATGGCAGAATAGAGTTGGGCTGAGTATCAAGGAGAAGGTCTATTCCAAAGTCAATTTTTTTTTCGGGAGGAACTCCCAAGATATCTTTGGGAAACACATCTGAAAATTCAATTGCTACTGGAAATGACTCAAGATTAGGAGTCTTGGAACTAGAGTCTTTTAATTGCACCAAATGATTGACACGCCTTTTTTATATTATTTTTCTTGCTGTAAGGTATGAAACAAGTTAACCCTTAAGTGTTGTGATACTACCCCTCCATTAAAGGACTGGTTCATTCGAGAACTAAAAATAGACAACTTTATTTCTAAAATCAAATAAAGAATATCATGAATGGAGCCAATCCATGCTGAAAATGACATCAAAATCCATCATCTCTAACTCTACTAAGTCTACTGAAGTAACTTTATGAGACACCATAATCGTAAAGTTTTTTTTTGTATACCCGTCGAGCTATGATAGACTTACCTACTGGGGTAGAGCCTAAGAAAGGCTCTGTTAGGATTTGGGGACTGACTCCAAAGTTGGCAGCTATATAGGGAGTTACAAAAGATAAAGAAGTTCCAAGATCCAACAAAGCATAAACATGTAAATGGTAGACTTGTAATATACTAGTTACTATATCAGGAGAACTTTCCTGATCCTGTCATTACTGGAGTGCATAGAACCTATTTGGGTGTTGTCCACTGGTAGCACTGAAAGCGAAACCCTGCTGAGACGGGTAACCGGACTGAACTGGAGGACAATTATACAGACTCCGTGAACCTACCTAAGGACACTCTTTGATTCTATGACCTGGCCTACCATACCCAAAAAACACATCGATGTCAGTCCTACAGATACCCTGATAATTTCTACCATACTTCTGACAAAGAGGATTTTTTCGGGCACTATTCATACTACCCTGAGATTTAGTGCTTGGCACCCTATCCTTTTTATCATTCCTCAATTTAGGCACTGGAGCATTGACTGAGGAAGGAGCTGCGAATGAATATTTTAGTCGACGATTACCACCCTCTGACTTAGACTGAGCAAAACTAAAGATACATGTTCTAGCCCTCTTGATTTCCCTCTCTTTATCCTTAGTTTTCTATTCATCAATTTGCTGAGCATGGACCATAAACCTAGCCAAGTTCATCTTCTTAATTACCATTGCATTCCTACACTCCTTGACCACACTGTCAGCTACCACATGAGGAGCATACCTATCCAACTAGGTAAACTTGAGGGAATACTTTTTCATACTCATGTTGACCTACTTTAGATTGATAAATTCTAATACCTTAGCCTCCCTTAACTCCAACGGAAAGAACCTATATAAAAAGGTAGTAGCAAATACCTCCCATTTTATAGGCCCTGCATCTGCGCCTCTATCTACCTTCCACTGCTTAAACCATGTATAAGCCACATCCTAAAACTAATAGGCAGCTAACTCAGCACTCTCACTAGTGGTTACCCCTATAATTTCTATTATATTCTGCACCATGTCAAGGAATTCTTGTGGATCTTCTTTAGACATAGACCCTAAACATGAGGAAGGTTCATTCAGGTAAAGTCCCGAATCCTACCTGCAGCAGTATTAGCCACTGGATTAGCCTAAACAGCAGCTGGTAGAACATTCTGAGCTGCCATATAAAGGGATAGAGTGGTGAAAGCTGTTTTGAATTTTATGTGAGAAACGTGCTCATTCAGAGGATCTTCCTAAATTGGCGAAGGTGTTGGATGGTGCCTAATTCTTCTTTCGTTGGTCTTTCTAAGAGGCATGTTCTATAACCGGAAGGAAAACTTGGATTAGATAGAGAGTTTAACTTGAGGACATGATTATTCGCATGATATGAACACTGAAAGAAGGAAATTTTTTCCTAAAAATGTCGTATAGCCTCTTATCAATAAGTGTGGTGCGCTATACACCCATGAACCTTAGTCTCTGGTACCAAGTTTGTAATGCCCAAAAACTATACCTTGTGCATCACACGGTGCTTATGACCCCGAAGGACCACAAGTTAACCCTTGACTGGTACCTACTGTGACTACTAAATATAATACTGGAATATATACAGATGAAATATGAAAATGCCATAAGGTTCTCAAAATACTAAAATAACAACCGAGTATAACTGATAATAATATCTAAAAACTGAATAATAGACTATGATAGTCGAAAAGACTCTAACCGTCTAAGTATGGAGTTGATGAGATAAACCCCCAACTAACACCTACGAAATAACTACTAAATTGCTGGAATATTAAAATAGATAAACTCTGTCCTCGAAATATGATGACTCACTACTATATCTGCTACAGATAGCCTGAGCTGCTAAGTACGGTCAGGAACCTGAGCATCCAAACCTATGATATGAGACATCATAGCACAAAAAAAGAGTATGTGTTAGTACTTGGAATATACTGGTATGCTAAGTGAAGTAAGGCTAATATACATAGGTTCATATGCATGAGATGATAACTGACTGAATGAACATCATGAAGTAACTGTATGAGAGTACATGAAAAACCGTATCTACTGAATATACTGAACATACTATACTGCACATATAGGTATAAATCATGTATCTGAGATTATACTAAAATTGAGTACTGAATTCCGATGGTTGAGTAACTGATAACTTGTAGCCATAGTTCTGTAAAACTAACTATGTTCTTTACTAAATAGTAAGACTGAAACTATAACTGTGGGAGTGTTCATCTAACCAACATACCTTGGTATTGACTGATTTGGGGTCTAACCTGAAACCCCTATTTGAAGGGTTTTAGCACCTTTCCACAGGACACTAACAATGCTATGTCAACCCTAATATGGTAGGAAGACTTATGAAATATATATATGATTGTATCAACCTTAGTCTGGCAGGAGGACAACTTACCCTATGCTGGCTATATAGTTCTGTAACACAGGAACTGCTACTAAGGCTCAAACCCAATGTCGGAAGGAATGCCCCCTTTCCTGGGTTCGCTCAGTTCTAAATCCTATTCCCAACTGAATTGAGACTGAATTGATCACTAGACTATACTAGACTTGACTGAACTGAAACTGATTATGTTGACTGACTGAACTGGACTGAGTTCACTGATTTCTGTTAATGACTGAGTACTACTGTTCTTCACCTTTACTGGGACTACTCAATAACTACTACAACTAAGTAAGCAACTAGATTTCAGGTAATAAATACCCTCAGGAATCGATAGCATAATAGATAAAATCATATCACAACTTTAGCAACACAATAATAGGTTACCATGTATAATTTACTTATATGGACTTTTCATCAAACACTTGGGGAGCATGTTTGTTAAACATGAGAAATAAACACATAGGGAATTATAAATACAACATGAAACTTGCAAATTCAAGGGTTTTGACATGAGAGATTCATAATTCAACACACATGCTAACTTAATTTCATGGAATTCATAAAAGATCTTAACTTCAAACCCATACAACAACACAAACATGAGCATAATTCAATTCATAACATAGAAATCAGAATTCAAGTTTTAAAAAAGGGTTTTAAACTCTAAGGTTGAAAGGAGACCCAAGGATGAACACCTAACATACCTTGATTATTGATTTTGTGAGAATTATCGGTGAATTATTGGGACTTGAATTTGATGAAATTAGGGCTTAGTTCTTGAGAATATTTGTGAGATAATGAGTGAATTTTTTCCTTTGGGAGGTTAAATTTCATGTTATGGCTGAGTATTGTAAGGGAAAAATAACCCAATTATACCCACAAACCTATAACTTAATACACACAACTTATCCAGTGACGTGATAGGCGATGCACCGCGTCAATGCTGTTAATGCGATCATCGATGCATCGCGTTGATAGGGCCGACGCGATATATAATGTGACCCATCGATATCGCATTGGCTTGTTGGTTTGGTCATCCAAACATGGCTCAAACGATGTCCAAAAAAATTTAAAATCAACCAAGATGACCTATTGACATCCCTGATCATGAATCAACTTAAAAGTTGGCATTCTAAGGTCGTAAGGATAAAAAATAAGATCATCCAATTACGAAGGCTAAAATGATTCTAAGTCTGAACACTTAGCTTAATCTTTCTAAGTTTGGGACCTCTTTTGGATTGCTATAGCGGACTAAAATAAGCTTGGACTTTACTGGGTCTTACAAGCGCTTAAAAGCATTGATAAGATAATTTTGAGCCTGTGTGAAATCCCATAACAAATCTGTAGGGATTATCTGAGAAAAAATCTATCGGTAGGAATTTCAACTTGACTGTTTTTTGTTTCCTAAAAAATAAAGCACAGCTGGAATTAATGGATCATGATTAAAATCTATATAAGTTTCTTAAATAACATCTCTACAGTATGATCTGAGACGTGAAAGAAGGGAAACATTTCTTAAATGCGAAGTAGCCTCTTGAAGAAAAGTATAGACGACTCCGTACCATTCCACAAGACTCTACCAAACACAACTTTATACACATTGTAGGACACTTGAACACTAATCTCTTATATCAAGTTTGTCATGACCCGAGACTACCTCTAGTCGTAACACTTTTCTTGGAACCACAAGTTATACCAAGCTAACCATGATCTGGCATACTACTTTAGAAACTGATTTAAATTGTATAAAATCTAAATTTAATGAGCAAAAATAAAATCATGAGAAAGTTTGAATGAATATAATATTGATAAAGTGTTCATCATAATTAATTGAAGAAAGAAACTTGAATTACATATAATGACTCTAACTGACTATCTATGAAGCCTCTATTATATCGACTATATATAGCTGGGGTATACCTCCAACTACCTCTAATCAATACATGTGAATAATAAAAATATAGTACATGAACTACAACTGTCTGGAGTGCCCGAAACAAGAGAACTCATCCCCTATTGGCTGGAAGATGCAAACTGTCTAATTATGATGTATGGGATACAATCGGTACCTACATTATCAGACAATGTAGGACATAGAAATATATGTGGATCAGTACTATGGAATGTACTGAGTCTTTACGACTTAAAGAATGACTCATAAGAATTCCATAAACCAAGATAAATACAGAGTATTATAGTATCTCCCTTTTGGGAACATTCGTCCTCGAATGAGACTGGTTAGACTGAGAGTATCGAGGCAACTGAGATCATATACTGAACATGCATAAAATAGGGTCATGATTAAATATCTGAGTCTGAAACATGATACATGAACTGAACTGATTTCGTGAATACATGCAATGACAAGAGAATGGTTATAAGGCTGAGATAGAAATGAGAGATTTAACTTATGTGGTTAAATAACCCATCATATCATTATCTTCTATTTCATTATCTGTTTCATTCTCTGAAATTTCATATATACTGTCTTCATTTTCTAATTCGTAATCCATATAATCTATCTGCATATATATTTTTATTTCTGATATTTGTTTACTTTTTGGGTTTTTAGGTAATTTACAATCTCTAGCTAAATGTCGTAATTTTCCGCAATTATAACAAGTACATTCCTTTATATATTTCTATTTCCTATATGGTCTTTTATGTTTATAATTTTTTACATAATATCTTTTTCTTGGTTTCTTATACTTATATTTTGATTTTTTGTATTGCTTATATTTCTTATGCCTTTTTCTGTTCTTATAATATCTTTTTTCGCATCCAAATTGAGGTGCTATTTTATCTTTGCAACATGCTAAATTTCTTATTAATGTTTTTTCTATTTTTATTTCCTCTCTATATTTTTCACATAGGTTTCTATACCATTGTTGTAAAAATCTTATTCTTGCTCCTAGAGTATCTACTATTTTTGCTTCATCCCAACTTTTTATTATTTTTGAACTAAATGGTTCAGGTAATTTACTAAAATATAATTTTCTTATCCCTTTACTTTCTTCTGTATTATATGCTCCTTTATAATAATATTCTCTAAATGCGCAAGTATATTCATTTATGTAGCACATATTACATATTACTAATTTTAACATTAAATTCCTATTTGTATCTTTCTCTTTATTTTGTTCTTCTTCTGTTGTTGTCATGCTACTAAATTCGTCTTTTATAGCTGTTTCATATTTTTTTAATAATTCTATAGGTGTTAGTTTAGTTGTGGTTGTTGATGATGTTCCTTCTGTGGGCTTGTCAGTTCTTAATATTCTTTTACTATTTTCAGTTAGATTTAAAAACTATAATTTCACAGTTCCTATTAGTATTCTTTCTATATATTCTGGTGCATCTATTACATTTATATTATTATCTAATAATTGTTTTGTCATATATCCTATCCATAATTGTATTGTTTTTTCCATATCTATTACACAATCTAAGTCTAAAAAGTTATAATTTTTATTAACTATTTGTTTTGGTGTCCATTTGTCATATTCATTCTTTAGATTATATCTTTTAAACTTATTCTTATAATATGTAGGTTTTCTTATTTCTGATGTTCTAGGTATTATATTTTCATCTTCTTTTTGATCAAGAGTGTTTATTTCCGTGTTTATATTATCTAAGTTTTCTTCATTAATTACGTCTTGTTTTCCATTGATTCCTAAATTTTTTGTATTTGTTAAGATTTCTGCATATGTTTCACTATCTTCCGAATCATAATTATCTGTTTCTTCAACATCTATTGTATTAATTTATAATTCCTTGATTTCTATTTCTTTATTGTCTATTTCTAATTTTTCTTTTAATTAATTTATCTAATTTAATAATTTTTGTTCTTTATCTTTTTCTTATTTTTCTTTCTGTCTTTTTTCATACAGATCTTTTAGCATTTGTAGTTCTTTTTCTAATTCAGTAATCCTACTATTTTTAGTTTCTTCTATTTTTCGTATTTCTTCTGTAGTTTGTTGTTTTATTTTTTCTATTTCCTTTTTTCTATCTATTTCTTTGTTTTCTTTTTCTATTCTCACCATAGCTGTCAATTTATCTTCTAATTTTAATTTTTTTTCTAACATTAAATATAAATCTTCACCTATTTTCTTATACCTTCTACCTAAATTAGAAAACACTATTTTTATTTTTAATCCTTCGTGATTTTCATATATTTTTTCGTCTATTATAAATTCTTCTTTGTTCATTTTTTATTTAATTGTTAATAGATCATGTTGGTATGTCTATTCTAGACTATCTATTATTGATTCTAAATTTGACATTTCTTCTTTTTGTGCATTTATTGAGTTTTTACTAACTCCGGCAATTATGTAATATTGTAGTCTTTCTATCATTATTTTTAATTCTTTACGTTTATCAGATATTATTTGCTTTAATTCTTTATATTTTTGTACGTTATTCATTTAATAATATTTTGGGGAATATCTAAATCTAGTTTTATCAAATAAATCCATATATATACGACTTCCGTATTTTTTAAATAACAAGGCTTTGATACCAATTGTAGGGGATTGCGGATTAGGCGCGGTAACTTTACAAGGAAATAAATATTTATTAATTCATTTTTTTATGCAGTGCATTATTTTTTTTGCACTATTTAATATTTTTAATATTATACACTATTTTAGTGTAATATTTTTTTTTATACAGTGTACTATTTTTGTGTGCAATCTAATTTATTTTATATAGTACACAATCTAATTTATTTTATATAGTACACTATTTTTTTTTCATGTAGTGCACTATTTTTGTGCACTATCTAATTTTTTTTTCATATAATGCTCTAACTATCTATTTTTTTCATTAGTTGCTTTTTAATCTAATTTTTCATATGTTGTACTATTTTACTGCACTGTGTATTTTTTTAATTTAGAACATTATTTTTGTGCACTATATAATTTTTTCATATAGTGTACTATTTTAATCCACTATCTATTTTTTCATACAACTTCCTAAATTTTCTATTTTGTATATACTAAATTTGTACTTTGTTCTATTGTATATATTAAATTTGCACTTTGTTCGATTTTATTATATATGCACTAAATTTGTGCATTATTTAATATTTTTATATAATGCATCGTGCACAATATTTGTGCACTCCACAGGTCATTCTAACACATCTCATTCTGATATGTCAAGGTCATTCTGGCATGTCTCATTCATATTGATATGATATTTGAATATGGAGCGCTATACCATATGTTCAATTTCTTCAACAAGTCTTGAAAGTATCTATATAGAGAACATGTATATACTTCATCTTTATCACTTTAACATCTTCATTACTTCAACATCTTCAAACTTTTTTAAAAGTTCAACTAAATTTTTATTCATTTGGGTCTTTGAAGATGAATATTGAACATGTCAAAGTTGCACTTTTTAGAAACAGTGAAATTGTCCACGAAGGTAATACAATATATTATAGTACTTCTCCCAAGTCCAATGTCAAGTATCCAATTTCAATTGGTTACAAAGAATTTGATGATTCAACTTTGTGAATGATGAAAATTAAAAATGACGATTATGATTTATTTATAATCCGACGATATCAAAATTCCTTCTTATCACAAGGACTGGTAAATTAAGGATAATGGATTATCAGTGGCGATTAGTCGTTGATAGAATTTTTGAGGGATCCTTATGATTATGTCAGTCAAATAAAGCTAAATATTCTTCAAATAAAGATAAATATTTATCCAGAAAAGCTCAAAAAGCTCCTAATGTTTGTTGGAGTTGTGCGTCTATGCCATCTTTTAACTACCTCAACTTTCTGTGGATCCACCTTAATACCCAGAAAAGCTCAAAAAGCTCCTAATGTTTGTTGGAGTTGTGCGTCTATGCCATCTTTTAACTACCTCAACTTTCTGTGGATCCACCTTAATCCATTCACTAGAAACAACATGCCTAAGAATTATCATAACACTTTACCAAAATTCACACTTAAAAAAATAGCACACAGTTTCTAGTCCTAAAGAGTCTACAACACAATTTAGGGGTGATTGTCATGATCCTCCTTACAACTGAAATATACCAAGATACATCAATAAAGACTATAACAAAAATACAGAAACTGTCTGAAAACCCGATTCATAAGATCCATGAAATCATCTGGAGAATTAGTCAACCTAAATGATATAAATAATTACTCAATATGGCCAAATCGAGTCCGGAAAGTAGTCTTAAGAATATCAACCTCCCTAATTTTCAATTGGTGACAGCCGAAATGGAGATCAATATTATAGAAACATATAACACCCTTAAGTTGGTTGAAAAGATCATTACTCCAAGGAAGATGGTATTTATTCTTCAATATAACTTTATTCAACTAACGATAGTCTATACACATCCAAAGAGACCTATCTTTCTTTAGCACGAAAACTACAGGAGCACCCCATGAAGAAATACTAGGTTGAATAAACCCCTCATTAAGAAGGTCCTCTAATTATTCTGATAGTTCAGCAAGAGCCATCCTATAAAGAGGAATGGAAATGGAATGGGTATCTGGTAGAAGATTAATGCTAAAATCGATCTCCCCATCGGGAGAAATTCCAGGAAGATTATCGGGAAAAAATTCAAGAAGTTCATTAATTAGTGATACAGATTATAACAAGGGACTCTTACAATTTGAATCATTAACCCAAACCAGATGATGTAGACACCCCTTGGTGAAGATTTTGTGAGATCCAAGATAATAAATAAACTTCCCTTTAGGTACTAAGGAACTCCCCTCCTATTCAATCACTGATTCTTTAGGAAAATGAAAATTGACCTTTCAGGTTCTACAACCCAGAGAAGCATTGCATAAATGGATCCAATCCATCCCAAGATTAATCTATCATTCAAAGTTTTATCAAATCTGCCAATGTCTCCCAATGTTGAATGGATACCACAAAACCCCTATAGATTTTTTCTAGAAACAATAGATTCACCCAATAGAGTAAAAATAGAAAAGGGGTCAAAAATGTTTTCAGGACAAAAACCAAACTATACAACCATATAAGGGGTAGCATAAGATTAGGTAGAACCCAAAATCAAGCAAATAGTAAATATCACAAGAAAAAAGCTAACATACCATTAAGAACATCTAGGGATGCCTCCAACTCCTAACAAGTAGCAAGTGCATAGAGGCAATTTCGATCATTATCGGTACCTAAATTGGTGCCCATACGTGTAGGAACTAAAGAAGTGGCAATCGAGACTTTATTAGCTCTAGTGAAAAATTTATCCATGGGATAATTCCACTGTAGATGAACAGGCTAACCATAATTAAAAAACAACTTCCTCCTCTCCTCAAAATATCCACGGTTAAGCTCTCTACAAAAATAGTAAAGAGGATAAGGTGGGGCTGAATGAGCTCCACTGACCTATGATTGGGAACCCTGTGCCTTAGGCCCTCTGCTAGCCTAAAAAAATTATCAACTAAAGACTTAGGATAAGGATAACTAGTTGTTGAATAAGAATTTCCCCAATTCTTCTTCTTAGTCCACTGCCAACCATATCTCCCACTATTCTAATAATTTGCACACTACTCTGCATATCTAAACTTTGATTTTTTGGATTTCTCTCATCTCTACCTGCTTGTTTTTCTCATCCTCCACCTGCTGCATATAAACCACTAGCCTGGATATGCCTATATCATTATTTAGCATCGCAGCCTTATATTCTAACATCAAATCAAGGGACAAATCTGAAGTAAACTTTCTCATTCTAGATTGTATATTAGACACCAACTCTGGAACATAATAGGACAACCATTAGAATTTCAGTGTGCACTCCTTAACACTCATCTTTTCTTTTTTCATATAAATAAACTTTTCTGACTTAGATTCTCTCAACTCTCAAGAAAATAAGTGATCAAAAAAAGATCTTGAATATTCATCCCACATCACAGGCTCAACACCATTACCCCTCATCTCTTGCCTATACTCATAATAGTGGTAAGCCATCTTATTTAACTAATAAGCAGCAAACTCCAAACCTTCTAAATCAGTAGCATAATTTACCTTAAAGATCTTCTCTATCTCATCAATCAACCTTTAAGGATCCTCCTTAACCTTAAAGCAAGTAATAGATAGGGGATTCACCTTATAAACTATCCAACCGTAGTGACCTTAGAAAAATTGGCAACAGGACCCATTTGATTAGCCCAATGAGATTTTGATAGCACCAGTTGAGCAAGCAAATGAATAGATTGATGAAAATCCGCATTATAGATATCTACTTAGGGTGAATGAGCATAATTATCACCAGCTTGGTAAGACCAACAAGGACTAGTAGGGACCAATAGAACCCCAAGTAGAGAGGTACAGTCAAGAGCAAAAACCCTAGATTGGGTCTGCACTCCATAAGCAGGGCAAATCCCCTCCCCATTTTCCTTAGGTGGGACAGAGGTTCCACCAGAGTTTCTATGAACGCCAAATCTTCAGGAAGGCATGATCTGAAATACGACTAAGCCAGGAGTTAGAGAGATTTTATACCAACTAGATTCTATAGCTTGAAATAGAACACAAGAAATAAAAACATTCCTAAATGATTTATAGCCTCTCCCTTATAAGTGTGGTGTGCTACATACCCATATAAGGGACTCTGCTCAGCATGGCTTTATGGACACCCACCGACCCTAAACTATGCTCTGGAACCAAGTTTGTCACGACCCAATCCTAGGCTAAGACGTGATGGGAAATATCAAACCCACCATAGGAATAGAGATAACCCCTTTATCCTTACCTCAAGAGAATAATGAAAGTAAAAAACAAAAATCAAACAAAGTTTATGCAAAATATATAAACCTAAAGAAATATTAGAGTTAAAACAGGAAATCCAAAATTTCCCAACATTATCCTAAAAGCACCTAAACCAGAAATACCAACTAAGTCGAGACATCCCCGGACTATGACAAAGAGAATCAAAAAAGAAATACTAAGACAATAATGAAACAAATCAAATGATAGGGTCTTCCAAAAGATGGAGGTTCACCATTTCACAGCAGATCAACAGATGTACCAAACCACCTAGCACTACATAAGAGTGACAAAAAAGACCTTTGAACCTATATCATAAAATAATACAACATCGAGGGATTGTTAGTGGGGCGAGCACGACATGTAACTCAATAAAAAAAGGGATAAAATAGTGCATGTATCAAAAACCAACTAAAACCACATGTATAACATTTATATATATATATATATATATATATATATATATAACATCAAGGGATTGTTAGCCTAAGCTATGTAGCTCACTCCATCATAAAGGTACACAAAGGCTATATGGGTCCCACTCCTATGTGGGGTTTCACAACTTATGTATACACCTATTGAGCTTTTCTTTTAGGTAGGAGCCATGGGGGGGGGGGGGGGTTGTTAACGCATATACAATCCAAATTGAATACCAATATTGATAACACCTCTCGGATGCATCCATTAGTAGATGGTTTTTAAAGATGTCACATGTTCTGTCATAGAAAGCTAGTATTTTAAGTACTTCCATAGTGGTACTAATATCTCATGATTATATGTGATATGAGGATATAATGCTCACAACCAACTAGAATGACAATTTCAAAATAAAACTAATATACAAACCATGTGAGCCAAAATCCACTCAATATTCCAACCATCCATGAATACAATGTAATTCATATGATAATAGAGTAAAAATACATATTAATATGCCATTGATACCACATAAACTCCAATTAAAACGTTATTATCAGAAAAGGTACAACCAAATACATACACATAAGGCCAACAACATCATGGTAACATATAGGAAATAATGTCTCAAAACTACAAAATAATAATAATATAAGCCCCCACATAGGAACAACACCATAATATAGCCATTTTAATGATCGATTTCCAAATCGATTACATGATTTTATACCATTATTAACTACCTACCTCAGTTTGAAGAAAGTTAAGTCATAACCTACCTCGAATGCAAAAAGTTGTTCCAAAAAGCCTTCATGGAGTCTTTCCTCATGAATGGAATCTAAATCAACTAAAATATATAATACATGCATATAAAAAAGGCCAACAAATTCTTATTGCCTATTTTTGAGTCGAGGTCAAAATGAACCCCGAAGTGAATTTTTGAGAAACAAGGTTAAAATCATAATTTTATTCCAAAAAATATATGTTGCATAATTAAATCAACCCATGGGAGAAAACCCAAGTGAAAAAGGTTTGGAATTGGGGTTTAGATTGAAGAATAATTAATTTAGGTGTTCTGGGTCAAAATTCTCAATTTTCATCTTTGAATTCATGTTTTAAACAAGGCTTGAATGATGAAAATTGATTAAAATAAGAATTTGGAGCTTACCCAAGCTTTAAGATGGAAGAACTAGCTCACAAACTTGAAACCTCAAGCTCGAAACCTAAAAAAATAATGAAAACTTGCAAACAAGGGGTGTATATATGTATGTAAATATATATATATATATATATATATATATATATATATAGGTTATCACTTAAGAGGACACATGGTCTCTTAAGAGGATGACTCTTAAACAACCAAGTATTGCTTAAGCGACATCTACTTCGCTACCTATGTCGCTTAAGCGATCAGGCTATTGCTTAAGAGACAATAACTTAAGTGAGTGTAACGCCATATATTCTGAACCGCAGATGCTACACGGTGCTCATAATCCTGAAGGATCATATGCTAACACTTTACTAGAACCTGCTGCAATAACTAAATAATATACTATAAAAAATGCAAAAAACTGGCGGACAATATGCCATAAGGTTCAAACTTAAATACAACTAAAAATTGAATACTAATACAACTATCTGACTATCTAGTCTGAAAAGCCTCTAAACTGTCTGAGCTGTTGAGTTGATGGGATAATACCCCAACTAACTCCGTCTACTAAAAATTCTGAATCTAATTTAATAATAAAATAATGAACATTCTTGAGTGATGAGGACACACTGCTAAGTCTACGGCTGCTAGATGGATCTGAATTACTATGGGTGCTCTGGAGCTCGTTCTTCTGAACCTATGGCATAAAACACCATAGCGAAGGAAAGTATGCATCAGTACGTGAGAATGTACTAGTATGCTAGATTAGGTAAGGCTAAATACAAGGGTTCATATGCATGAACAATAACTAATTGAATGATATGCAAGAGCTGGATTAGCATATATAGAGGATCTGTAACTATTAAGACTGAGTATACTAGAACTGAATCTGATAGCAGATAACTGAATATACTACTTCTCTGGAATTATTGACAACTAGTCTACTAGTACTATATTACTGATGATTTTTGTGGGATCAATCCTATCTAGTGGGGATCCCTGGGATCAATCCTATCTAGTAGGTGATCCTTGAATTTAGGGAACTATCTAAGTTCCTTACTGAACTGAGTGATTGTATCTAACAGTCCTGCTTTCTATCATACTGAATTGAATTCTATTTCTGAGATTAAATCTGAGACTGAAACTGATTTCTGATTAATGAGTACTGAATGTTGAAGCTACAACTATTGGAGGTAGTCATCTAACCGACATGCCCCAAATCTAAACTAGTGGGGTCTAACCTGTAACCCCAGCTAGAAGGGTGTCAGTACCGTGTCACGGGTAAAGACAACTGCTATGGAGTCAGTCCTAATCTAGCGGGTGACCCCTAAGATTAGTCCTGTACTAGCGAGTGATCCCCGAGTATGTCAGTCCTATCTAACGGGTGACATCTTATGCCTACGCTGGCTATGTAGTTTTGGAACTTAGGGATTGCTTCTAGGGATCTCAGTCCTATCTAGCGGGTGAGCCCCCATCCCTAGGCTCGCTCGGTGCTGAATCCTACTCCCAACTGAAAGACACTGAACTGATTTCTTAGTTCATACTAGGGCTGACTGAACTATTACTAATCATACTAATTGATTGAACTGAACTAAGTTTACTGAGTTCCGTTGACTGATGGAATACTACTGAGGTCTGAATTGAATACTAAACTGGAATGGAATTATACTGAGTTTACTGAATCTTTCCAAAGTTCTATGACTGACTACTGAGCTCTACAGATTATGGCATTACTGAGATTATCATGAAAACTGACACTAGCTCTATACAATCAGCTAAATTTTCAGATATTAAATACCCCCAAGACTTGATAACATAAATAAATAAGGCATGAAAATTCTTGAATAACATAACAATAGTCTATCATTCACAATAAAAATCAAAGAGGCATCTCTTCAAGAACTTGGAGGTCTTAAACATGTTAATGTATAACGAATGCATAATAATATCTCATAATTCATTCACTAAGGCCTTTGAACAAACACTTGGCATGCATTAACTTATACACAATTGGGAATTTCTTATCAACATGCGATAATGACTCTATTTCCTTCACATAAGCATTTTATCAAACATATGGGGAGCTTCCTTGGTTATACAATAATTTCTACACCTAATTAATATAGATACATCAATCAACATGCAACTTGAATGGGTTTATCATTAACATTATGAAAATCACCACATACTAGGACTAAATCATGAAACTTGTAATCTAGAACATGAATCACAACTTAACAATAACACAAACATGAACTTCAACTCACATAAATCATGAAAAATCATAAATATCCAATCTTTATAATTTGAAAAGGGTTCTAAAACTTCTTGGGTAAAAGGGATCCAAGAATCAACCTCTAACATACCTTAGTTCTTGATTTTACAAGGATTGATGGTAGAATTTTCTTGAATTTAAATCTTCAATTGAAAACCCTAAACTTGTTCTTGAAAGAAATTTAGAGAAACAACTATATTTTGGGTGAAATATGGTTGAATTATGTGTTATAGGGTTATATAAGAGTGGCAAAAAAGACTTAAATAACCCTGGGGTTGCGACTTTTTTAATGGCTGAAACTGGGTGCCAATGGGGCGCATCGATGGCATCAATGCGATACCTGACACGTCGCTCCATGATTGTGCCAAGCCTCTGTACTTTTGACTGACAGGCCTGGAACAATATTGACCAACGCGACAGGTGACGCGGCGCGCCAGGATCGTGTTGGTCCACTGTTTTGGGATTCCAAACGTGGTCTAAACGAAGTCTGAAAAATCCAAAACTCGTCCGAGAGCACCTACTGACATAGTTGATCTTGAATCAACTTAAAGATCGATATTTAAGGGTCGTATGGGTTGAGAAATAAGATTTCCAACTTATGAATGCTAAAAAGATTCTAAGTGTAAACACTTAGTTGAAGTTTCTAAGTCTGGGACCGCTTTTTAAGCTTTAATGGGCTAAGTTAAGGGGTCTTACAGTGAGCCTGGTGTCGCTTAAAAGATAGTTTGGCTATCATCTAGGTCGATTAAGCGACCAAAATTTCCCTAAGTGATGCACCAGCTGAGTTCACCTGCTAGACACTTGGAGAGTTTCAATTCTCCACGGACCCCTCAAGATTCATCTAAAATCCCGAGAATGCAAACAAACTATGCTACCCTATAAAATGCAATGCACCAGACTCAATAGCGATATCAGATTTTCAAAAACATATCGTTTTCATAAAATTGATCCCCGAAGAGCAATTTTGTAACTTTCCAAACCAAGGATTCAAATAAGATTTAAAAACTATAAAATCACACCAACCATGTTACTAACTAAAAACTAACATTCCGGATCTGCTAGCATAGTTTATTTTTCCCTCCGACATATAGATCAATAAATATTGATTAAAGTCAACCATAGAGCCTTTATAACCAACAATAACCACAAATTCACATAAATCACATCAAAAGTCATTAGGAATCATTCCAATCATTTCCACACCTCAAAAATACCACAAAGCAACCAGGGTTTAAGATGGTCAAATCACACCAAAATAAATAATTCATCAAAATCACCAAGAAATTAAGTCATCACAAAGCATTGATTGAACATCACGAGGTACAGATAATGACTTATTATGAACTCATTTTAAATTTAATTGGTGAGTGAGAACTTCTTAGAAAGGTATAATTATTTTCAAAGATCAAGGTATATACTTCACATTAAAGATTCTTGTTCACTCATAGTTACAACTTTCAGTTATTTCATAATGTATTTTTAAAAGTTTCTAAAGTAGCTTTAATTAGGTTATTTGACATATTAGTTTAAAAGATTATTATGTTTTCCTGCTTTCTAATGATGCTTTATAGATTTATGGTTTCTCAGTATATTTCAGACGTCCTTCGTATTCTAATATTTATGAGTTGTTTATGTCTTACATAGGAGTACTATTTCATATATACTCATGTTCCTTTTTTTGGTTATGTATTCACTCTATAGGTTCATACACATTGAATGACATGTTATTTTATTAGGCATTTATTTCATCTGTCAACCGTTAGGTGGCGAGCTTCATTCTAATAGGACTAAATCGAGTCTGGATTTCCATTTTACATATATATAATTGTAAGAATTTGGGTAAGTGTAGCAATTCACTTAGTGATTTTTTATTTTTAAATATGTTTTGACCATTTACCCTTCTCTACTGAGGTTTTAAGTTATTTCTGAGAAGCGAGTGTGGGAGTAACGACCTGTTTCATCATTGTCAAAAATAATTGTGCTAAATAAGTAAGAACGTCATTCATCATAAGTTATAGGTCCATTATTTAGTATGTAATACATTGGACATGTACTAAGATCATACAACACCACTAGCACAAATTTAAGTTGAAAGTGTTCTTGCCGATTGAGCTTCAAGCTAAGTTTAAACTAGGGTCAACTTCAAATGAGCATTTCTTCTAGAATAGAAAATGTCATAGGTCCAAATACCCACAAAATTAAAGATTTTTGAGTTTTCTTTTCAACTCACCCAACCATTTATTAATCAACCTTCGATGGAAAAAGTTATGACCATTTTACTGAATATCGTCTGGGCTAAGAAATTTACCGTTGTAGTGGTAATAAGCAGTATTTAATTTCGATTTTTACATGTTTCATCCCCAAAACTCAAACATCCAATTGTAGGGGTGTGCGGATAACTTGGATAATTTGCATGGTTAGTTAATATTAAATTCTTTTTCATGACTATTTCTAATAATTTTATTCCTTCCATATCTATTGTGTTATCTATGTCATCAATTGACATTTGTTGTTCATGTATAGATAATTTTTCATATAGATTATATAAACTATTATTAATATACTCTAACATTTTTTAATCTGTATAATATCCATCTGAATAGTAATTATCTAGGTATGAATAGTAGCTATCGTCATTTAAGTGTATTTGTTCTAATTCATCTTCTATCCAATTTTCTAATTCTTCATCTTCAATATTAAATATCTTTTCCAATATAATTTTCTTTATATCTACTATCTCTATATCCTTAAGTACATATAAAACAAGTATCTTAAATTCATCTATCATTTCATCAGGTAAGTAAGTATTCATTTTTCATACGATGCTATTTTTCAAAATATTCCCTCCAATCATATACATAACAAAATACGATCATCCTAGATCACTATATACTAAATTATTCTTAAATAACATGTTCTTTGGTCACTATTAGCATGGTAATCTGGATACTTTTCCCCTAAACAATGCCTATACTCTAGTTACTCCCCTATCACGGCTTCTTTGACTTACCGGTTTCACCTTTTGGGTAGCATAGTTTTAGAAATTTTTCTCCTTTTCCTCTTTGCTAATAAACCTTGAAACATATTATCCCTCAAATATTTCTACTATAAAGTAACTAACACGAGCTTATTTTATTATACTTATGATTGTCAGGAATTTATGAATTTAGCTATTCATAATAGTAAATGAATATACCTGTTCTTATAGCTCTGATAATTTTGTGCTTTGCTCATCCATATCTTAGTGTAAAACTGAATATCTTTATTGATTATATGAGAGGATTTTTGTTGTACACAAGAAGGCTTGCTTTCCGTGTAGAAAGTTTTGCCTTAACTTAGCAAATGCTTCTGCTATTTATAACCTAAAAAGAGAAAACTTGTATACTATTCTAGATTATTCCTACTTTACACTTGTTATCTTTACAAAAGTAGAAAAGACTTAAAGTATCTTTTAAAGCTATTCTACAAAAAGCAAAACTAATAATGACACTTTTTTTCAAAAAAGTCAAAAAGGCTAGTAAATGCTAGATAATATTACATAATAATTTACGTACTCTAATAATTCACATGTCACAAAATTATCTTACTAATTCATATGTCATTTTCATAACTTTAATTCTTTGTCTCCTTGTCTTTATTTCTCCATCGGTCCGTGTTGCTTTATATCTTTTGTCGTATACCTTCTAACTGGCGCTCTTATCTTATTTTATTCTAGTTGAACTTCTGAAATAATGTTATCTTCTCTGTTACATCTCGAATATAAATGGTCTGGATATTTATGCCCTATTAATTTATAGTATCTGGTCAACAATTCATCTAAAATAAATTTTTCCTTAATTGCTCTGGTAATTGGTCGTTTCTCTAGATTAAGTAGTGTCATAAACTATCTCTGGACTTCCTCCATATATGCTTATCTTAACTCTCTTGAATTTGGATAGATCATTCCCTGCTCTCTTGAATAATAACTCCATATTGAATTTTCGTATAGGTAGTTATTTGCTAATTCTTGGATAATTGTAGATATTCCAATAATTCTTTTATTCATATAAAAATCTGGTATATCTATTTTGGGTTTTTCAACTTGTTGTTCAATATCTTTGGGTATGATCATATATCAGGTTATTCCTATCTTCACAACTTGTATAACTGGTTTAATTTCATCATACAATATCTCTACTGGTGCCGTATAGAACTTTATAAAAAATAGGTTGCCCTTGGTTATCTTTTTGTAAGTGGTAATTTCCTTATATATTTCTGGTATGGTAGATAATTCACTTCCGTCTTGGGTATATACATTATTGAGTAGTCTATAACTTAAACAGGTTTTAACTAGATTTGGGTTAGTTTTTGGTAATACAATTAACTTATTGTATCCTTGTAGTTTTTGGGCTATATAATCTGAATTTGGTTCTTGAATGCTTGTAGCTCTGGGTTTAAGTGAGTTTGTATCTTGTGGATATTTTTAATATATGATCTGGTTATGTGTTTATAAGTTTTTTTGTCTTGGTTTAGGCTATCTAAATATGTAATAGTTTGTGGGGGTATAAACAAAGGGTCTTTTGGAGTTTTTGGTATAAATGGCTTGTCAAATATTTTATTCATGTTCATATTTAGGTTCCTTCTAACTCCTTTGCTTGTACCTGCAGAAGTAGATTGATAAACGTTATGGGTTTTTTGGAGTGTCCCAACGTCTCCTTTTATCTCTAGAATTTTATTGTCTTCCGATCGATATTTCTCTGCACATTGCTGAGTTATCTGAGTCTTAGCTTCAGACTTCAGTTTAATTTCATTAGCCTTTAGCTTTTCTATCTCATTTCTCATACTATCCACTTTCATTGAAAGCGTAGTTAGGGTTTTGAGTATTTCTTCTTGAGTATCGTCTTCTGTAATATCAGTTTGGGTAGCTTTGTCTTGATATATAATATGCAATAACACTTTTGTTAGTCTTAATTACTTCAATTGTAAATGTAAAATTTAATATATTCAATACTAATCTCCGAATTTCCTTTGTTGTAACTGAATTTTGTATTTTTCTTGTTAACCACCATCATACCTGTGTATTATCTGTTCGTACAATAATTTTTGTATATACAATATATGGCTCAAATGCTAATAAACATTTATATAATAAGCATAATTCTTTTCTATTTATTTCTCATTTTATTTCTGTTTCATTAAACGTTCCTGAGTAGTATCTACAATGATGTTCTAATTTTTCTTCTTCATATTTATATCTTAGTACTCCTCCATAACTATATTCACTTGCAATATTCTCTTACTTGATTTACTAATCCTAAAAGTGATTGTAATTTCTTTTTTTGTATCTAATTCTTCTTTTGAATTTATTATTTTTTGTACTATATGTTGTTGCATTTTTATTCCACTTTTATCTATTTGTATTCCTAAAAATTCTACATGGTTTTTCGTTATTTCTGCTTACTTTTCACTTAGGCTTATTCCTGAATTTCCTATTATATTTGTAAATTGTTCTAATAATTTTAAATGTTCCTCTTTAGTTTTTGTATATAGTAGTATATCATTTATATATACTATACAATTTGGTAATTGTTTGAAATAACCATCCATAAAGTGTTGGTATCTTCCTGGTGCATTTTTATATCCAAATGGTAACACATTCCATTCATAAAATCCTTGTGGCACTGTAAACGCAGTTACTTTTCTAGAATTTTCGTCTAACTTTAAGTGGTAAAATCCTGATTTACAGTCAAATTTGCTAAAGTAATTATATCCTTGTATTTGTCTTATTTTTAATATTTTATTTGGTATTGGATAATTATATGTCATAGTGTTTGCATTTAGGTTTCTAAAATCAATAATCATTCTACTTTTTTCTCTTTTTTGTTCACTGTGTTTATTTACTATGAATGCTGGGCTAGTGTGTTTACTATTACTTTTTTGTATATATTGTTTTTCTAATAATTCATGTATATGCATTTTAAATTCTTTTAGATCATCAAAGAAATATGTTAATGGTTTTGGGGTTATTATACTGTTTTTATCTATTAGCTCAATTCTTACAGTAGTTTTATGTTTTTTTCATCCTTTTAATGGATCTTCACTGTATAATTGTCTTAATTTTTTCTTTATTATTTCTACCTTATCTATTAAAAATATAGTTATTTCTTCTTTATTTATTGAAAATATAACTAGTTCTATTGTAACTTCAGTATTTTTTATATTTTTTAATTTTTGTGTGATTTTTTCACTTCCTTTTATCCAATCACCTTTCTTTCTTATTTTATTAATAACTCTTTTTGCTCTTACCCTTTGTTTACATGGTGCTGTAAACCACCGGTGTGTTTTAGTTATTATATTTGGCTATAGTTTATCTAAAAATGGCATTTCTAAAAGCATATCTTTAGATGTTAATTCATAATTATGGATCTCTTCTATTGTTAATATCTTCTGTCATTCTTGTATTTTTATATTTCTAGCTTTATAGGTAATTAAGTTTCCTTTATTATTAGATCCTTTGACTACTATTGGTGTTTTTAGCTTATCCCATTTGTCTTCTGGTAAACAGTTATATCTACATAAGTTGGCTTCTGCTCCTGTATCTATCATAGACGTATAATATCTATTATAATATCTTTCTACTATTATTTTCATAAGTACATATATTTTCATGTTAAAGCTCTCTTTATTAATAATTTTTCCTTATTGTAGGTTATGGTTAATTATGTATGTTCTATATTGTAGGGTTTTATTTGTTCTAACCATTTTATCCCTAATATTATGTCTGTTTTTTGCATATCTTTCTTTATTTCAAATTCTATTTTTATTTTTCTAACTCCTGTTATTATTTCCTTTTCATTTGTATCTTTAATAATTATTAAACTTCTTGGTAGATCTGGGCATATATTACTTTTAGATTTTATTTCTTCATTTTCCACTAGATATTTTGATATATGATTTTCTTCTTGTCCTGTATTTAGGAGTATTAAATATTCTTTTTCATTTATTGTTCCTGTTATATAATATTGAGTTAAATTAACTGTTGAAGTTATTTCATAATTTTTTCTTTTCGATGATCCTAATGATTCTGGTTTTTCAAAAGCTATTCTTTTGTTGTGCTTATTTTATCATTTATTATTTCTAAATCTTCTTCTATATCTATGTCTTTGTAACTATAATCATTGTTATCAATTTTTTTTACAAATTGTTCAAAAGGACTTTCTATTTGTATTTTATTAAATTTATTTTTTTTCCGTTATTTTATGTTTTGTTGTTAATACATATAGATTTTTACATCTTGCTATAAATATTTTACTTCCTAGGGTTAGTTCTATTCCTGATATTTTCCAATATAGCACTAATGACTTATTTATGTTTTTATCTGTTGTTGCTACTGAATAATTTGCACCTATTATAAATTTAAATTTTTGGTATATTAGATTTCCTCTTATAGCAGTTATTATACTTTTTTTTATAGGTTTTATAATTCTATTGGTGTATCTATTCCTTCTCTAAAATATGCTTTTATTAATATTTCTGTTCCTTCAAGGTGTACATATTTTATTGGGTCTCTACTTTTTATATATTTTATTTCTTTATTAATTATTCTTTTTATGCGATATGTTAATTTAATTATTAATTATATTAATTTAATTGTTAATTATAGGTCGTGTTATCTTGTTAACGATGTTGTTATTTGTTAATTATGATAAGACCATTTAAAAATATACAGGCTTTAAGAGAAGTTAAAAAAAAATCTAAATAGTAATTATCCAGAATATAAGAAACTGAATAAAACAAAAAAAGACCTCCATCGATTAGATTACCTAATTACTTTGATATCCAGTATTGAGGCAAAATTAATAATCCATTTAAAATCTAGAAGAATGAGGTATATACCACCTAATTATGATAAAATTAGATTTAGAAATCCACCAAAATATTACAAATACTGTACAAATAAATAATATAGACCAATCCCAAAAATATAAAGAACTAAAACAAATATTATCTGAGAAATGAAGAAAATTAAAAATAAGAAAAGAAAGACTACAATATTACATAATTGTTGGAGTATGTCAAAAATCAATAAAAGCACAAAACAAGAAGATTTAGAATTTTAATAGATAACCTAGAATACATATATCAACATGATTTATATACCATTAAATAGATAAAATGAATAAAGAAGAATTCAGAATAGATGAAAAAACTATGAAAATCACGAAGGATTAAAAATAAGAATAGTATTTTCTAATTTAGGAAGAAGATATAAGAAAATAAGTGAACATTTATATTTAATGTTAGAAAAAGAAGAATTAAAATTAGAAGATAAATTAATAGCTATGGTAAGAATAACAAAAGAAAGTGAAGAAATAGACAGAAAAAAGGAAATAGAAAAAATAAAATAACAAACTACAGATGAAATATGGAAAATAGAAGAAATAAAAAATAATAGGATTGCCGAGTTAGAAAAAGAATTACATATGTTAAAAGACTTATATGAAAAAAGACAAAAAGAAAAGGAAAAAGATAAAGAACAAAGATTATTAGATGAAATAAACCAATTCAAAGAAAAATTAGAAATAAAAAATGAAGACTTAGAAACCAAAGAATTAGAAGTAAACACAATAGACACTAAGGAAACAAACGATTATGATTCAGAAAATAGTGAAACATATACAGAAATTTTAGAAAAAAATAGAAAACCTAGAAATTAAGGAAAAACAAGAAGCAATTAATAAAAATATAGAAGAAACAAACACAGAAGTAAATACTTTTGATACAAAAGATGATGAAAATATAATACTTAGTACATCAGAAATAAGAAAACCTACATATTATTATAAAGATAGGTTTAAAAGGTATAATCCAAAGGATGAATAAAACAAATGGACACTAAAACAAATAATTAATAAAAATTATAACTTCTTAGACTTAGCCTTCGTAATAGATGTAGATAAAATGATACAATTATGGATAGGATATTGTAACACCACGCATTTTAGGCTAGAATAAAAACCATGATTTCGATGCGTTGATAATATCAAAGCTATAAATCCTATGCCAATATGGCATGTTAATTAATTGCATAGTATGTGAATCCATTCAAGCTTGAATTTAGACCATAGAGGTCCTTCAACTCAAGGACGAGTTGAAACTATTTCGATCTATTAAGTTTTAGTGGATGTTGTAATTAGTGTTAGCTTCCATCGATCATAACTCTCCGTATATATCGAATTATAGAGACTACTATGTGTCAAATGATAGGTCTTCGATTTAGCTTTCCAGCGATACCAATTTTCCTAAAATCCGACACCCGAGCAAGAAGTTATGGTCTTTCAAATTAGTAGGCAGCGCCTATGTAAACATAGGCGATAGCATAGGCACCGCCTATGTAAAGATTTCAGGTGACTTAAACACTCTGTTTTTGGGGTAAAATGGTCCTTTTCCACCCTTATTTATCCATAAACACGAAATTCATTCCCAAAGACCCCGAAATATACCTTCATTCATCCAAATTGTTCAAGAACTCTCTGTAGGGTTTCAAAATAAAAACCCAAATAGTTCAAAATTCAACCATGGATTTTCAAAAAAAATTAAAGATTTGAAATCTCCACAATGTAGGATTCAAGAAGCACCTATCATATTCGTATATAGAGGTACGCGGGGTTATCCAAAAATCTAATGGGTGTAGTTTTTATGAACATGCATGCTTTTAAATGGGGGTTTTCAATCAAATGCTAATAACTTGCTTTCAATATGATTTCTAAGTCATCTTTCTTTCTATCATGGGAATCGTTTGCCTATATACTTCAATGATTGAAACCATGCATAAGTGATTTTAGATTTTCCATGGAAGTTTGATAAATATGAATGATAAATTGCTTTCAAGTTCCCATGATAGTGTCTTGATACCCCATATCATATTGTGATCAACAAAAGAGAGCATGAATTGAAATAAATATTGTTCACTTGTAAATGATGAAGCACCTTGGTTTGTACATGGTTATGCATATGTGGGAGTGATATTGAGGACTTGCAAGTCGGGTATGATGATACCCTACAGAATATTATATGTGATTGAATCAGATGAAATTTGAATGCATTGATTTTACATGAGAAAGGTGGATGCTTGAAGAAGGCATTTGAGAGTAAGGGATCATCGCTGGAAAACGTGTTTGCCGACATGGAGATTTGGTACCAGGCTAAGTGATCTTATGTACTTGACTTTATGTCATTCCCAAATTGGGACTATAGGTAGGAGCCTAGGCTAAGTGATCTTGGGCACTACCATTGGGTCGAGACACCATGCTATGTGATCTTGTGTGTCTCTCCCTCACTTATACTCTAATCTCGGCGGCAATCGAGGTTAGACAGTTGGTGTAAATTATGTAGGGAATTCCACCTAGCTCAATTGCATTTCATTGTTATTGAGAAACTATTTCATTACACCTATGTGTTTTCAAATGAGTTGATACAAAATTTATTTATAATGGCTCTCCACTATATTTTATAAAAATATTATGTTTTGTTTTGATATCTCTGCGTGCCAATACTTTTGTGCTGATCCCCTCCCCTCTCCAACCTCTCAGGTTCAGAGGCCCAGTCTAAAGGTCAAGAGAATCAGTGGATCATTCAGACAGAGTTGCAGAGACAAGTGGTGAACCTTCTATGTTTCGAAAGGTCTTATGTCCTGCAGTCCTTTTATCTTATATTTAGTTTTGGGGTCTACTGGGGGCCTTGTCCCAGTTTATATATAGTTACTTGACTCACTCATTTGTTAGAGATCTTCGCAGACAGTTGTTTAGAGGTTTATTGATGTTGGGGGAACCATATCTCCCCGTTATTGTTTCTATTCATATTTATGACCATGTTTCCGAATTATTGTATTTCTTCTGCATTACTTTGATCATATGAATTAGGTGCATGATTACCAGACAAATAGGGGTGTTTCGGGCCTCCATGGTTCGAAATGCTCGTCACGGCCAGGCCCTAGTTTGGGTCGTGACAAACTTGGTATCAAAGCATGGTTCATGGTGCCAGGACGTCTGTGAAATCACGTCGGGTAGAGTCTTATTTATGGGTGTGTAGCACGTCACACTTATAAGTAGGAGGCTACAAGACGTTTAGGAATGTCTCTCTTTCTTCATGTTCTAGTTTGTGCAATAGAGTCAAAATGTTCCTCCTGCATACTATAATTCATGCTATGGTGATGTCCATACGAAAGTAAAATCATCCCAAATTCTTTCCTTAATCAGATGTTCTCAGACCCGTCATATTACTGAGGTGATTCAAGTGTAGAAATTTAGAGTCTAAATGGTATTGTCCCTTCGTATCTCATCATATAAGATCTTAAAATTATGCAAGAACTTGAGAAGAGTCTGTTATTACTTCAGAGTGTATGGGTTCTAGTATGAACCTTGATCTTGACGAAATCATGCTTTTCAGCCTTCTGTATTGAGTATATTCGGCCTTTTTCAAAAATTTATGTTGCAGATGTCATGCTTAAGGTAAAAGATATGTATTAGGAGTGTTGGAATTGTATTTCCACCCAAATAGTAGTATAAGTTAAAGTATCAGTGTCATGACCTGCTAGTAGCTAGTAGCGTGTGTGGATTGTATCATAATCTGTGGGGGAAATATTTGACTCAGATTTTTATCTATACAAAGTAAGATATGTATTCTCAGATTATGGAATATTGTGTGACAAGTTTCTATCTCTTAAAAATATTTTATCATTGTGTTGATGAAACTAAAAAGTCTAGTTATGACAGTCCCTACGGTCAGTTATGATATTAGCAACAGACTCAAACAGTATCCCATCAGTTCATTGTTGTTCCAAGGTCGTACAGATTTTATTCATTATCATAAGAACTCATTCTTGAACCCATAAGTTTAGCAGTAGTAAATTTGGGATAGTATTATTCTATTTGATCAGATTATGTATTCATGGGGATTAGATCAGTAGGCTTGAACAGTACGAGCTAACCACTTAAGTTTATTGACTCAAAATTAAGCATGAAGGTGTGAATGTGATATTAGCAGTATATGAGGAAACAGAATCAGATAATGTGTTTAGTAAGACAGACAGGTGTTGAACATAATGTAGGTATGTGATGGTAGATCAAGTACCTAATCCAGGCCCTCAGATTTCAGTAGTAGAGCCAGTATGTATAGAAATCAGTAAGGGAAGACAATTCCAGACCCATTCTCATCTCATTGCAGAGTTTTTTACTTCAGCTATCAAGAAACCAACTCAGGAATTACATACCAACTCTATGGCCACGAACTATAATCATGTATGAATTCAATTTCCAACATAAGGAGTCCACAGTACGAGTCATGTTCCATGAGAACAATCTACTTTCACATACTTTCCATGGGATTATGTGCACCTTCAGTTCCCAGTATAAGGGGTTCAGTTCCAGCTCCCTCATTATTCGAATCATGTCCCACGAGTATAGAAAACTCTAGACTCAGGTCATGCAGCTCATGACTCATGTACGCATATCATGCTTTCCAGTATACTTAGTTTCCATGACTCATGCTATTCCCCTACAGATTAGATACATTTAGACTATGTTATGTATATCCTCAGTTTAGACCTTATTGGTAAATCCAAACTATTGATATTATATTCCTCAAGTTTCAGTCATGTGTCAAGTTTAGTTTGTATCTATTCATGTTTCAGGTCCTCCTGATGTACTCCTCCAGTTAGCTCTCCTTATGGAACAGTGTAGTGATGAGCAGTTGTTTAGAAAAGAGAAGATTATTGCATGCTTACTTTGAACGAGGGTGTAGTTGTGAAGATAGGCTTGAATGTCATGATAAATGTGCAAGTAAACGTCTAGCAAGGGTTCTTATTTAGAAGTTGGGAAAGTACAAAGTGTAAGTGTACATTTAGATTCTTGACTTATGTCAGTCCCTAGTATGTAGCCATCAAAAACTCAGTTGTCAACTCAATTATAGTTTCAGTATCCAGCACTCAGTGATCAGTGTTTAGTCCTTGAATTTTGTACTTATGTACTAGCTATAGCCTTAGTTATAATGTCATCTTCAGTTCAGTAACCAGATTTGAAACTCAGTTCAGTTTCAGACATTCTTGACCATAGCATTTAGCTTATCAGTACTCAGTTATCAGTGTTTCAGTACCCCAATTTATAGAATACCTCAGAGCCATGTCATATACTTGGTATCGCATTCGAAAATAATATAGACTTTATGAACCCATGCTCAGATACCTCATTCTACTCAGTTAGTCCTTATCTCCTATGCATAAAACTCAAAAATCTCAGCCCAGCTATTCAAACTAAGTATAGTTTAGCTTTGCAGATCTAGTATTCAGCTATCAGTTATTCAGTTAATAAGATAAGTTAGTGCATTTATGCACTCGTATTCAGCTCAGTTCATGTATCATGTCTCAGTTTCAGATCCTAGCTATTCATTCATGAATCGGTTCCTAGGTGTCTTGCGTATCGCCTCAATTTCCCTCAGTAGCTCATCCAAGTCAGTATTCTTTGAGGGACATAGTGTCCCAAGGGGGATATACATCATACCCCCCAAAATTTCATGACATAAATATGCTGCTCTATTTTCATTTGATGAATCCAGTTTGGAGAAGGGGTACTCATAAGTTAACCCTCAAACTCCAACTTCAGTCGTATGCCATGTTTTTAAGATTTAATTCAGATCATGATATCAGTATATCTACCACGTCCCAGACTTAGTTATGTTCTCATGTTTTCGATCATGCATATGGAGTAATTAATCTCAAACTTGTTAGTATTATCAGTTCAAGGTAACAATTTTCCTTAAACTTACTTATTCTCATGTTCATATTTTAGTGCCAAACTTGGTATTCAGTTCCATGCTCAATTTTCAGTTCAAACTTGATAGCTTTACCATTGCATGTTCATGAGTAAGTTTAGTCATGAATTCATGCATCAGATATGTGTGATCAGCTCATTAGTACTTTCAGTCATGCATTCACGTATTATGTTAGTCATATAATCATGGATCAGATATGCATGGATTTATTCTTTCAGTTGTGCATCAGATATGCATTCTCATTTTGAGAAAAATTACTTTATTAGAATCCTCAGTCTTATATTCATGAATCAGCTTCCCATGCATCAGATATACATGTTTAGTATGTTATACTTAGCTTTCAGTCATGCCAGTCATGAACCTATGTTTCAGTAGTGTATGTCTTGTACGTAATTCATCTTATCATCTCTCCCACTTCAGTTAATTTCCATTCGAGGACGAATGTTCCAAGGGGGGAGATATTGTAATACCCCGTATGTTTCTAAGCTAGGAGACGAGCCATTTTTCCTACGTATGAAACCTCCTATCCTGTGAGTAGCATTTTAGTGCATGACTTACAATGAGTATCCTAGAGATAAGATAGCTAATGATACATTAAGAATGTTCATATGAGTCACTTAAGGTAATACAAGCTAGGAGTTTTTGAATCCATCAAGTTTTAGTGTTCGATTTTGCAAGGGTCATTTTTGAACAAGTATAACTCAATGATAATGTGGTATTTTGGCTGATTTATACCCACCAAAATATATATAATCGAATTAGCTTTCCAACGATACCAATTTCTCCTTAATCCAACACCAGAGAGAAAAGTTATGCCCTTTTTCGTGAGATATAGTAAGGATAGGCGATTGGTTAGGCACCGCCCAACCCAAACATAGGCGATTGGTTAGGCACCGCCCAACCGAGCTTAGGCAATCACTTGGGCGCCACCTAAGTCAGTTCTAGGTGCAAAAAACACTCCATTTTGAGTTATTTTAAGGGTAATTAAGTCTTTTAACACTCCTTACACGTCCCTAAACTTAACCCTACGAAATATATAGCTTCTAAACACATTACAACCCTATTAACATGTCCAAGATCATCATCCTAGAGCACTGAAAGAGAAAAACAACTAGGGTTGCATAATTGATCTTGAAGATCCAATTTCAAGGAAATTCCTCCGTCAATCATCAAGAACCTCCCTTCCAAGGTAGGCATAGTGTTCATCCACGGATTCCTTTCATCCGTAGAGTTCAAGAATCAATATTTAAAATACAAAAGATTGGTTGATTGTGGTGATATGATCATACCCATGTTGATGTATATCTCATGAAAGTTATGTTGTTAGTTGAAAAACATGATCTTTAGATGGATTGATCGAATGCAAGTATGAAATCCACCTATGCCTTATAGAATGCACGCAAGATGTTTGATAAAATGCCTAGTATGTTAGAACTTCATATTTACATGATTTCATGATATCTAAATAACAAGTTCATGTTAGTCATACACTCCAATATGAATTTCCATGCAAATTATGTGTTGTAATTGTTGTGGTATAAAGCATGTATGATAATGGAGATATAAATTATGTACACAAAATATATCCATGCTTTCCCTACCATGTTTGAGATGTTAAATAAATACATGAAGTATAATATCCCCAAATCATTACAATATGAACAAAACATTACATGTTGTCGTTCCCTTACACTTGAATGGTTTCGATGCGATTGCTATGAATAGTATATGTTGTCAGAATGCCCATGATATTAGAATATGAGATTTATGACTTGATTATAAGAATTCCTATTCATGATAGGTATTATGGTGACCATGTACTTCATGAAATCCCCCACTCATATATTATGGATTTTTATTGATGATCGTGTACTCAAGAAATTCAAGTTGTATTAGTTTCCTTCCATCGAGTCCTGGGGGTACTTGTACCCAAAAAATATAGCTGTGTTCCTAGAGCCATGTTATGTTTTCATAATACTCTCAGTCAAACCATGATCTATAGAATTCAGTCAGTCATGTGACTCAGGAAAACTCAGAAATCTCAGTAATCTCAATAGTCTAGTAATCTCAGTAATCTCAGTGCTCAGTAACCTCAGCAACCTCAGTATTCACAGTCAATCTCAGTAACTTCAGTACTCTCAACTAGTCCTCAGAACTCAGTACATTCTGTCATTCATTGGAATCTAGTAAACTTAGTTTACCTCTGCTAAACAATACCACTACTATCATTCCAGTTAATTAGTATCAGTTCAGCTAATTAGTTCAGTTTAGTTATTCAGTTCAGCTTAGTTATTCAGGTTAGTGTCCTTCAAAAGGGAGTAGAAGTTTGCATCGAGTGAACCTAAGGATGGGAACTCACCCACCAGTTCAGGGTGTGATTCTTAGTAGTCATCCTTGTGTTCCAGAACTACATAACCAGCATAGGTTGAGACATCTTAACCTGTCAGATTAGGGTTGATGAGGTGGCTTAACCCGTCAGTTTAGGGTTCCCACCGTTCTCATTGAGTACCTTCCAGTATAGGGTTCTCACTGATGTCCTTACCAGTGGCGCGGTATTGACACCCCTCCAGTTGGGGCAGAGATTGGACCCCAACTTAGCTATTATAGCATATTTTGGGCATGTCGGTTAGTTAACTATTTCCTACAGTTTCAGTTGCAGATTTTAGGACTGTCAGCTATAGCTACCCAGTCTCAGTAAAGAACTCAGATAGCTCTTTAGATTTCGGTATATCAGGGCTGTCAGATACAGTCAACTCAAAACTAGAATGGAACTCAGATAGTTTCCTTCAGATTTATGGACTATGAGATATAGTCACTTATTCTATCAATCACAAAAGTTATCAGAACTCATGCTATCAGTACTTAGCTTCAGGACTGTCAGATATAGTCAATTAGACCAGTTCTTCATAATTCAAACTGTCAAAAACAATCATTTATTTATCAGTAATGCAATATCAGTCTCTTAGTAGATCAATAATATAGTATCAGATCTATCACTTATTAGTGATTTACGTATCAATATCAATAAACTCAGTCTTTCAGAATCTCATTATCAGTACACTCATGGTGTCAGTATTCAGACCCAGTAGTCCGTATCTCTATGAGTTCAGTTACAGTAACGTTTTCATGTATGTACTCTCATATTTATATCAGTCAGTATTGTCTATGCATATAACCCTTTGCATTTAGCCTACCTCACTCGTATACTCAGTACATTCAGATGTACTAACGTATTTGCGCTATGGTGCTTTCTCTTATGTTACACCATAGGTTCAGAGGCATGAGCTCCAAATCAGCAGTAGATTCCAGGATCAGCAGTCAGAGTTAGACGTGAGTCCTCATCCTTCGAGGACATGATGATTTCATTTCTATTTCAGTTTTCACTTTATTTCAGTAGTTGGAGTTAGTTGGGGACATGTCCCATCAACACCTTATTCAGTTCAGTTAGAGGTTTTCGGACTAAATATCAGATTAGATGTTCAGACTTTAGTATTTATGTTCCTTTTTGGTATTGTTATACCATATTTTTCAAATATGTATTAGTATTTAACCTTATGGCCTTACATTTCATGTTTCCACATATTTTATGAGATATTATACAGTTTACAAGTACAGATATCAATTATAGGTTAGCTTGTGGTCCTTCGGGGTCATGATCACATTGTACCATTTCAGTTCAAAAAATTAGGGCATTACAAAAATTAGCATAGAATGGAGGCAGTTGGCCTCCACTATATTGTCATATCACAAAGGATAATCTTTGCAGTAAGAAGAGTGGCACGGAGTTTAGCCTCTGCGATAAGAATGTGCCATACTGAGGTGTAAAAATCATCCAGATTTTGTTTTATTCACTTAGGATGAGGATCTTTGGGGTACTTTCACCTATGTACGATCATTAAACATAAAAAAGTTTTGGAACCATTGCTTAGTCGAAAAAGCTATTTAAACATAAACAATTTTAAATTGAATCTTGGGGGTCATGGATTCCCTTGTGTGGATGAATTATTAGAACTTTTGTTGTCACGGATTCCCCCAAGTGATGATAATCAAATAATATGATTATATTAGTTTGCAAGTGTAATTGGTATGACGATACCAATGGTTTATGCTTTAATGGATGATTATGATTCAATGAATGGGAATATGTAAATATTTTAATTGGGATTAAAAGAGGTTGTGTAGCTGACTGTGATGATAGAGGTCCCGAGGGACTGATACTGGAAACTCACATTTGTTGGTGCAAGGGTTAGTCTTGATGAGTCTGTTTGTATTACACAATATATATGTATCATTGATAGTGAAAGGTCATGGATTCCCCGGCCTTCTATGATACCTCCAATTCATATAGCTAACATGCATTGGGGCCTATCCAGCAAGAGGGGCTAGACCCATATAGCATGTGGGTGTTTTTATGATTGCTAAGCTACACAGTCCCGGATATTATATTGCTCTCATGCTAAACCTTGTTCCCTATATCGGCATATTATATATATATGTGTGTGTGCATATGAATGGGTGTATTTATTTGAATGATTTTTTAACTAACTTGATCTTGACATTATTTCTTCCCTTCCCTGAATTACATGCTAGCGCTCACCCTACTAATCATCTTAGGATGTTGTATCCCCATGCAATGCAGGTGTAGAGACACTTCTGCTTTTCCTACATAGTGATAGGTGATTCTTAGATTGTTCATGAGTTAACTTGAAGTGGTGATCCTCCTTTTCTCCAAAAGGCATGTCACTTCTTGGATTAGTTTATGTTATAGGTTATTTCCTTTTTGGCTATTATTGTGGGCATGTCCTGACTTCATTTATTCTTTGGATACTAGAGGATTTATGGATTACTGTGATTTGGGGATTTGTTGTGATATCTTAGAACCTGGTTTTAGTTTTCTGTCATTCTTATATCTGATGGATTACTGTGTATTAGGATGTTGTTAGGAAATCTTAAAACATTGTTTTGATTTATCCATCTTTTTATATCTATTGGATTACTTCTGTTGTTATTAGATGTATTGTGTTCTGAGTGACTAGGAGAAGAGGGTGGTTCTGGTCCTCTATGTACTTGAGATACCCATCATAGCTAGGCCCTAGTTTGGGTCATGACAAGCTTGGTATCAGAACCTAGGTTCATAGTCTTTGGTTTTATGTGCGTGGCATACCACACTTATAATGGACAGGCTACAAGTCATTTAGGAACATTCCTTTTCTTGTTATCTATTTTTGAGCTATAGAGTCTAAGGTCTTGAATATCCTTTAATTCCTATTTGCTCTCATTTAAGATCATGCCTCCCCGAAGATCTGATGCTCATGGAAAAACTTTTGTTTCTCCTGAGGAAAACATGGATGAAACTCACCCTTCTTATAGAGTGTATACCTAGTCTTGGGTCCCTGCTTTTGATTCCCCTCGTAGAGTTCCACCAGTCCCTACTACTCCTTCTTAGGCTTCTTAGGGTGATGTATCTAATGTTGAGTTTCACCAGTCGATCCATTTTCTTACTTATTTGGTAGCCTCTTTGTCTTACTAGTCTAACCATATTGATCTGTCACTCCTCATTTTGAGGTCAGTAGAGTTGGCCAGTTCATAAGGTAGAGTCCTACAAATTTCATTGGATCTAAGGTTGAGGATGATCATCAAGGATTCATTGATGATATGGAAAAGATATTCAGAGTGATGCATATTTCTGACTCTGAAGGTGTAGAGTTTGCTGCCTGCAAGCTGGCGGATATGGCATATTAGTGATATGAAGGATAGGAGTAGTTAAGGGGTGATGATGCTAAGCCAACATTATTGGAGGAGTTTTCTAGTGCATTCCTTGATTGTTTCTTTCCTCAGGAGTTGAGGAAGGCGAAGGCAGAGGAGTTCATGAATTTGAAATAAGGGAGAGTAACTGTGAAGGAATATGCTTTGAAATTCCACCAATTATCTCACTATGCTTTAGAGTTGGTGTCTTATATGTGGGCTAAGATGAGGAAGTTTTCTTTGGGTTTGTCTTGGGACTTGGTTTTGGAGTGAAAGTTTCCTTGTTCAATAGTGATACGGATATCTCTCAGCTTATGGTGTATATGTAGTAGGTTGAGTATAAGAAGAAGAAACAAGTAGAAATGGGGGAGAGACAAAGTAAGAAATTCAAGTATTCAGAGCAAGGTGGAGGTCAGCACAATAATGGTAGAGATAGTAGGAAGTGGAGCAAGAAGAAGGGTTGAAGAAATTATGGTTCTTATTTGATGGTTAGTGATCCATATCCAAAGAAGTCTGGTGACTGTCGCTTTCAGACTAACGGTAGGTTTAAGGGATAAGGTGCCCAGTCTCAGGCTAGTAGAGTCCAGTCACCCCCATCTTATCCTTTTTGAACATTTTGTGGGCGGGTGCATCATGTAATTTGTGATGAGGTGAGAAATAAGTGCTTTAATTATGGTCAGTCAGGTAATTTATAGCGATATCATCTAGCTAAGGTTGCTTCTGGAGCTAATAAGGTCCTTATTTCTACTTCTTCAGCTCCAGCACCAAAAGGTGCTATTTCTTGTACAAGAATTGGACAAAATCATCTTTATGCCCTTGGCACCCATCAAGAATCTGAGGCATCTTCTGATGTTGTTACTGGTACATTACAACTCTTCTCTCGTGATATGCACTATTTGCTTTATTCGGGGTTTACCCTTTCTTGTGTGACCCCTTATATGGCTGTTCATTTTGATTTGGTCCTGAAAACATTCCTAATCCTTTACCTTTGTCTACCTCAGTGGGTGATTCTATGGTTGCTAGAAAGATCAATAGGGGTTATGTGATGTCTATATTTGGTAGGGAGACTTTTGTGGATTTAGTAGAGCTAGATATATTAGATTTTGATGTGATCCTGGGGATGGATTGTCTTTGCTCGTGTTATGCTTCTCTTGATTGTTAAACCCAAAAGGTCAATTTCTAATTCCCAAGTAAACCAGTCATTGAGTAGAAAGGAAGTTCTCTAGTACCTAAGGGAAAGTTTATTTCTTATCTTAGAGCTCAAAAATTGATTTCCAAGAGGTGTCTATATCATCTAGTAAGGGTTAAGGATCCAAATTCTGATGGTTCCCTCTTTACAATCTATCCCAGTAGTCAATGAGTTTCTCAAAGTATTGCCTAATGATCTTTATGATCTTCCTAGAGAAATAGACTTTGGGATTGATCTTCTCCCAAGTACCCATCCTATCTCTATTTCTCTCTATAGGATTACTCTAACTGAGTTGAAAGAACTTAAGAAGAAGTAGAAAAATCTTTTTAATAAGGGTTTTATTCATCCTAGTGTTTCCCCGTAGGATGTTCTAGTACTTTTCTTGCATAAGAAGGATGAGTCCCTTCTCATATGTATAGACTATCGTCAGCTGAATAAGTTAATAGTGAATAATAAGTACCATCTCCCTTGGATTGATGACCTCGGTGCTAAGTGATTTTCTAAGATTGATCTTTGGTCGGGTTATTATCAGCTAAAAATTATGGAGGTAAATATCCCCAAGTCTACTTTCTATACCTGGTATGGTCACTATAAGTTTTTGGTTATGTCATTTGGTTTGACTAATGCTACAATGACATTTATGAACCTTATGAATTGGGTATTCAGACAGTTCTAGGATTTTTTTATGATTTTATTTATTGACGATATTTTGGTGTATGCTAAGAGTGAGGAGGATCATGGAAATCACCTCTGTATAGTGTTGTAGACTCTGAAGAATCAATGATTATATGCTAAATTTTCTAAGTGTGAGTTTTAGTTGAGTAATGTGACCTTTCTTGATCATGTTGTTTTTAGTGTGGAACACAGAAAGTTGTAGTGATTAAGAAGTGGCCTAAACCCACAACTCCAATTGATATTCAGAGCTTCTTAGGTTTATACTAGTATTATAGGAGGTTTTTGGAGAGTTTCTATTTAATTGATACCCTGTTGACTAAGTTAACTTAGAAAAAGGTAAAGTTTATATGGTTTGATGCTTGTGAGAATAGTTTTGAGAAGTGAAGGATAAGTTAACTTCTGCTCTGGTCTTGACCCTACCTGAGGATACAGATGATTTTGTTCTCCATTGTGATACATCCCGTATGGGACTGAGATGTGTGTTAATACAACATGGTATGGTTATGGCTTATGCTTCTAGGCTGCTTAAAGTTCATGAGAAGAATTACATGATGCACGACTTAGAATTATTGGATATGGATTTTGCATTAAGATATGGGCCACTATTTGTATGGGGTTCATGTAGATATCTTTTCAGATAAAAGAGCTTGCAGTATGTGTTCACCTAGAAGGAGTTGAATCTCAGGAAAAGAAGATGGCTTGAATTGCTCAAGAACTATGACATGGGTCTTCATTATCATCCCGATAAAACTAATATAGTTGTTGATGCTCTTAGAAGGTTGTCCTTGGGAAGCTTATCTCACATGGATGAGAAGAGGCAAGGTCTGGTGAAAGATATTCACCAATTAGCTAATATTGGAGTTTATCTTTTGGATTCTGAGAATGAAGATGTGATTGTTCAAGAGGTAGTGAAGTCATCTCTTGGTTCTGAGGTGAAAGAGAAATAAGTTTTTGATCCTACCTTGATGCAGATTAAGGATTATATGGTCATTAGAGAGCTATGACTTTTTAGATTGGTGGTGATGGTATCTTGAGGTACCAAGGTAGGTTGTGTGTTTTTGTTATTGATGGGAGCGGAGAAAGGATCTTGGTTGAGGTCCATGAGTCGAGGTATACAATTCATCCTGGTTCGATGAAGATGTATCTAGATTTGAAGAAGATCTATTTTTGTAATAATATAAAGGGAGATATGGAAAATTTTGTGGCTAACTACATGGTTTATCAACAAATGAAGGTTGAACACTTGAGGCTTGGTAGGTTGTCTCAAGAGTTTAAGTTGCCTGTATGGAAATAGGAGGTGATCAATATGGACTTTGTTATAGGTCTTCCACAGTCTTGTAATTAGTTTGATTTGATTTTGGTCATCATGGATAGGATGACTAAATATTCTCATTTCTTGGTAGTGAGTACTAACTACTCTAGAAAGGATTATGCGAAGTTGTTCATTCAAAAAATCATCAAGTTTCATGGTGTGCCGATTTCAGACCTAAGTAAGCAGTTCTCTTTTCACTTTTGGCATTCATTTCAGAGAGGTTTGGGGACTATGGTGAACCTTAGCACTATTTTCCACCCTCAGATGGATGGACAAGTGAAAAGGACTATTCAGACCTTAGAAGATATGCTAAGGTCCTACATGATTGATTTTGGAGGTAGTTGGGTAGATAGTTTTCCTTTCATCAATTTTTCATATAACAATAGTTATCACTCGAGTATTCAAATGAGTCCATTTGAGGCTCTTTATGGTATGAGCTGTAGGTCTACTATTGGGTGTTTTAAAGTCGGTGAAACTAGGTTGTTTGGTCCTGACTTGATTCACCAAGCTATGGAGAAGGTTAAGGTAATCAGGGATAGGCTTAAGACAGCTCGGAGTTGCCAAAATTCCAATGCGAATGTGAGGCGAAGAGAGTTGGATTTTAATATGGGTAATTTGCTATTCTTGAAGGTATTTCCCATGAAAGGAGTGATAAGTTTTGTGAAAAAGGGGAAGCTAAGTCCCCATTATGTTGGTCCATACTTGATCTTAAGAAGAGTGGGGAATGTCACTTATGAACTAGAATTGCCTGCAAGTTTGGATTCCATTCACCCTGTATTTCATGTATCAATGTTGAAGAAGCGTGCGGGTGATCCTTTGTTGGTTGTGCCTACTGAGAGTGTTAGTGCAATGGATTTCTTGTCTAACAAGGAAGTCTTGATTGAGATTTTGGATAGATAAGTTCAAACATTAAAGACTAAGGATGTGTTTTTGGGAAAAGTACTTTGGGGAAATCAAAAGGTGTAAGAAGCTACTTGAGAAGCTGAAGAGGATATGAAGGCTAAGTACCCATTCTTATTCCATATGTTGGATGAAGGTTCTTGAGGTATGAGTTTCATTCTCCTCTTGTTACTTTCTGAGTTTGTTAATTAATGTCGATGTACTCCTACTATTCTCGTGCAAAAAAAGTGCCTAAACTCATCACTCGGGGATGAATGAACCTGGGGGGGGGTTAATGTAACACGTTAAGGTATGTCAAGGAAGAGTTTCAGAATTTTCGAAAGGGGTTCGGGGCTATTTTGGAATTCGAAAGCAATAAGCCTCTAAATTTTGGCATTCCACAGAGGTTATTCTCCGCGATATTAGCATGGCACAAAGCAGTGTGCATCTGTAAAATAGTCGTATCACGAAGGATAATCTCCATGATAAGTAGCGTGGAATAGAGATTAGCCTTCGCGATAATGCCATGCCGAGGTGTAAAAATCGTGAAATTTTTATTTTATTCACTTGGGGTGAGGGGATTTTGGGTCCTTTCACCAATGTACTACTCTTAAACATAAAACAAGTTTATTCTCATCAGTTTTTCAAATATCAATTTCTCTCTTTTACTCTCAAACTCAAAATCCAAGAAAACTTAAGGATTTTCATTATACAGTCATCTTTCGAGTTCCAAGCTCCAAATTGCTTTCAAATTCTTGTGTATCAAAGGTATGTATCTCTTCCCCAAAACTTGTTCTTCTAATATCATATATTTACAATTGTATTCATGTGATTTAATGGATGATTTGAATGTGGGTTAAGGGCTTTTGAGCATTATTGACTAATTCGGTTTTCCCATGGCTTTTGTGAATCATTCAAGGTTTGAATAAATAGTTTTGAACTAATTGGGGTGCATGGGCATGGTTAATTAGAATGAGGGTTGTGGATTTCCCCGATGTTGATTATTTTCATGTTGGAATTGTTATAACCTCAACCCAATATTGTCAAACTTTCTTTGACTATGAGAATATTCATATTGAACTATTTTTGGAACCATTGCATATTATTAAACGCTATTAAAACATAAATGATTTCAAATAGAACCTTCAGGGTCAATTATTCCCCCAAGTGATGATAACTGAAATGGAATGATTATTGTAGATTGCGAGCATAATTAGTATGATGATACCAACAGTGTAAATGAATAGGAATATGTAAATATTTTAATTAGGCTTAAAGGAGGTTGTGTTGCTAGCAGTGAAAGTGGAGGTCCAAAGGGACTGATACTGAAAACTCGTATTTCCCAGCACGATAGTTGGTCTTGATGGCCGTGTGCTTATGTCACACTATATATATATATGTATCATGAATGGCAAAGGATCATGGATTCCTTGGCCTTCTATGATATCTCTGATTCATGTGTCTTACACACACTAGGGCCCATCCAGCAAAGGGGGCTAGACCTATATAGCCTGTGGGTGTTTTTATGACGGTTAACAGAATCCTAACTAATGTTTTACTCTCATGCTAAACCTTGTTCCTTATCCTGGCATGTCATATATATATATGTGTGTGTGTGTGTATGAATGTGTGCATTTTATTTGAATGATTTTGAAGTGACTTGATAATGGTATTATTTCATCCCTTCCCTGAGTTACGTGCTAGCACTCACGCCTCTAACAGTCTCCAAACACTGTATCCCCATATAAGACAGGCATTAGAGACACTTCTTCTTTTCCTGTGTAGTGATAGGTGATTCTTGAATTATTCATGATTCATCTTGAAATGGTAAGCCTCCTCCTTCCTGAACGCTTGTTACTTCTTAGTATAGATTATGTCATAGACTATTTTTTTGGTTTTATTTTTGGCTATTGTCGGGGGAATGCCCCGATTTAGGTTGTTCTTTAGATACTAGAGGCTTTGTGGAATACTGTGGATTGGGGGTGTTGTTATGAAATATTAGAACCTAGTTTTGGTTTATCCATCTTTCTTATGTCTAGTGGATTACTGTGTATTAGGGTATTGTTATGAAATCTTAGAAACTAGTTTTGGTTTATCCATATTTATTATCTTTATTGGATTAATTCCGTTGTTATTAGATGAATTTTATTCTGAGTGACTAGGTGAAGAGGGTGGTCTCCGATCCTTGACGGACTTTAGATACTCATCATGGCCAGGACCTGGTTTGGTTCATGACAGATAATTAGGTGATATATGTATATTTTATACATGCATTCATCATATGCATATAAATATTCATTCATTCTTATATGTTTTGAAGGAACTTGTTAATGTACTTGAATCAGTGTGAAAGGTGTAAATATAAACTTTGTTCTACCATAATTGAAGTGTCACTATTGTGCTTGGTCGTCATTATTTATATTGTACTTTATAATTGATGAGGAATCAGATTACTAGCTTAGTGATTTCTGAGTATTAATGTAGTGAAGTCCATAGGACTTCCTAGATGGTTAGAAGTATGATTACGGGATTAGAAAAGATAAGATAGGATTTAGAAGTGTAAAGAAGAATGACTTAGTCAAAGGATAAATATATACAAAGGCGTTAAATGACAGGTTGGTCAACAAGATGCAAAGGATAATATGTTGATAATCCTATAAATGGGAATTAGTAGTCAAAACCTTACATGATGTCTTGATTTCTTTCTATATGCTATTATTGTTATTGATTTCAATCACTACTCAGCCGATGACACCTACTAGTACATGTGGTTGTACTGATGCTACCTTGCCATACTTTCATATGGGATATATCCATGATGCAGTTCATTTGGGGTTTCTATAGAAGTGGCAATGATCACTCTGCAATAGCTCTTGTCCATACAATCTTACATGGATATTGTATCTTGGAGTTCCCAATTCCTTTCCTAGTGCGCTTGTAACGGTTTAGATTAGGTTCTGGAGATTCACAGCTCTTTGTTTTTGGCATTGTTTTCACTTATCAAATGTACTGAAAAAAGAATTGTTTATGAGTTAAAAATGGTTTTTGTTCAATATTTAGTTGTATTTTATCTTTAGCATTAAATGAATGATTGGGTGGTAAGGGATCTCCTATATAGGATAATTTAGGTCGGTGCCGCAGTATGTGTGAGTTGGGTCGTGACATTGTAAAATCAAGAGATTAGTTGCCATTTTATACCTATTTTATGATTATTATTCATTACTACTCATTTTTCTATATATATTTTAAAATATTAAGGGATCTCTTGAACGAAGGTAGTAAAGAAAATAATGCATGTATTAGTTTTGGTATTACGAATCCCTTGCTTGGTACATTTTTAATCTCTATATAAGCAATGAAAGTATTAGTTAAACACCTTATGTGATATTATTCTATAAATAATTAATACATATCAAAGCACTGTATTCACAATACTAAGAGGTTGTTTTGTTGGAAACAAGTTTTCCGGAATTAATTCTCTCAAACTTTGTTATCTCATCCTCATTGTGGATAAAAATAACACTGCAATATCAGAATAACTAATTTCAGGATGAGTTGTTTCATACATTTTATCCTAACCAAATATGAGATAAGTGATGATAGGCGAATTTACACGCCTATAGTGCTATATTTTACCCATATTTTAGCAATGTTTTGAGAACAAATTATATAATTCATGCACTTTTAGTCCTTTTTCCTGTAAGTGAGCTAACGAACATGATTAGCAAAGTTTTCAGGTATAAATGATGCAGAATTCAGCATTTTATGGATAACTTGACGCCAAAGAAAGCTTCACGAAGGAAGGAAGAGGAATCTTGGACGCCAAGGACCAAAAGTGGCGCATGGAAAATCTGTCCCAGGTAAAAACAACAATTCTGAAGACTTTGGGGACTAGCAGTAACTTATTAGGATTAGGATAATGATACATTAACCTAGTAGGATTTGGTTAAGTATTTCATTAGCTTAGTAGGAATAGGATGTGGGTATTATAAATACCCTATCTTGCTAGAGATTTTTATTCATTCCTCACAATTCGGCCATTCCACACCATTCACCCATTCATCGACCTATCCATCCACTCATCTACAACTCAAAACAATTTGCTTTTTATTAATTCTTATTACTTCCTCTTCATCTAATCAATTGTTAATTTCCACAACAAGAGAAACGTTACTACTGCAAGGGAAGTTCACGCCTAACGCCTACCACGCTATTACTACACGAAATCTTTATTATGGTAGAATAACAATGTCTATTGTGATTTCCTTCGCACTCATGGGTAACTAAACTTCACTGTTGGGATTATGGAAGCCTTATGAGATACTAAGGCTATGAGTTTGTGAATTCGTGACACGTATGCTGCTTATATCATTATTCTCTTCATCTTAATGCAAATTCTTGTGGCTGCAAACGCATAGAATAACGCCAGTATAGCATTAACTTGTTCGAAAGAAAAGTTATATGTCTGGAAAAGAGATAATGTCAAGGTAATAGGGTCCTATCCCCTATTAAAAAGTTAGTGTCGTAACTGGATTAACCTTTTGGAGAATTTGTACCGTTAGATACTCTTTAAGCTCGAAAGAGTTAAAGTGAAATAATCCTTGAATAGGTCGAAAGACGCCTGGATTTACCATCGAGTACAATTCTCTATAAGCACATGCATGTCTGAATTCCGCATAACTCATAGTCAATGGAGACGTACAACTCAGAAGGTGGACATAACCCCAACTTCTCAATTTCATTGTTTTACATCTTACCAAACATTCTTTCTTTTTACTTTGATATTTTCTGTTTTACTCTATTATTTTGTTCACATCAATTGCACGTTACAATCCCCCCTTTCACGAGACTTGCACTAAAAGTCTAGTAATCGTTGCTTACTTGTTGACTAAGCTATTTCCTGTGGGATCGATACCCAACCCAGTTGGGTTCTATATTTGACAGCGACCGTTTTACACTCCTACGAGAGCTGTAGTTTGAGCGTTATCAAAAATTGGCGCCGTTGCCGGGGAATACGGTTGTCAACTAAGTTTGTGATAATTACTAGACCCTTTGGTCAAAGATTCTCATACTTTTACTTTTAGTTTTTGTTTTTCTTTTATGAAGGGTTTTATTCGATGCATGCCCCATACTCGAAGTTCTGGTCAACCGTTATTACCTATAAATCCTGAACCACAAAGTATTGGCAGAATGGAGGCACAACACGAAATTCAAAGGATGGCTGCTCAACTGGAACAAGCGATACTAGCTGCTCTAGCCGCCGCGCAAGTGCAAAAACAGAATATTGATAACCCCGGGCAAGCAATAAATCCTGACGGCGAGGACCTAGGTGATGACGAGTTACTAAACCCTAGGCATGCTGCTGAGATCGCAACACCTGCCAACAGAAGAGATCGTCAAGAAAGGTTTAGGCGTGAACGCCGACCTGTACAACCAGCTTTCGACGATGATGATGATGATCTTGATGGAGCCGGAGCCACAGGAGCCATTATTCCTCCACCATTGGCACCCGGAGCCAAGTTTAACATCACGAGCACCATGATTCAGTTATTGCAACTCAAGGGATTATTTGGTGGACTAGCAGGCGATGATCCGAATATGCATCTCATCAACTTTATTTCTACATGCAAGTCGTTTGACAATCCTGGCATTGGTCATAATACAATTCGATTACGCCTATTTCCATTGTCTCTATCTGGGGAGGCAACTCTATGGTTGAATGGGCTGACTCCTGATTCTATTACAAATTGGAGGCAATTGAGAGACGCTTTCCTAGAAAGATTCTTTCCGCCATCCAAAAGAGCACAATTAAGAGATGAAATCAGCAACTTTCGGCAGCTTCCAACCGAAGCTCTTCATGAAACATGGGAGAGGTTCAAGACGAAGCTTATGAGGTGCCCAAACCATCACATGACCAATGTCCACCTAATGGAGATACTATACAGAGCCTTGAATTCAATAACTAAACCAGTGGTGGATAATGCGGCTGGAGGATCATTTATGGACCTCACCTTTGGGCAGGCAAGCAATATGCTAGATCGGATGACGAAGCAAAGTAGAGCTTGGCATACCAGGGATTCTGAGGTAGCAAGTCCTACAATATCTATTGGCATGACTGCTGAACATAGGAGAAGAGAATAAGAACGTGATCAAGATATGGCGCACATGAAAACACAAGTGGATCTTCTTACAAAGCATCTATTATCAGGAAAGACCGAAAAAGTCAAAGCTGTTGCGTTAAAAGGAAGAGACGAATCTGATTCAGAAGAAGAAGCCAACTACTTGAACAATCAGGGGGGTTTCCGAGGTAATACACAAGGAAACCAAGGTCAGAACTATTATGATAAATCGGGAAACAATGACCAAGGTAGTTGAAAGAACAAGAATGACAAGCGTGGTTTATAGGTTCCCCCAGGAAGACGTGACACCACCACATCTGGTTCTGGAAATATGGAAGATATGATGGCTAAACTGTTGAAAGGAGTGGAAGCAACCAGAGCAGGAGTAACGGAGGTAATAAATGATTTGTCCTCAATGCAGCAATTGGTTGACTCACATTCCACTTCAATCAAGCAAATAGAGCAGCAATTGAGCCAACTTTCAGCAGCACTCAATCAAAGAAAGGCTGGCACGTTACCTAGCGACACCGTGCAAAATTCAAGGAATGACGGATCATGCATGGCTATTACTACCCAAAGTGGTAAGGTGCTAGAAACTTTATCCAAAGGCAAGCAAGTGGTTGATGAGGTAGCAGACGTCGATGATAAGGCAAAAGGAGAAGCTGCCGTAGAAACCACCCACGACATCCATGACGTCACACCGAGTATGTTGCAGCCTGAAAAGGCTGAAAAATGAAAGCAAGAGAAGAAGAAAGCCATGGATAAAACAATTCCTTATCCACCACCACCTTTTCCTCAAAGATTGAAGAAGATTGCGGATGATACAAAGTTCAGCAATTTCATGAATATGTTAAAGCAGCTGACCATTAATGTTCCGTTGGTAGAGGGACTAGAACAAATGCCTGGGTATGCGAAATTTTTGAAGGATCTTTTGACAAAGAAGAGAGCAGCAAGCTATGAGTTGAAGGATACTATTCATCACTGCAGTGCAATCGCTACCCAATCACTAGTTCAGAAGAAGGCAGACCCCGGTGCTTTCACTATTCCATGCACGGTTGGATCTATGAATTTTGCTAAGGCATTGTGCGATTTGGGAGCAAGCATCAATTTGATACCACTATCCATCTACAAGAAGTTGGGGTTAGGCGATCCGACACCAACCAATATGAGGCTCGTGATGGCTGATAGGTCGGTAAAACGACCTGTGGGTATCTTGAATGATGTGTTGGTGAAGGTTTCTTCATTCATCTTTCCTGCAGACTTCGTTATTCTGGATTGTGAGGTGGATTCTGAAGTTCCCATAATCTTGGGACGTCCTTTCCTTGCAACAGGAAGTGTGCTTATTGAGATGAGAGCTAATGAGCTTTTATTTCGGTTGAATGACGAAGTGGTTCGTTTTGATATATGCAAAGCAATGAAGCATCCTAGCAATATGAATGTGTTCTCTGTAGCTGATGTTCATTATGAGGATAAGAAAGCATTATCTGTAGCAAAACAGCTTATTGTTGAGCCATTGTCTGCTGCGCTACTGAATGTTGAGCATAAGGATGATGAAGATTATGAAAAAACTACGTGTGCTCTAACAGAAATAGGGTCCTATTCTCATACTCTTGAACAGCCGGACCTTGATCTTAAGAATCAATCGTCACCAACAGCGAAGACTTCCATTGAAGAGCCACCAATGTTAGAATTGAAAGAGCTCCCCAATTATCTAAGGTATGTGTTCTTGGGATATGGAAATACACTTCCGGAGAGTGTTGCGGATGATTTAAGTGAACAGCATGTAGAGGCTCTCATCTCTGCTCTGATGAGGTACAAGAGAGCTATGGGTAGGAAGATTGATGATATAATTGGTATCTCTCCTGAGGTATGTATGCACAAGAGTCATATCGAAGAAGATTGCATGCCTACAAGTAAGTACCAGCGTCGTCTGAATCCATTCAGAAAACGATGCCCCATCTATCTCGATGAAGACTAAGTAGTCGAGATAGCTATGTCGTGTCGCGATAATAAATCCAGCGCTTGGTGGGAGGCAACCCATCATTCTAATCGTTTTCATTGGTTTTGAGCAAATGTAGGTGCAAGAGGTATTCAACGAGGAGATTGGTTTCAAATGACGATTTGGACGTATTGCATGGTAAAGGTGGTAAGTTTGGAATAAAGATGCATAAGGCTATGAATTGAGCATTGCTCATGACAAAATAGGCATCGAGCACGGCTAGGCCTAGGTAAAACTAGGCCACGAACAAGGCAACGCCTATACTATAGCCTAAGGTCTCGGAATCTAGTGTGCAAAGGCATAGGCGCCGCCCATGCTCAAGTATGCTATAGCATAGACGCAGCCTATGCTAAAGCATTTGGTCTCAGAATCTCATATGCCATGCTAAAGGTGCCGCCTATGGTCACTAAAGGCATTGCACTAGGCGTCGCCTATGTTATAAAATGCTTTGCATTAGGCGCCGCCTATACCATGCATAGGCAAAGCTAAAGGCGCCGCCTATGGTCACTTTTTGTCTCCAAAACCAATTTTAAATGGGTCAAAACCCGACCCATTCTTTTCCAATATAAAGGGGACTTAGTCTTGAAACATAAACACATTGGAAACTTGACCTAGGCGCCGCACATACTCTCCAAAACATCTTAAAATTTTTCTTTTTGCTCTCCCACTTCACAAGAACATCTCCAAAGGCTTCAATCACGTAAGTACTCTTTTATTCTTCATCTATTTTTCGTAAGTACTACGTTGCTATGTCTATTATAAATTGCTACATCTTGAAGAAATATTGGTGATGTTAATGTGTTTGAATTGTTGAGACAAAACCATGTGAGTGAACATATACGTTAGGATGATCTTAAACTGTTTCCGACTTGAATTTGATTTTGATGCATTGTTATACTAATTGCGGAATTGCTATAGTCATGAACATTGCATAACCTTTTCACTTGAATACCAACATGTTAGAAGATCCCGTTCATCGGGATATGACTTATAGTTGCCTACCGACATAGAAGGTTGTGATTATTGATAGAAACTATACCAGGATGTAATCCCTATGTAGTAGTCTTGTTATACCTAACATGAAAGTATTGCTAAGGTTGCAAGAAGTGATACATCTCTGATTTTCTTGTTGGAATATATTGACTAAAATGTATGTCGATGAAGTCTGAGTAATCGAAAACATTCACTTCATTAGTTTGTGTCAACAAATTAAGTGTGGGGTGGTGTCACTATTGTCTGTTTGTTGATTGAATCTTCCGAGATGAAGCTAACATGACTCTATTGAGATCTCAGGTACAATCGCACCAAAAGACAAGAAAAGCAACCACTTCACAAAGAGGCCAGAAAAGAGGAAGAAAAGAGCAAGGTGAATCCTCTGTGCTGAAAATACCTCGACGCACTCTTGGAAACAAGTGGGGTACTTATGAGGAACTTCTGAGGATGACGACTCTAATGATGATTCCGATGCAGGGGGTATGATCCCGAACATAGAGGATGAGTCCGACTAACCAGGTTCTTCTTATTTATTTTCCACTGAGGACAGTGTGTCCCGTCTAAGTGTGGGGTGCTGGTATTTGCATGCTATACTTATCTATCCACATTTGCATTTATGTTTGCTTTAGTTTTTCATTTTTTATTTTAGTTTTTTTTCGTTTATCATTTTTTTTAGTAGTTAAATTTTTTTACTTAACTTTGCATGAAATTATTCTAATAGGCAGCATGAGATTATAACAAGAGTGCGTGCTAAAATCATGACTATTGAGACGTTTAGGCTCTAATTGTGACTCACTACATGATATTCTGTGGTATAATTCCTTCATCTGTTGGGTTAAGAGTCTATGCTACTCCCAATAAAGTCGACCATGTGCCTTGTGTGTGTGAGGATATAGTATATTCTGTGTTTGTGGCTGATGCTAGAACTTGCCTGGTATGTATGTAAAGCGAAAATAAAGAGTGTAAGTTTAGGAGATGATTTAGGCATTTCTTTGGCAACCTATACTTGTTTACCTTCTTTTTACCTACCCGTGGACATTATCCTAGTTAACCCCTTTGAGCCTTTAGCCTATTTTCTTTGACAACCTCATATGTAAGCCTAATCCATTTTTTTTTCAAGACCATAATTTGATCCAAATTCCTAAGTACTTTAAATTGTAAAGTTATGTGACGAAATAAAAGGAAAATGGGTGAGTATGATGCTTTAGAATATAATGGTGCTTGAATTTGTTATGAAAAAGAATTGTTATCATAAGAGGTATGTTATGAAAAGAAAAAGGAAAAGAAAACTAAAAAGTTAGTTATGTTCAAAAAAATGAAAAACAAAAGAGGTGACAAAGGGAGGTAGATTAAAAGAAAGCAAAAAGGTTGTTTGAAAGAAAAGTGTTAATGACATATTGTGATGTATTAAAGCGCTTAGGAACATAGTCACTATTTCTGGCCAAAATAGTCCTACCCGTGCCTTAGCCTACATTACAACCTGTAGAAGACCTATTTGATCCTAAGCTTAGCATTCTGACATTTAGTGGAGCATTACACTAAGGGCAAGCCTATGGTCATCAGTTGCTGCATATGAATTCTTTGTGAGAGTGAGAGCAAGGATATTTCTATACCCATGTTTGAAAAATATGCTATACTTATGAGTGATTATGGGTAATATATTGTGAGACACACATGGTTGATGAGTTTTGGGCAGTTGTGTATGATTCTTTGTGCCTTAACTTTTGGATACGAATTAACTACCATCAATAAGCTCATCCTAAAATTAATCATGAAATTAGTTATACTCTTATCCCTTGTACCAAACAAGCCCTAATGTTATTGTTGTATGCATCAACACATAAAAACACAATTTTCAATGAAAGTGTACAAAGATAAAGAATGTGGGAGATAGGGTAGTTTTGTTACAAAATAATATCTTTTAAAAAATATGCAATAAATATTATTTTTAATACATCAAACCAATCAAATAGTGTACTCCCTCCATTCACTTTTACTTTTCATATTTTGACTTGGCTCATCCTTTTGAAAATAATTACTGATATGGCTATTTACTATATTATTCTTATTAATTGATGTTTAGTATTATGACTTAAAAATGGTTTGTAGAGTAAAAGGCATGAACCATACCATTGGATCGTGTCAGGTTCCTAGCTACGCGTAATCTACATTGAGGAACCCTGAATCTCACCATTAATCAATACAAAAGTTTTTATAAGTTCACTTAACCAGAGATATCCATCATCTTAATAACAATTCAATAGTTCAGACGATTGCTAGATCAATTCATTCCATGGTTTATTTTAATTCATCGGATATAAAAAATAAATATGAACAATTCAATAGTTCAAAAGATTTCTAAATCAATTCATTCCATTGCTTGTTTTAATACATCATACATGAAAAGTAAATGTGAAAAACAACTAAAAGTGTCTCCCCAAAATCTAACGTAAACCTACAAAAGATCACTAGACAAGAAATAGGAACATCCACAACACAACATCCACTTAGGATAATAATGGAGTTGTTGCAAAGTGATCGGCATAATTGCTATAGAAACTCAAATGACATGTATCAAGGTTATACCCCCAAGTGAAGGTATAGTAAGTTTAGCATCATTACAAACACATGTACTAGTGAGCATCATTGGTTGATCAGGATTAGAAATGAATAACATCAATAAGAATTATGGAAAAATCATAACATCAAGTAAAGTTTCTGGTTCTAAATCCCTAGTTGGAGAATCCATTGCTTATCATCTTAGAATCTCTATGAACTACTTATCATTTAACATTTGTATATATTTCCCTTTGACTTAAAATTTCATATATCTTTGTTCTTTGACTACTTAGTCCAACCTATAACTTTCTTCCTTCGCACTATTCCATTCTTATTCCACCTATAATTCCTTAAGTTATAACCATTCAAGTATTCTTGATATTTATAATCACAAGATATCACAATATCACACTTCATAATTATCATATGTTCTCTAGTCATATTATACCATACCCGATCTTCTAAGGGGTCGTAGGATCTTTCCCCAAACCCGGTTCACACACTGAACCTATCATATCTTTATAAAATACTCTTTTATCATTTACCACAACATAAAAATACGTATAAGAGCACATATAAGATAGAATCACATTGAATCAATTCTTGTATGCAAGATGTGGGCATCATCTCTTACCTTGCTCAACATTTTCATCATGCCCATACTGGTGCGGTACCCGGTCCATATCACAATCGTACTAGTGTAATACCCGACCCATATCACAATAGTCATATCCATATTTGCATGGTACAAAACCTCTATCACAATAATCATATCTATATTGGTGTTTTACTTGACCATATCACAACACATCAATAGAAGAGATGAAATGCAATGTCATCATTAAATCACAAGTCATGTGAGAGGGAAATATTTGATGTCAAATCTATAGTCAAAAACAATCCAAGAAAGTCTAAGTGTTACAACAGTTGTCTAACTCATTTGATTATAATCCATAACCATACATGCACACACACATATATATACGTGTTCCTCAATCATCATGTGTCATATATCCTTACAGACTATAGTGGCCCAAGTTCATGCTAATATACATTTTCTTACGGCCCACATTCCAAACTCATATTTCCCTCGTTATTCTCTATTCTTCTCGAGTCTCTTATGATGGAAATTCTATTTCTTAGTTCACGTTATTTCTCATTTATTCTCACTCATCAATCTCAGGGTTTGGTTATACAAATTTTCATCCCCAACTTACCGTACATCATTTCTTAGCGACATTTCTTTAATAAGATCCAATTATTTACGGCATTAGAATTAATCAAGTCCACCTACTCCCCTTTATACCACTATATGTTAGAATATTAAACTCTTCACTATATTCAAGCCCAAAACGTTATTAAGATATGCACATTTGCGCTCTTTGTTTATCATTCTATCCTCCCCTCATCACGACCAATCTATAAACACAATGTACAGTTATGGAATCATATTCAAACCTAACCTTCTTTCACACTTGTCTTTACATTCAACTCCATGCACGAAGGTCTAATGCAAGATATTTTTGACATTACTATTAACGTCAAATACATTTAGCCTTAAAATCTAGTTGCTATAAAATAAACCATAGCTTACCTCATTGGCTAAACCAAATGCTAAAGAGAGGAGTGAATTGTCCCGTGCATGCTAGATGTATTCCCATGTCGGGTTCAATCCTACTGTGTCTTGAAATCTATCTCATGAACCTTGGTCTTTAAAATCTCATGGTTAGAGAGTTAGGGCTTTTTGGAGTGTTCTTGGAGGAAGGGACGACCTAGCAAAATAAAAAAAATAAAAAATATGCGGGCTGGCATACTGCTTTTTACCACTATGGTTGAACTTTTACCACTGCAGCGGTTATCCGACTGCGACAACGATAACAGGCTATCCAACCCAGTCCAAAATTGGGCCTCTTGGTCCAATTCCCTTAGGCCATAATTTTTCTCCCCGATTTAAATTTTTCTCGATCGACTTTTGGTATATTATTTATTAGAAATTATTTTTGAGGTGTTTTGACACATAATGACATTTAAGGTCGTTACAATAAGTAATTAATGTTAAGGATAACACAGGAAAAAAAATTTGTCTCCTCTTATTATGTTAAAAAAATAAGTAAAAATAAAAATTTATTTTAGAAATTAATGATATGTAAGTGAATGGAGGGAGTATAAGAAATAATTGTTAGCATAACTAATCTTTGCTTTACTACTCTTAAGTTTCATCTTGTTTAACGTATGTTGACTTAACAACCACTTTAAGAATATATTTTTTTAGGGGTTTATTTTGCTCTCTCCATTTCTAGATAAGTGGTGTTTTAAGCTTGAGTACATCCCTCAAGAAACTACTGATGATAGGCGAATTTACACGCCTATATCAATATATTTTGCCCATATTTTAGCCTAGTTTTGAGAACAAATTATATATTTCATGCACTTTTAGTCCTTTTTCCTGTAAATGAGCTAACGAACATGATTAAAAAAGTTTCAGGTATAAATGATGCAAAATACAGCATTTTATGGCTTACTTGACGCAAAAGAAAGCTCACGAACGAAGGAGAAGGAAGTGGGACGCCTAAAGGACCAAAACTGCTGCATGGAAAATCTATCCCGGGCTAAAACAGCAATTCTAAAGACTTTGGGGACTTACAGACACAAAGCTGGATTTTGACAAAGATACATTAACCTAGTACAATTGGGTTATGTATTTCATTAGTTTATTTGGATTATGATAATGTTACATTAACCTAGTACATTTGGGTTAAGTGTTCCATAGGCCTAGTAGGATTTGGTTATTTATTTCATTAGCATAGTAGGAGTAGGATAGGAGTATTATAAATACCCTATCATGCTAGAGATTTTTATTCATCCCTCACCACAATACATTCTTCCATCCCTCTCTTCTTCCACCACAACAATTCTACAACTCTTCTAATCTTCCCATTAATTCTATTTTTTTTCTCCTATTCATCTATTCAATTCTTAATTTCCGCAACAAGAGAAACGTTACATTGCTAAGGAATTCACGCCTAACGCCTATCACTTGATCTACACGCCATTTCTCAATATTGTGATATAATAACAATGTCAATCGTGATCTCCTTCGCATTCATGGGTAACTAAACTTCTCTGTTGGGGTTATGGAAGCCGAATGAGTTTCTATCTATTGCTGTGAGTTTGTGAGTTCGAGACACGTATATTGCTTATATCATTATTCTCTTCATCTTAATCCACATTCTTTGCGGTTGCAAACGGAAGAATACGCCAGTCTAACATTTAACTTGTTCGAGAGAAAGGTTATTTGTCTGGAAAAGAGATAATGTCAAGGTAGTAGGACACCCTTTCCTATTAAAAAGCTAGTGTCGTAACTGGACTAACCTCTTGGAGAATTCGTACCGTTACACACGCTTTAAGCTCGACAGAGTTAAGGTGAAATAGTCCTTGTTTAGGCCGAGAGACGCTTGGATTTACCATAGAATACAATTCTCTATAAGCACATGCATGTCACAATTCTACACACTCATAGGCAATAGAGACGTATACCTCAGAAGGTGGACATAACCCCAACGCTTCAATTCTCATTGTTTACAACTCACGTAACATTCTTTCTTTTTATTTTCAGCTTTTATTTTGATACTTTATTTAAATTACTTGCACGACAAGAATCCCCCCTTCTTACGAGACTTGCACCAAAATTTTAGTAATTTTACTTACTTGTTGGCCAAGCTATTCCCTGTGGGATCGACACTCAACCCAGGTTGGGTTCTATATTTGCTAACGACCTCTTTACACTCCCACGAGAGCTGTAGATTGAGCGTTATCAAAAATTGGCGCCGTTGCCGGGGAATACGAGTGTCAATCAAGTTCGTGATAATTACTAGACCCTTTGGTCAAAGATTCTCGTACTTTTACTTTTAGTTTTTGTTTTTGTTTCTTGCAGGTTTTTACTTTGGTGCATGCCCCATACTAGAAGTTCTGGTCAACCGTTATTACCAATCAATCCTGAACCACAACGAATTAGAAGAATGGAAGCACAAGCTGAAATCGACAGGATGGCTGCTCAACACGAGCAAGCAAGATTAGCTGCTCTTGCCGCTGCTCAAGTCCAACAACAAAACATTGATAATCCTGGGCGAGCAACAAATTCTGACGATGAAGATTTAGGTGATGACGAGTTGATAAACCCAAGGCATGTTGCTGAAACTACAACACCTGCCAACAGAAGAGGTCGACAAGCTCGGTATAGGTATGATCGCCAACCTTTGCAGCCAGCTTTCGACGATGATGATGATGATCTTGATGGTGCCGGAGCCACTGGAGCTATAATTCCACCACCATTAGCGCCCGGAGCCAAGTTCAACATCACAAGCACCATGATTCAGTTATTGCAACTCAAGGGATTATTTGATGGACTAGCAGGCGATGATCCGAATATGCATCTCATCTACTTTATTTCTACATGCAAGTCTTTTGACAATCCTGGTGTTGGTCAGAATGCTATTCGATTACGTCTATTTCCATTGTCTCTGTCTGGGGAGGCAACACTATGGTTGAATGGGCTGACTCCTGATTTAATTATAAATTGGAGGCAATTGAGAGACGCCTTCCTAGAAAGATTCTTTCCGCCATCCAAAAGAGCACAATTGAGAGATGAAATCAGCAACTTCCGCCAGCTTCCCACTGAAGCTCTTCATGAAACATGGGAGAGGTTCAAGACAAAACTAGCGAGATGCCCAAACCATCACATGACTAATGTTCACCTAATGGAGATCTTGTATAGAGCCTTGAATTCAATAACTAAACCAGTGGTGGATAATGCAGCTGGAGGTTCTTTTATGGACCTCACCTTTGGTCAAGCAAGCAATATGCTAGATCGCATGACGAAACAAAGTAGAGCTTGGCATACCAGGGATTCTGAGGTAGCAAGCCCCACTTTATCTATTGGCATGACTGCAGACCAAAGAAGAAGAGAAGAAGAACGTGATCAAGACATGGCGCACATGAAAACACAAGTGGATCTTCTGACAAAGCATTTATTATCTGGGAAGACCGAAAAAGTGAAAGCTATAGCGCTAAAAGGAAGAGACGAATCTGATTCTGAAGAGGAGGCCAACTACTTGAACAATCAGGGGGGTTTCCACGGGAATGCCCAAGGAAACCAAGGTCGGAAGTATTATGATAAATCTGGAAGCAAAGACCAAGGTAGTTGGAAGATTAACAATGAAAAGAGTGGTTTGTACGTTCCCCCTGGTAGACGTGACACCACCACATCTAATTCTGGAAGTATGGAAGACATGATGGCTAAGTTATTGAAAGGAGTGGAAGCAACGAGCGCGGGAGTTACGGAGGTGATTAATGATTTGTCCTCCATGAAGCAATTAGTTGATTCTCATTCCACTTCTATCAAGCAAATAGAGCAGCAATTAAGCCAACTTTCAGCAGCATTCAATCAAAGAATGGCTAGCACCTTACCGAGCGATACGGTGCAAAACCCAAGGAATGATGGGTCATGCATGGCCATCACTACCAGAAGTGGTAAGGTGCTGGAAAATTCAGCAAAAGGCAAGCAAGTGGTTGACGAAATTGCGGACATGGACGTTACACCTAGTGACGTTGTAAAAGGAGATGATGCCGCAGCAACTACTTCCAACATCAAGGACGTTACACCTAGTGACGTGCAGCCTGAAAAAATGGAAAAACGGAAGCAAGAGGAGAAAAACGCCACGGAGAGAACACTTCCATACCCACCACCACCTTTTCCCCAAAGATTGAAGAAGGTGGCGGATGACACTAAGTTCAGCAAATTTATGACTATGTTGAAGCAGCTGACCATTAATGTTCCACTGGTAGAGGCACTTGAACAAATGCCTGGGTATGCGAAGTTTATGAAAGATATTTTGACTAAGAAGAGGGCAGCAAGTTATGAGCTGAAGGATGATGTGCATCATTGTAGTGCAATTGCTACCCGATCGATAGTTCAGAAGAAGGCCGACCCCAGAGCTTTCACTATTCCTTGCACCGTCGGATCTTTGAACTTTGCCAAAGCATTATGTGATTTAGGAGCCAGCATCAACTTGATGCCATTATTGATCTACAAGAAGTTGGGGTTAGGAGATCCTACACCAACCAATATGAGGCTTGTCATGGCGGATAGGTCGGTAAAACGACCTGTTGGTATTTTATGCGATGTCTTGGTAAAGGTTTCTTCATTTATCTTCCCAGCAGACTTTGTCATCTTGGATTGTGAAGCAGATTCTGAGGTTCCCATAATCTTGGGGAGCCCTTTCCTTGCTACAGGAAGTGTGCTCATTGATTTGAGAGCTAATGAGCTTTCATTCCGAATAAATGACAAAGTGGTTCGTTTTGATGTTTGCAAATCAATGAAGCAACCCAAAGATCTGAGTGTATTTTCTGTGGCTGATGTTGTCCTTGATGATGAGAAAGAACGACTTGAAGAAAAGCAAATTCTTGATGATCCTTTGGAGGTTTTGCTCATGAAAGGAGAGATTGGGGATGCTGAAATTTCTGAAGAAGCTATTTGTGCTCTATCGGGATTAGGGACCTATCGCTATACTCCCAAGAAGCTAGATCTTGATCTCAAGAATCAACCCACACCACCAGCTAAGCCATCTATTGAAGAACCACCCACGTTAGAATTGAAGGAGCTACCAAGTCATTTAAAGTACGCATTTTTAGGAAGCGAAAACACTCTTCCAGTCATAGTGGCAGCCGATTTGGGTAAGCAACAAGTTGCAGCTCTTATTGCAATCTTACACAAGCATATTAGAGCCATTGGATGGACCATTGCGGATATTATTGGTATTCCACCTGGGATTTGCACACATAAAATTCAGCTTCAAGAAAAGTGCACACCCACCATTGAACATCAAAGGCGTTTAAACCCACCTATACAAGAAGTGGTGAAGAAGGATATTATCAAGTGGTTAGACGCAGGAGTTGTATATCCTATCTCTGATAGCACATGGATAAGTCTTGTACAATATGTTCCAAAGAAAGGAGATATGACGGTAGTCGCAAATGCGAAGAATGAGCTTATTCCACTCAGGCCCGTTACTGGATGGAGAGTATGCATGGACTACCGCAAGCTGAATTCTTGGACACTCAAGGATCACTTCCCCATGCCATTTATGGACCAAATGCTAGACCGATTAGCGGGGAAAGGATGGTTTTGCTTCTTGGATGGTTATTCAGGTTATAATCAGATTTGATTTGCTCCCGAAGACTAAGAGAAGACAACGTTTACATGCCCATATGGTACGTTTGCCTTCAAACGTATGCCATTCGGGTTATGTAACGCACCAGCCACCTTTCAACGTTGTATGATGTCTATTTTCTCTGATATGGTTGAAGGCACTTTGGAGGTATTTATGGACGACTTTTCAGTTATTGGTGAGTCTTTTGAATCGTGTTTGGCAAACTTGAGCATGGCATTGCAAAGATGTGTAGAGTTCAACCTTGTGCTGAATTGGGAAAAGTGCCACTTCATGGTAAAAGAAGGAATCGTTCTTGGGCACAAGATCTTCGAAAGAGGAATAGAGGTTGATCGAGCAAAAATTGAGGTTATTGGGAAGCTACCACCTCCAATTTCGGTGAAGGGAGTTCGTAGTTTTCTTGGCCATGCTGGGTTCTATCATAGATTCATCAAAGACTTTTCCAAAATTTCGAGTCCATTGTGCAAACTACTGGAGAAAGATGTGAAGTTTGACTTTAATGAAGATTGCTTAAAGGCATTTGAATTCCTTAAAGGAAAACTCATTGAAGCCCCTATCATGGTAGCACCAGATTGGATGCTCCCGTTCGAAGTCATGTGTGATGCTCGTGGTGTAGCCGTTGGTGCTGTTCTTGGACAGAGAAATGAGAAACTATTTCATCCTATTTACTATGCGAGTAAGGTCCTAAATGAAGCCCAAAGGAACTACACTATTACTGAACAAGAGCTCCTAGCGGTCGTGTATGCGTTTGAGAAGTTTCGTGCCTACCTATTGGGTACTAAGGTGATCATCCATACAGACCATGCAGCTCTTAGGTATCTAATGATGAAGAAGGGTGCAAAACCAAGGTTGATTTGATGGGTGTTACTGCTGCAAGAGTTCGATTTTGAGGTCAAAGATAGAAGAGGTTGCGAGAACCAAGTGGCCGATCATCTATCTCGACTTGAGAATGAACATGTGGCGCAACCTGAAATTTAGATTGATGATGCATTCCCTGACGAGGAGATAGTAGCAATAACAATGGAGAAATTACCATGGTACGCTGATTTTGCAAATTTCGTGGTGAGTAATATGCTACCTGCCAATTTATCCTACCATCAAAGAAGGAAGTTTATGCATGAAGTTCAGCACTACTATTGGGATGAGCCTTATTTGTTTCGAAGATGCGCGGATGGTATCATTCGACGATGTATATCCCATGAAGAAGTGCCCACTATATTAGAAGCATGCCACACTTCGCAAGTTGGAGGACATCATGCAGGCAATCGAACGGCAAGAAAAGTTTTTGCAAAGTGGTTATTATTGGCCTTCGATATTCAGAGATGCATACGACTATGTTAGAAGGTGTGACCAATGCCAACGTCAAGGTGCTATTTCAAAATACCATGAAATGCCCTTGTCCAAAATTTTGGAGGTAGAACTCTTTGATGTGTGGGGTATTGATTTCATGGGTCCATTTGTGAATTCGTTTGGAATGAAATACATCTTGGTTGCGGTGGATTATGTTTCGAAATGGGTTGAAGTTGTAGCATTGGCCGACAACGAAGGAAAGCGTGTTGTAGCATTCTTAAAGAAGAATATCTTCACTCGCTTTGGAGTACCTCGTACTATCATAAGTGATGGAGGATCTCACTTTTGCAACAAGCTATTCAAATCTGTATTGGCTAAGTATGGTGTCAAGCAACATAAGGTGGCTACGCCTTATCATCCCCAAACTAGTGGACAAGTAGAGGTTTCCAATCGTGAGATCAAGCAAATCCTTGCAAAGACGGTTAATGCTAATAGGAAGGATTGGTCTAGGAAGCTAGATGATGCACTATGGGTGTATAGGACTGTATTCAAGACACCCATTGGTATGTCACCTTATCATCTAGTTTATGGGAAGGCTTGTCATCTACCCATTGAGCTCGAGCACAAGGCATTGTGGGCATTGAAGCAATTGAACTTGAATTGGGATGATGTGAAGAATCAGAGGTTGGAGAAGTTGAACGAACTAGATGAATTCCGTCTCCATGCATATGAACGATCGGATTTATATAAGGAGCGGATGAAGAAGTATCATGATCAGCGGATTGTTCGACGAAACTTCCAAAAAGGTGACATGGTACTACTCTTTAACTCTAGATTTAAGCTCTTCCCAGGTAAGTTAAAATCGAAGTGGTCTGGTCCATTTAAAGTCATCCAAGTCTACTCGTCTGGAGTAGTCGAATTGGAAGGCATTAAGGGTGTTGTTTTCAAAGTGAATGGCCAACGTGTTAAGCCTTATATCAGTCCTCTTGACTCGATGAATGACATGGCCATCACTTATCTCGATGAAGTCTAAGTAATCGAGATTATTATGTCGAGCCACGACAATAAATAAGGCGCTAGATGGGAGGCAACCCATCGTTTTATCGTTTTATCGTTTTATCGTTTTGTCGTTTGTTACTTGTTTCATTTTTAATAAATGAAAATCCAAAAATAACAGTCGTGCCACGACCAAAACTAAGGCGCTTGGTGGGAGGCAACCCATCGTACTAATCGTTTTCATTTGTTTTGAGCAAAAATAGGTGCAAGAAGTATTCAACGGGGAGATTGATTTAAATTGACGATTTGGACGCATTGTATGGTAAAGTTGGTAAGTTAGGAATGGTGATTCATAAGGCTATGGATTGAGCCTTTCTCACGCCAAAATAGGCTTCGAGGAAGGCTAGGCCTTGGTAAAACTAGGCCACGAACGATGCACAACCTATCCTATAGCCTAAGGTCTCGGAATCTAGTGTGCTATACACTATGCACCGCCTATTCCTAGGTATGATTTTGACTATGCGCCGCCTATGCTATGGCATTTGGTCTCAGTATCTCATATGCCATAGACTATGCGGCGCATATGTCCCATTATGCTATAGACAATGCGCCGCATATGACATTGATATGCTAAGCATTATGCGCCGCATATGTGGGAATTTTGTCTCCAAAACCGATTGTAAATGGGTCATAACCCGACCCATACTCTTCCTATATAAAGGGGACTTAGTTTTATAACACAAACACACTAGCATATATCCTAAAGGCGCCGCATACTCTTCCAAATCTTCTCAAAATTTTCTTCTTTTGCTCCTCCAATTCACAAAACCATCTCCACAAGTTTCAAGCAAGTAAGTGCTATCTTATTCTTCATTTATTTCTCGTAAGTACTACGTTGCTATGACTAGTATGAATTGCTAAATCGTATAAAATTGTTGGTGATGTTCGTGTGTTTGGATTGTTGATATAAAATCATGTGAGTAAGCATATACGTAGGAAAATCTTGACTTGTTTCCGACTTGAATCTGGCTTCAATAGCATTGTTATACTATTTGCGGAATTACTATGGCTATGAATAGTGCTTAAGATTGTTGTTTGAATACTTACATGTTAGACTATCCCGGCCATTGGGATAAGACTTATAGTGCCTACCGACATAAGAGATTGTGATTGTTGTAAGAATAACTATTCCATGTGGTAACCCCTATGTAGTAGTGTTGCTATATCTACCATGAAAGTAGTCCAATAGCTGCAAGTAAGTGATGCATTGCTGATTTTCTTGTCGGAATACAATCCTAAAACGTATGTCGACGAAATCTGAGTAACTCGACTACTTTCACCTCACTGATTTGTGTCAACAAAACTAAGTGTGGGGTGGTACCCCTATTGCTTGCTTATAGATTGTATCAAGTGAGATTGTGCTGCAACTAACACTAATTCTAGTCTCAGGTACAATGGCACCTAAAGCAAGGCAAGGCAAGGAGAAGGCTACCACGTCCCAAAAGGGCAGGAAGAGAGGTCGAAAGGACCAAGGAGAATCATCCTCAGCACAACTACCCCGCAGAATGTTTGGAATAAAATGGGTTCTTGAGGAAGAAGCCAAAGCATGGTACAGCAACAACAAAGAAAGAAAATATGTGCACGTCGACTTGATCAACAAGGAGACCTTATCAAAGAAGGATCCGCGTATGTTGGCAAAAATAATGGCATTGAAGCTGGATTTCATCTTCCTCGACATGGGAGAATGCAACCTTGATTTAACAAGAAAATTTTATGCCAACTGGTCGCCGAACACAACAGGCAATGAAGTCAAAATTCGGGGCCAAGTGTTACAGCTCACCGCGGATTGGATCAACTCTTTTCTTGGTTTACCTTCGGTCGACACAGCACCATTCAAAGAGCTGTACAGAAGGCCTCCTTATAGAGCAATACGACACACACTTTGTGGAAGCAGATCGATGGCAAGGTGGGGCAGACATAAAGAAACAGGCCGACACAACACCTTCCCCTATGCTCCACTAAATAGGGAAGCAAGAATCTGGATGCGCATTGTCAACTCATGTCTTATTCCTGGGACTCAATACACCAAGATATCAAGAGATAGAGTGTGTTTGGTCTATGCTTTGATGACGAATATCCCTATCAACTTTGGGGCAATCATTCGCTCTACCATGAGTAAGGCCAGACTCCACAAAAGGTCCCACTTCACATTTGGAAATTTGTTGACAGCAATCTTGCGGAAGGAGGATATCGAAGAGGAACCAGCTGACCACAAACTCCTACATAACCCAAAGAAGGTTGACCTCACCAAGGTCAAAGATGCTGAAACAACTCATGGTGTCAACCTTACTACTGCGGAGAGACATGCTCATGATGAGAGTTTCTTCCGTTATCTCTATGGCATGACACGATTTACTATGATGAGTGGTGGACGTATTCCAACTGCTGAAGACCTCCAACAGCTGAACCACGACTACCCAATGAACATGCATGCATGGGAGATGTGTGGAGTGGGCGTATACTTTGAGGAACCTCTAGATGATGATGTGCCGACTGATGAAGATCGACGCTTGCCTGATTCTGACGAGGAGGAGAACTCTGACGATGACTCTTATGATGATTCGGACGAAGGGGGTATGACCCCCAACATTGAGGAAGAGTCCGACTAACCAGGTTCTTCGTATTTATTTTCCACTGAGGGCAGTGTCCCGTTTAAGTGTGGGGTGGCGGTATCGCATGCTATACTTTTCTATTTGCATCTATGTTTGTTTACTTTTTTTGTTTACTTTTTTTTGTGTTTTCGATTTTTTTTTAGTTAAGTTAAGTTTTTTTAGGAGTAAATTTTTTCTAGCTTCGCATGAAATTATTTTGATAGGCAGCATGAGATTATAACAAGAGTATGTGCTACAATTATGACTATTGAAACATTTAGGCTCCAGTTGTGACTCATTATGTGATATTTTGTGGTTCAATTCCTTCACTTGTTGGGTCGAGAGTATATATTACTTCCAATCAAGTCGACCATGTGCCTTGTGTGTGTGAGATTAATAGTATCTTCTATGTATGTGGCTGATGCTAGAACTTGCCTGGTATGTATGCAAAGCGAAAATAAGGAGTGTAGGTTTAGGATATGATTTAGGCATTTCTTTGGCAACCTATATTTGTTTACCTTCAGTTTTACCTACCCATGGACATCATCCTAGTTAAACCCTTTTGAGCCTTTAGCCGATTTCCTTGACAACCTTGTATGTAAGCCTAATCCATTTCTTTCAAAACCGTAATTTGATCCAAATTCCTAACTGCTTTAAAGTGAAAAAGTCATGTGACAACATAAGAGGAAATTGGGTGAGTATGATGCTTTAAATTGTAATGGTGCTTGAATGTGTTATGAAAAAGAAAGTGCTATCATAAGAGGTATGTTGAGAAAAGAAAAAGGAAAAGAAAGCTGAAAAGTGAGTTGTGCTTAAAATTGAAAAACAAGAGATGAGAACAAGGGTGGAAGACTAAAAGAAAGAAAGGTTGAAAGAAAAAAGTGTCAATAATACAATGTGATGTATTAAAGTGCTTAGGAACTTAGTCACTATTTCTGGCCAAAATAGTCCTACCCGTCCCTTAGCCTACATTACAACCATCAGAAGACCTATTTGATCCTAAGCTTAGCATTCTGACATTTAGTGAAGTGTTACACTAAGGGAAAGCCTATGGTCATCAGTTGCTGCATACGAATTCTTTGTGAGAGCGAGAGCAAGGATATTTTGATACACATGTTTGAAAAATATGCTATATTTGTGAGTAATTATGGGTACTATATTGTGAGACACACATGGTTGATGAGCTTTGGATAGTTGTATATGATTCTATGCACCTTAATGTTTGCATGAGAGTTGATCACCATCACGAGTCTATGCTAGAGGGTAAATTGTTTCTACTTATAATTGGAAAGCTACTCTTTGTTGATAATTGGTGTGCTTGTCTTGAAGAATGTTTTGTGTTGTTGCTGTAAAAACCCTAAGTTGATGTTTAGAAGGACATGATATGTTGTTCGAGGACGAACAAAGCTCTAAGTGTGGGGTGTTGATGATAGGCGAATTTACACGCCTATATCAATATATTTTGCCCATATTTTAGCCTAGTTTTGAGAACAAATTATATATTTCATGCCGTTTTAGTCCTTTTTCCTGTAAATGAGCTAACGAACATGATTAGAAAATTTTCAGGTATAAATGATGCAAAATACAACATTTTATGGCTTACTTGACGCAAAAGAAAGCTCATGAACGAAGGAGAAGGAAGTGGGACGCCTAAAGGACCAAAACTGCTGCATGGAAAATCTGTCCCGGTGATAACGCTCAATCTACAGTTCTCGTGGGAGTGTAAAGCGGTCGTTAGCAAATATAGAACCCAACTGGGTTGGGTATCGATCCCACAGAGAATAGCTTGGTCAACAAGTAAGTGAAATTATTAGACTTTTGATGCAAGTCTCGTAAGAATGGGGGGATTGTAATAAGTAACCAAAGTAATGAAATAAAAGCTGAAAATAATAAAGTAAAAAGAGAGTATTTCGTAGGTTGTGAAACAATGAGAATTGAGGCGTTGGGGTTATGTCCACCTTCAGAGGTATACGTCTCTATTGGCTATGAGTGTGTAGAGTCTTGACATGCAATTGCTTATAGAGAATTGTAGTCGATGGTAAATCCAAGCGTCTCTCGACCTAAACAAGGACTATTTCACTTTAACTCTCTCGAGCTTAAAGCGTGTCTAACGGTACGAATTCTCCAAGAGGTTAGTCCAGGTACGGCACTAGCTTTTTAATAGGAAAGGGTGTCCTACTACCTTGACATTATCTCTTTTCCAGACAAATAACCTTTCTCTCGAACAAGTTAAATGTTAGACTGGCGTTGGTCTATGCGTCTTCTTTTCTAGACAAATAACCTTTCTCTCGAACAGGTTAGATGTTAGAATGGCGTGTTCTTGTGTTTGAACCGCAAAGAATGTAGATTTAAGATGAAGAGAATAATGATATAAGCAATATACTTGTCTTGAACTCACAAACTCATAGCTATAGATAGTAACTCATTCGGCTTCCATAACCCCAACTAAGAGGTTTAGTTACCCATGAATGCGAAGGATATCACGTTTTGCATGGTGGATGGCGTGAATAGTAGGTGTTTGGCGTGTGATTTTAGTGATTCCGTAGCAAGTAACGATTCTCTTGTTGTGGAATTTAAGAATAGAAGAATAGATTAGAAGTGTTTGTAGTGGAAGATGAGAAAGATGGAAGAAAATTATATTGTTGAGTTGATTATTGAAGAAGTGATTAAAAATCTCTAACATGATAGGGTATTTATAATACTCCTATCCTACTCCTACTAAGCTAATGAAATAAATAACCAAATCCTAATATACTAATGAAATCCTTGACCCAAATGTACTAGGGTAAGGTTACAAAATTATAATCCAAATAGAATAATGAAACACATAACCTAATTGCACTAGGTTAATGTATTATGGCAAAAATCCAGCTTTGTGTCTGTAAGTCCCCAAAGTCTTCAGAAATGCTGTTTTAGCCCGGGACAGATTTTCCATGCAGCAGATTTAGTCCTTTATGCGTCCAGCTCCTTTCCATCTCGTTTGTGAGCTTTCTTTTGCGTCAAGTAAGCCATAAATTGCTGTATTTTGCATCATTTATACCTGAAACTTTCCTAATCACATTTGTTAGCTCATTTACAGGAAAAAGGACTAAAAGTGTATGAAATAGATAATTAGTTCTCAAAACTAGGCTAAAATATGGGCAAAATATATTGATATAGGCGCGTAAATTCGCCTATCATCAACACCCCACACTTAGAGCTTTGTTCGTCCTCGAACAACATATCATGTCCTTCTAAGCATTGACTTAAGGTTTTTACAGAAACAACACAAAACATTCTTCAAGACAAGCACAACAATTATCAACGAAGAGTAGCTTTCTGATTATAAGTAGAAACAATTTAACCTCAAGCATAGACTCGTGATGGTGATCAACTCGCATGCAAACGTTAAGGTACATAGAATCATATACAACTATCCAAAGCTCATCAACCATGTGTGTCTCACAATATAGTACCCATAATCATTCACAAGTATAGCATATTTTTCAAACATGGGTATCAAAATATCCTTGCACTCACTCTCACAAAGAATTCATATGTAGCAACTGATGACCATAGGCTTGCCCTTAATGTAGTACTCCACTAAATGTCGGAATGTTAAGATTAGGATCAAGTAGGTCTTTAGATGGTTGTAATGTAGGCTAAGGGACGGGTAGGACTATTTTGGCCAGAAATAGTGACTAAGTTCCTAAGCACTTTAATACATCACTTTGTATCTATGACACTTTTTTCTTTCAACCTTTCTTTATTTTATTCTTCCACCCTTGTTTTCATCTTTTGTTTTCCAATTTTAAGCACAACTCACTTTTCAGCTTTCTTTTCCTTTTTCTTTTCACAACATACCTCTTATGATAGCACTTTCTTTTTCATAACATATTCAAGCACCATTACAATTTAAAGCATCATACTCACCCAATTTCCTCTTATGTTGTCACATGACTTATTCACTTTAAAGCACTTAGGAATTTGGATCAAATTATGGTCTTGAAAGAAATGGATTAGGCTTACATACAAGGTTGTCAAAGAAATAGGCTAAAGGCTCAAAAGGGTTTAACTAGGATAATGTACATGGGTAGGAAAAACTGAAGGTAAACATGTATAGGTTGCCAAAGAAATGCCTAAATCATCTCCTAAACTTACATTCCTTATTTTCGCTTTGCATACATACCGGGCAAGTTCTAGCATCAGCCACAAACATAGAATATACTATTAATCTCACACACACAAGGCACATGGTCGACTTGATTGGAAGTAATATAGACTCTTGACCCAACAAGTGAAGGAATTGAATCACACAATATCACATAATGAGTCACAACTAGAGCCTAAATGTCTCAATAGTCACAATTGTAGCACATACTCTTGTTCTAATCTCATGCTGCCTATCAAAATAATTTCATGCGAAGCTAGAAAAATTTTACTCCTAAAAAAAATAAAAAAAACATCACACGAAAAAAAAAATCACAAAAAATAAAAATTTGGACTCAAAACAAAATAAACAAGAGCAAACATACAAACATAGCATGCAGATTCTGCCGACACCCCACACTTAGACTAGACACTGCCCTCAGTGGAAAATAAAGTCGAAGAACCTGATTAGTCGGACTCTTCCTCAATGTCGGGGGTCATACCCCCTTCGTCCGAATCATCGTAAGAGTCATCGTCAGAGTTCTCCTCAGCATCAGAATCAGGCAGGCGTCTATCATCATCAGTTGGCACGTCATCATCAAGAGGTTCCTCGAAATAGACTCCCACTCCACACATCTCCCGGGCATGTCTGTTCATTGGGTAGTCGTGGTCCAGCTGTTGGAGCTCTTCAGCAGTTGGAATACGTCCACCACTCATCATAGTGAATCGTGTCATGCCATAGAGATGACGGAAGAAACTCTCGTCACGAGCGTGTCTCTCCGCAGTGGTATGGTTGACTCCATGCGTTGTCTCCGCATCTTTGACCTTTGTGAGGTCAACCTTCTTTGGGGTATGTGGGAGTTTGTGGTCAGCTGGTTCCTCTTCTATATCCTCCTTCCGCAACATTGCTGTCAACAAATTGCCGAATGTGAAATGGGACCTGCTGTGGAGTCTGGCTTTCCTCATGGTGGATCGAATGATTGCCCCAAAGTTGATAGGGACATTTGTCATCAATGCATAAACCAGACACACTCTATCTCTCGATATCTTTGTGTATTGCGTCCCAGGAATAAGGCATGAGTTGACAATGCGCATCCAGATTCTTGCTTCCCTATTTAGTGGAGCATAGGGGAATGTGTTGTGACGGCCTGTTTCCTTATGTCTGCCCCATCTTGCCATCGATCTGCTTCCACAAAGCGTGTGTCTTATAGCTCTGTAAGGAGGCCTGCTGTACAGCTCTTTGTATGGTGCAGTGTCGACCGAAGGTAGGCCTAGAAACGAGTTGATCCAATCCGCTGTAAGCTGTAACACTTGGCCCCGAATTTTGACTTCGTTGCCTGTTGTGTTTGGCGACCAGTTGGCATAAAACTCTCTTGTCAAGTCAAGATTGCACTCTCCCATGTCGCGGAAGATGAAATCTAGCTTCAAAGCCATTATCTTAGCCAACATTTGCGGCTCCTTCTTTGCTAAGGTATCCTTGTTGATTAAGTCAACGTGCACATATTTCTTTTCTTTGTTGCTGCTGTACCATGCCTTGGCTTCTTCCTCAAGAACCCATTTGATTCCGAACATTCTGCGTGGTAGGTGTGCGGAAGATGATTCGCCTTGGTCTTTTCGGCTTCTCTTTTTGTCCTTGCGGGTCGTGGTAGCCTTCTCCTTGCCTTGCCTTGCTTTTGGTGCCATTGAGCCTGAGACTAGAAATAATGTTAGATGCAGCACAATCTCACTTTATACAATCTACATGCAAGGACTAGGGGTACCACCCCACACTTAATCTTGTTAGCACAAATCAGTGAAGTGAAAGTGGTCGAGTACTCAGACTTCGTCGACATACGTCCTCGGATTGTATTCCAACAAGAAAATCAGCATTACATCACTTATGAGCAGCCACTTGGACGTCTTTCGTGGTGCATATAGCGACACTACAACATAGGAGTTACCGCATGGAATTGCTATTCGTACAACAAACACTACCTCCTACGTTGATAGTCACTATAACCTTATCCCGATGGCCGGGATGGTTAATCATGCAAGCATCCAAACAACACTCTCAAGCAATATTCATAGCCACATATGTTCAGCAAGTATCATAACAATTCCATTGAAACAAAATTCAAGTCGGAAACAAGTCAAGAATTCCATACGTATATATTCAATCACACGATTTTGCAACAATTATCCACACACATGAACATCACCACCAATCTCCCATGATTTAGCATTTTATAATAAGCATAGCAACGTAGTACTTACGATAAATAGATGAAGAATAAGAGAGCACTTACTTGCTTGAAGATTGTGGAGAAGTTTGTTGTGGATTGGAAGAACAAAGGAAGAAAAATTTGAGAGGATTTGGGATGATATGCGGCGCCTTTAGGGTTACGTCTAATGTGTTTGTGATAAAAAACCAAGTCCCCTTTATATAGGAGGAGTATGGGTCGGGTTATGACCCATTTACAATCGGATTTGGGGACAAAATCACCCTATATGCGGTGCATATCCCTCGGCATATCACATGTATATGCGGCGCATTGTCCATGGCATAATGGGACATATGCGCCGCACATAGTATGGCATATCTAGGCATATGCGGCGCATATGGTATGGCATTTGGTCTCAGTATCTCAAATGCCATAGCATAGGCGGCGCATAGTCAAAAGCACACCTAGGAATAGGCGGCGCATAGGGTATAGCACACTAGATTCCGAGTCCTTAGGCTATAGAATAGGTTGTGCATTGTTCGTGGCCTATTTTTACCAAGGCCTAGCCTTCCTCGAAGCCTATTATGACGTGAGAAAGGCTCAATTCATAGCCTTATGCATCACCATTCCTAACTTACCGACTTTACCATACAATGCGACCAAATCGTCAATTGAACTCAATCTCCTCGTTGCATACTTCTTACACCTATATTTGCTCAAACAAATGAAAACGATTAGTACGATGGGTTGCCTCCCACCAAGCGCCTTAGTTTTGGTCGTGGCACGACTCTTATTTTTGGATTTTCATTTATCAAAAAGAAAAAATACTAAAACGACAAAACGATAAAACAATAAAACGAAGGGTTGCCTCCCATCTAGCGCCTTATTTATTGTCGTGGCTCGACGTAGTAATCTCGAGTACTTAGACTTCGTCGAGATAAGTGATGGCCATGTCATTCATCGAGTCAAGAGGACCGATATATGGCTTAACACGTTGTCCATTCACCTTGAAGATAACACCCTCATTATTTTCCAGTTCGACTACTCCAGACGAGTAGACGTGGGTGACTTTAAATGGACCAGACCACTTTGATTTTAACTTACCTGGGAAGAGCTTGAATCTGGAGTTAAAGAGTAGTACCATGTCACCTTTTTGGAAGTGTCGTCGAATAATCCGCTGATCGTGATACTTCTTCATCCGCTCCTTGTATAAATCTGATCTTTCATATGCATGGAGACGGAATTCATCTAGCTCGTTCAGCTGCTCCAACCTCAGGTTCTTCACATCATCCCAATTCAGATTCAAGTGCTTCAATGCCCATAATGCCTTGTATTCAAGCTCGATGGGTAGATGACAAGCCTTCCCATAAACTAGCTGATAAGGTGACATGCCAATGGGTGTCTTGAATGCAGTCCTATACGCCCATAGTGCATCATCTAGCTTCCGAGACCAATCCTTCCGATTCGCATTGACCGTCTTGGCCAGGATTTGCTTGATCTCACGATTGGAAACCTCTACTTGTCCACTAGTTTGGGGATGATAAGGCGTAGCTACCTTGTGTTGCTTGACTCCATACTTGGCCAATACAGATTTGAATAGCTTGTTGCAGAAGTGAGATCCTCCATCACTTATGATAGTACGAGGTACCCCAAAGCGAGAGAAGATATTCTTCTTTAAAAACGCTACAACACGCTTTCCTTCATTATCGGCCAATGCTACAGCTTCAACCCATTTCGACACATAATCCACAGCAACCAAGATGTACTTCATTCCAAACGAATTCACGAATGGTCCCATGAAATCAATACCCCATACATCAAAGAGTTCTACCTCCAGAATTTTGGACATGGGCATTTCATGGTGTTTTGAAATAGCACCTTAACGTTGGCATTGGTCACACCTTCTCACATAGTCGTGTGCATCTCTGAATATTGTAGGCCAATAATAACCACTTTGCAAGACTTTTCTTGCTGTTCGATTCCCTGCATGATGGCCTCCAACTTGCGAAGTGTGGCATGCTTCTAATATAGTGGGCACTTCTTCATGGGATATACATCGTCGAATGATACCATCCGCGCATCTTCGAAACAAATAAGGCTCATCCCAATAATAGTGCTGAACGTCATGCATAAACTTCCTCCTCTGGTGGTAAGATAAATTGGAAGGTAACACATTACTCACCACGAAATTTGCAAAGTCGGCATACCATGGTAAGTTCTCCATTGTTGTCGCTAGTATCTCCTCGTCAGGGAATGCATCGCCAATATGATTTTCTGATTGCGCCACATACTCATTCTCAAGTCTAGATAGGTGATCAGCCACTTGGTTCTCGCAACCTCTTCTATCTTTAACTTCGAAATCAAACTCTTGCAGCAGCAACACCCATCGAATCAGCCTTGGTTTTGCATCCTTCTTTGTCATTAGATACCTAAGAGCTGCATGGTCTGTATGAACGATCACTTTAGTACCTAATAGGTAGGCGCGGAACTTCTCAAACGCATACACAACCGCTAATAGCTCTTGTTCAGTGACGGTGTAGTTCCTTTGGGCTTCATTGAGGACCTTACTCGCATAGTAGATAGGATGAAATAATTTCTCCTTTCTCTGTCCAAGAACAGCACCAACGGCTACCCCACTAGCATCACACATGACTTCGAACGGGAGCGTCCAATCTGGTGTTACCATGATAGGGGCTTCAATGAGTTTTTCTTTAAGGCATTCAAATGCCTTTAAGCAATCATCATTAAAGTCAAACTTCGCATCTTTCTCCAATAGCTTGCATAATGGACTAGAAATTTTGGAGAAGTCTTTGATGAATCTACGATAAAACCCAGCATGGCCAAGAAAACTACGAACTCCCTTCACCGAAATTGGAGGTGGTAGCTTCTCAATTACCTCTATTTTGGCGCGATCAACCTCTATTCCTCTTTCGGAGATCTTGTGCCCAAGAACAATTCCTTCTTTTACCATGAAGTGGCACTTCTCCCAATTCAGCACAAGGTTGAACTCTACACATCTTTGTAATGCCATGCTTAAATTCACCAAACATGCTTCGAAAGACTCCCCAACAACTGAAAAGTCGTCCATAAATACCTCCAAAGTGTCTTCTACCATATCAGAGAAAATAGACATCATACATCGCTGAAAGGTGGCTGGTGCATTACATAACCCGAATGGCATACGTTTGAAGGCAAACGTACCATATGGGCATGTAAACGTTGTCTTCTCTTGGTCTTCTGGTGCAATAAAAATCTGATTATAACCTGAATAACCATCAAGAAAGCAAAACCATCCTTTTCCCGCTAATCGATCTAGCATTTGGTCCATAAATGGAATGGGGAAGTGATCCTTGAGAGTCCAAGAATTCAGCTTGCGGTAGTCCATGCATACTCTCCATCCAGTGACGGGCCTGAGTGGAATAAGCTCATTCTTTTCATTCGCAACCACCGTCATACCTCCTTTCTTGGGAACACATTGTACTGGGCTTACCCATGTACTATCAGAAATAGGATACACAACTCCTGCGTCTAACCACTTGATAATCTCCTTCTTCACCACCTCTTGCATTGGTGGGTTTAGACGTCTTTGGTGTTCGATGGTGGGTGTGCACTTTTCTTGGAGCTGAATTTTATGAGTGCAAATCCCAGGTGGAATACCAAGGATATCCGCAATGGTCCATCCAATAGCTCTAATATACTTGCGTAAAATTGCAATAAGAGCTGCAACTTGTTGCTCACCTAAATCGGCTGCCACTATGACTGGAAGAGTGTTTCCGCTTCCTAAGAATGCATACTTCAAATGGCTTGGCAGCTCCTTTAATTCTAATGTGGGTGGTTCTTCAATAGATGGCTTAGCTGGTGGTGTGGGTCGATTCTTGAGATCAAGATCCAGCTTCTTAGGAGGACAGCGATATGCTCCTAATCCCGATAGAGCACAAATATCATCTTCAGAAATTTCAGCATCATCATCATCTTCTTCCATGAGCAAAACCTCCAAAGGATCATCAAGAATTTGCTCTTCAGCAAGTAACTCATCCTCGTCATCAACGACAACATCAGCCACAGAAAATACACTTAGATCTTTGGGTTGCTTCATTGATTTGCAAACATCAAAGCGCACCACTTCATCATTTATTCGGAATGAAAGCTCATTAGCTCTCAAATCTATGAGCACACTTCCCGTAGCAAGGAAAGGGCGTCCCAAGATTATGGGAACCTCTGAATCTGCTTCGCAATCCAAGATGACAAAGTCTGCTGGAAATATGAATGAAGATACCTTCACCAAGACATCGCATAGAATACCAACCGGTCGTTTTACCGACCTATCCGCCATAACAAGCTTCATATTAGTTGGTGTAGGATCTCCTAACCCCAACTTCTTGTAGATTGATAATGGCATCAAGTTGATGCTGGCTCCTAAGTCACATAATGCTTTAGCAAAGTCCAAAGATCCGACGGTGCAAGGAATAGTGAAAGCTCCGGGGTCGGCCTTCTTCTGAACTATGGATCGGGTAGCTATTGCACTACAATGATGCACATCTTCTTTCAGCTCATAGCTTGCTGCCCTCTTTTTAGTCAAAAGATCTTTCATAAACTTCGCATACCCAGGCATTTGTTCAAGTGCCTCTACCAATGGGACATTAATAGTTAGCTGCTTCAACATGGTCATAAATTTGCTGAACTTAGTGTCATCGGCCACCTTCTTCAATCTTTGTGGAAAAGGTGGTGGTGGGTATGGAAGTGTTCTTTCCATGGCTTTCTTCTCCTCTTGCTTCCGTTTATTATTTTTTTCAGGCTGCACGTCACTAGGCAACACGTCCTTGACGTTGGAAGTGGATATTGCGGCGTCTTCCCTAGTGGCGTCACTAGGCGTGGCGTCCATGTCTGTTGTTCTGTCAACTACTTGCTTGCCTTCTGCTGAAGTTTCCAGCACCTTACCACTCCTCGTAGTGATGGCCATGCATGACCCATCAGTCCTTGGATTTTGCACAGTATCGCTAGGCAAGGTGCCGGCTTTTCTTTGGTTGAGTGCTGCTGAAAGTTGACTGAATTGCTGCTCTAGTTGCTTGATAGAAGTGGAATGAGAATCAACTAATTGCTTCATGGAGGCCAAATCGTCAATCACCTCCTTAACTCCCGCGCTCGTTGCTTCCACTCCTTTCAATAACTTAGCCATCATGTCTTCCATAGAATTAGATGTGGTGGTATCACGTCTACCAGGGGGAACGTACAAACCACTATTTTCATTATTTTTCTTCCAACTACCTTGGTCTTTACCTCCAGATTTATCATAATAGTTCCGACCTTGGTTTCCTTGGGCATTCCCACGGAAACCCCCCTGATTGTTCAAGTAGTTGGCCTCCTCTTCTGAATCAGATTCGTCTCTTCCTTTTGACGCAATAGATTTCACTTTTTCAGTCTTCCCTAATAGATGCTTTGTAAGAAGATCCATTTGGGTTTTCATGTGCGCCATATCTTGATCACGTTCTTCTTCTCTCCTTCTTTGATCTGCAGACATGCCAATAGATAAAGTGGGGCTTGCTACCTCAGAATCCCTGGTATGCCAAGCTCTACTTTGTTTCGTCATACGATCTAGCATGTTACTTGCTTGACCAAAGGTGAGGTCCATAAAAGAACCTCCAGCTGCGTTGTCCACCACTGGTTTAGTTACTGAATTCAAGGCTCTATATAAGATCTCCATGAGGTGAACATTAGTCATGTGATGGTTTGGGCATCTCGCTAGCTTTGTCTTGAACCTCTCCCATGTTTCGTGAAGAGCTTCAGAGGGAAGCTGACGAAAGTTGCTGATTTCATCTCTCAATTGAGCCCTCTTGGATGGCGGAAAGAATCTTTCTAGGAAAGCGTCTCTCAATTGCCTCCAATTTGTAATAGAATCAGGAGTCAGCCCGTTCAACCATAATGTTGCCTCCCCAGACAGAGACAATGGAAATAGACGTAATCGAATAGCATTCTGACCAACTCCAGGATTGTCAAAAGACTTGCATGTAGAAATAAAGTTGATGAGATGCATATTCGGATCATCGCCTGCTAGTCCACCAAATAATCCCTTGAGTTGCAATAACTGAATCATGGTGCTAGTGATGTTGAACTTGGCTCCGGGCGCTAATGGTGGTGGAATTATAGCTCCAGTGGCTCCGGCACCATCAAGATCATCATCATCATCGTCGAAAGCTGGTTGCAAAGGTTGGCGATCATATCTGTACCGAGCTTGTCGACCTCGTCTGTTGGCAGGTGTTGCCATTTCAGCGCCATGCCTTGGGTTGATCAACTCGTCATCTCCTAAATCTTCATCGTCGGGATTTGTTGCTCGTCCAGGATTATCAATGTTTTGTTGTTGGACTTGAGCAGCGGCAAGAGCAGCTAATCTTGCTTGCTCGTGTTGAGCAGCCATCCTGTCGATTTCCGCTTGTGCTTCCATTCTTCTAATTCGTTGCGGTTCCGGATTGATTGGTAATAACGGTTGACCAGAACTTCTAGTATGGGGCATGCACTAAAAGAAAAACCTGCAATAAACAAAAACAAAAACTAAACGTAAAAGTACGAGAATCTTTGACCAAAGGGTCTAGTAATTTTCACGAACTTGATTGACACTTGTATTCCCCGGCAACGGCGCCAATTTTTGATAACGCTCAATCTACAGCTCTCGTGGGAGTGTAAAGCGGTCGTTAGCAAATATAGAACCCAACTGGGTTGGGTATCGATCCCACAGAGAATAGCTTGGTCAACAAGTAAGTGAAATTATTAGACTTTTGATGCAAGTCTCGTAAGAATGGGGGGATTGTAATAAGTAACCAAAGTAATGAAATAAAAGCTGAAAATAATAAAGTAAAAAGAGAGTATTTCGTAGGTTGTGAAACAATGAGAATTGAGGCGTTGGGGTTATGTCCACCTTCAGAGGTATACGTCTCTATTGGCTATGAGTGTGTAGAGTCTTGACATGCAATTGCTTATAGAGAATTGTAGTCGATGGTAAATCCAAGCGTCTCTCGACCTAAACAAGGACTATTTCACTTTAACTCTCTCCAGCTTAAAGCGTGTCTAACGGTACGAATTCTCCAAGAGGTTAGTCCAGGTACGGCACTAGCTTTTTAATAGGAAAGGGTGTCCTACTACCTTGACATTATCTCTTTTCCAGACAAATAACCTTTCTCTCGAACAAGTTAAATGTTAGACTGGCGTTGGTCTATGCGTCTTCTTTTCTAGACAAATAACCTTTCTCTCGAACAGGTTAGATGTTAGAATGGCGTGTTCTTGTGTTTGAACCGCAAAGAATGTAGATTTAAGATGAAGAGAATAATGATATAAGCAATATACTTGTCTTGAACTCACAAACTCATAGCTATAGATAGTAACTCATTCGGCTTCCATAACCCCAACTAAGAGGTTTAGTTACCCATGAATGCGAAGGATATCACGTTTTGCATGGTGGATGGCGTGAATAGTAGGTGTTTGGCGTGTGATTTTAGTGATTCCGTAGCAAGTAACGATTCTCTTGTTGTGGAATTTAAGAATAGAAGAATAGATTAGAAGTGTTTGTAGTGGAAGATGAGAAAGATGGAAGAAAATTATATTGTTGAGTTGATTATTGAAGAAGTGATTAAAAATCTCTAACATGATAGGGTATTTATAATACTCCTATCCTACTCCTACTAAGCTAATGAAATAAATAACCAAATCCTAATATACTAATGAAATCCTTGACCCAAATGTACTAGGGTAAGGTTACAAAATTATAATCCAAATAGAATAATGAAACACATAACCTAATTGCACTAGGTTAATGTATTATGGCAAAAATCCAGCTTTGTGTCTGTAAGTCCCCAAAGTCTTCAGAAATGCTGTTTTAGCCCGGGACAGATTTTCCATGCAGCAGATTTAGTCCTTTATGCGTCCAGCTCCTTTCCATCTCGTTTGTGAGCTTTCTTTTGCGTCAAGTAAGCCATAAATTGCTGTATTTTGCATCATTTATACCTGAAACTTTCCTAATCACATTTGTTAGCTCATTTACAGGAAAAAGGACTAAAAGTGTATGAAATAGATAATTAGTTCTCAAAACTAGGCTAAAATATGGGCAAAATATATTGATATAGGCGCGTAAATTCGCCTATCATCACCCGGGCTAAAACAACAATTCTAAAGACTTTGGGGACTTACAGACACAAAGCTGGATTTTGACAAAGATACATTAACCTAGTACAATTGGGTTATGTATTTCATTAGTTTATTTGGATTATGATAATGTTACATTAACCTAGTACATTTGGGTTAAGTGTTCCATAGGCCTAGTAGGATTTGGTTATTTATTTCATTAGCATAGTAGGAGTAGGATAGGAGTATTATAAATACCCTATCATGCTAGAGATTTTTATTCATCCCTCACCACAATACATTCTTCCATCCCTCTCTTCTTCCACCACAACAATTCTACAACTCTTCTAATCTTCCCATTAATTCTATTTTTCTTCTTCTATTCATCTATTCAATTCTTAATTTCCGCAACAAGAGAAACGTTACATTGCTAAGGAATTCACGCCTAACGCCTATCACTTGATCTACACGCTATTACTCAATATTGTGATATAATAACAATGTCAATCGTGATCTCCTTCGCATTCATGGGTAACTAAACTTCTCTGTTGGGGTTATGGAAGCCGAATGAGTTACTATCTATTGCTGTAAGTTTGTGAGTTCGAGACACGTATATTGCTTATATCATTATTCTCTTCATCTTAATCCACATTCTTTGCGGATGTAAACGCAAGAATACGCCAGTCTAACATTTAACTTGTTCGAGAGAAAGGTTATTTGTCTGGAAAAGAGATAATGTCAAGTTAGTAGGACACCCTTTCCTATTAAAAAGCTAGTGCCGTAACTAGACTAACCTCTTGGAGAATTCGTACCGTTAGACACGCTTTAAGCTCGAGAGAGTTAAGGTGAAATAGTCCTTGTTTAGGTCGAGAGACGCTTGGATTTACCATAGAATACAATTCTCTATAAGCACATGCATGTCACAATTCTACACACTCATAGGCAATAGAGACGTATACCTCAGAAGGTGGACATAACCCCAACGCTTCAATTCTCATTGTTTACAATTCACGTAACATTCTTTCTTTTTATTTTGATACTTTATTTAAATTACTTGCACGACAAGAATCCCCCCTTCTTACGAGACTTGCACCAAAAGTTTAGTAATTTTACTTACTTGTTGGCCAAGCTATTCCCTGTGGGATCGACACCCAACCCAGGTTGGGTTCTATATTTGCTAACGACCGCTTTACACTCCCACGAGAGCTGTAGATTGAGCGTTATCAACTACTCATTCGTAAAAAATAAAGAATGTTTTTACTAACTTACATTTAGCAAATTCCACCTTTAAAAAGATGTAACTCCTATAGTTTCTTGGGTATGCAAAACTCTCTTTATTTAAAGAGGGATAAAATTGAAAGAACACAACTCCCTACATCTTTTAATTGCTCATTTTTTTTATTTTTAAAGTCAAAAGATACAAACTTCGACCAACATTTTAAGATGTATTTCTTAATCGAATTTTAAAAAAATTGTAATTTATAGTAATTGTTGAATATCTAAATTTCAATTTTTGAAAACTAAATTAATATAATTTAATTTAGATTTGAAACTTAGTCAATGGACTTACATAAAATGAGTGGAAAAATTAAAAATAAATGGAGGGAGTATTAATATTTTCTTGATTTTACAAAATACAACTTATTTAGGAAGAAAATGAAAAGGTTAAAACATCACTTATTTAGGAACAAAGGAACAACAAACTAATTTTATTAATTATGCTTTGTAAATTTAAATCTAATCTTTTAATACTTTATGTATCCATTTAATGACAGTGGCACTATTGAAGAAAATAATAAAATTTTCTTGATATGACAAATTGGACAAGTAGATTAACCAAGTATTTTTGGTAAAAGGACCAAGTAAAATAAAACTGAAAAATATATCCAACATTATTAATATATGCACTATTCTTATACACCTTTTCAAATAACCCTTGAATTTATTACTTTCTATGTTCCTAAATAAGTGGTAGTTTAGCTTATACACACACTCTACAAAATTACTCATTTCCTAGAGCACAATAGTATTGTTATTAACTTACCCTTAATGCACCTTGAAAAACATGTAACTATATTACTCCCTCTATTCACTTTTATTTATCACTATTGCGCTTCTCGAGGTCAACCTTCTTAAACTTTAACCAATATTTTAATATATATTTTTTCATCATATTAATATGAGAATGATTGCAACTTATGGCATTTTTATATACTTTCGAACTGTCATGACCCGAATCATGATCTGGCTGTGACGAGCATCCTAAGCCGACCAAGGCCAAAGATGTCTCACCCTAAACCTTATCTCAAGAGCACAATACTAATAAACTACAGAAGTTAATCAATAGAAGATGAGAGATATAAAATCCAAAAGAGTAAGTTTGAGATTCCAAAACCAGTTCCACATCGAAAGTGCCTAACACTATCCACAAAGCATTTAAACAAAGAAGTACTAACCAAGTCGGCATATGAAACCGACTATGAAAGAAGGAAAATAAAATAAGATACAAAAAATGATAAAAGGAAAAGAAACCAAGCCTTCTGAATGAGAAAGGGCTCACTACTTCAACAGCTATCCAACTAGTGTACGAAACTACCTAACATTGCATAGGGTCACAAGAGAAACCCTCAAAACCTACATCATTAAACGATGTAGCGTTTGAGGATGGTAGGTACAGAGAGAACTATCATGCAACCCAAGTAAAGGAATAAAATATATACATTTACCAAAAACCAGTAATAAATCACATGCACCACAATTATACATACATATAGAAAGTCAGGGTAGGGGAAAGGGGCATGAAACATGACTATCAGAAACTTAATTTGGAACTATATATCTCAAATTGATCTAAAGGGACCCATGGGTTATATAGGTCCGTATTCCCCTACGGAAAGGACACTAGTCTATGTTAGCCACATGTACCGAGGAAATTGGCTAAAGACAAAAAGGCGATATTCTATCAAAATATATTGTGTAAAATTGACATAGTGGTTGGAAAACATGAATTCTAGTGTTGGTCCCCAAGGGACTACACTCTCTCGTTGAGATATACAATTCCCATTAGGGCTAATTAAAATATTTTGCATAGACCATTAACCATGTAGTCATTTATTAAGGCATTCTCAGCTTAGTATCGTCATACCAATAGACTTGCAAGTCATTTCAATTATGTCATACAATGTCCATAATCCATTTAACTATTTAGTCTCCAAACTTCTATTTAAAATCAGTAACCATATCCACCAAGGACGTTTTTAAATGCCTATACCATTTTACTTTTTAATACTATGAAAATTTTCCAGTGAATGGTTTAGAAACTATATCCTTGTTTATATCCAAAATAAGAAGTGGATTGACGTTCATGTCACTATAATCATTCAAAAATCCATAAACATTCAGAAGCCATGTTGCCGAATTTCCAACATTAACATAAGACCTAAATTTAATTCAAATTCCACTATTTAAACTATTTAAAAACCGTTAAAGCATGGAAGATTCAATGTAAGTGTAAAATAACCCAAAACCCTTAGCTCTAGTTTGAATTAAGCAACACAAAAAATATAAATATGAAGAAATTTTGATGTAATAATATAATGAGTAAAACAGGGAGTGTCCAACAAGACTGAATGAGGTAGAATTTTAATAGGGATTGGTGTTTAGAACTCAAAGAATTGAATTCATGAGGAAACCCTTCTGTTTCTTCACTTGTATACTGAAATAGGGAAAAGAACGATGATAATTTTGCTAACTTATAAAAAATAAGGATTAAAGTATGTTTGAAGGCATTTTAAATAGAAAGGGACTAAAAATCCCTTTTACCAAACCAAAAAGAACAAGAATTGAAATTTTGGACCCTTGGGCATGGCACATCTTTATCACACCATCCCAAGGGTATGGCACTTCCTTATCATGTGTGACAAAGGTGTGGCACACTCTTATCACGGAGTAACAAGAAAGTGGCATTCTCTTTTCATGAACCATTACTAGTTTCACATAAAAGTGTGCCACCCATTCCTAGAACGCCCTTATTGAGGACCCTTTCTATTTTGGGGTCCATATATGACCCAAAATATGGTCAAAATTTTTGAAATTCTTCCTAAGGATCTCGTTACCTTTTTTAATCATGCTTTAAGTGAAAAATTATCATTAACAATGAGGGAGGGTACAATGATCTCGTTACCTTTTTTAATCATGCTTTAAGTGAAAAATTATCATTAACAATGAGGGAGGGTACAATGATCTCGTTACCTTTTTTAATCATGGTTTAAGTGATAAATTATCATTAATAATGAAAAATTATCATTATCTACCTCTTAGGATCATTTGTCCCCTAATTAGAGGTTAGGACACTCTTAACATGATAATAAAAAGAATAGAATGGAATTCAAGGAAAATTTTAAAATCTGACAATAGAGGAGGTTAAACTCATACCTTAAGCACTTTATTCTAACATTGAAAACAAGAACGGGTACTTGACTTACATATCCTCTTCTGAGTCCCACATAGCCTCCTCTACCTTTTGCTTCCTCCAAAGAACCTTTACTAAAGCTATTTTCTTAGTCCTTCATTTCTAAACTTGACTATCCAAAATTTCAACCGAGACTTCCTCATGGGACAATAAATCTTTAACACCAATATCCTCAGTAGGAACTACCAAGGAAGTATCACCCACATAATTATTAAGCATAGACATGTGTAAAATGGGATTAAGTGTGGCCAAATTCATTGGTAAGTTCAACTCGTAGAAAAAATTCCAAATCCTTCTCATAATTTGATATAGACCACTGTAACGAGGGTTGAGCTTACCCTTTTTTCCAAAATGTCATAACTTATTTCATAGGTGAAACCTTTAAGAATACCCAATCTTCGACCTCAAACTCCAACTCCCTTCACTTTACAGCCATATTAGACTTTTGGCAACTCTGACCATTCTTATTATTTGTTGAATCACCATTACCTTCTTCATTACTTGGTGAATTAAGTTGTGGCCAACAATCTAGTCTCATCCATCTAAAACACTCTGATCAAAGACCTACACCTTCTATTATACAAGGCCTCAAAAGGGGTTATTTGGATACTGGAGTGATAACTATTATTATAGGTAAAATTGATAAGCGGTGTATGATCAACCTAGATACCTTTGAATTTAATCATATAGGACCTTATCATATCTTATAAAGTCTAAATTATATGCTTCGCTTGTCTATTTGTGTGAGGGTGGAAAATGCTATTATGGTTTACCTTTGTATCCAACCCTTTCTAAAAAGAATACCAAAATAAGAGGAAAACTGTGTACCTCAGTCAGAAATAATAGATACTAGGTCCCTATGCAACTTAACTATTTTTTGAATGAATAACTTTGCATAACCTATCCTAAGTGCTTAGTTCTCACAGGCAAAAAGTGAGAAGACTTGGTCAATCTATCCACAATGACCCAAATAGAATACATTGATTTTGAGACCACAGAAGACTCGTGATGAAATCCATATTAATCATCTCCCACTTCCATATGGATAATTCTATCTCTTGAGATATGCCACCTGGCCTTAAATGCTCAACCTTGACTTGCTGACTAGCCATATACTTGGCAATAAAATTCGCCATATCTCTTTTAGTGTTCCACTAATAAATCTCTTTCAAGTCGTGATGCATATTTGACAAACCAGGATGAATCATATATCCAGACACACCTTTAGTCAAAATCCTTTTCTGTAACCCATCTACATCAGGAACACATAATCTACCTTGATATCTCAAGATATCATCTCCTCTAATTTCGAAAGCCATAATGAAATACCCTGGGTTTGGGACCCTTAGAAAATTTGATACATTTATGGATTATGGGCAACATAAGACTTGTGGGTACCAATCGTATGATGGGGTACAAGTGGTATGCTTTGGTCGTATATTGACCAGTGATGAATAGTGGGTTGGATTTATTGGTAGAATTGGTATGACTTGGATGGTATGAGTCGTATGGTTGGCGATGGGTCGTATGTCTTGGGGTTTTTCTTCAATTAATCTGAGACTTAGTTAAATAACTTTTATCTAAGGATGAGTGGCTTACCATGATTCTTAAGATAGGGTATGAGCCATACTACAGACTTGTATGGTAGGTAGTGATCAAATATCCTCTGATTAGAGGTATGGATCATATGGGGTACGGATCATATGGTTGGGTACAACTTGTTTTGGGTAAGTCATATAGTTTATAGTGTTGGGTCTAAAAAGGAGGCCTAGGGTATGAGTAATGGGTGCCACTCATATTGGAGGGAACGACTGGTATGGAAGAGTTGTATCATTTGGCAGGGTATTATATAGTTTAAGTTGGGGTAATCTATACATTTCCCCTTATAACTCCTTGAGACCCCATGACTTATGTCACACTTGGGACACTACTTACCCTATTATTCTATTCTTAAAGACTTAGAAACACTCTCTAATTCTCTCTGAGGCTCTTAGGTAAACAAAGGCTAGGTTTTCACCTGGAAGATCAATTCGGGTCTTGCTAAAGTGATTTCTCTCCATCATCTTCTAATCTAAGGAAACTTAATCCTCCCTCATTGTTAGTTCCAACTAAAAGCATATTTTATACAGTGTTCTCATGGATTGATTTTTGTATGGTTATGGGGTTTTCAAATATATGTTAGGGTTTTGGTATTAAATGTTTGATTATGGTTTTCCTATATTTTAATTATGTAATTACATACTTTATTGGTATTTTGGATAATTGGTTGTATGGGAATAGTTAATTGGTAATTGGATTTGTTTTTGGAAACACTATACCCCCAACATGTTTGATAAAATGCCTATAAGAATTCTTTTACTATATTATTGAACTTCTAAAGGAAATATTGCATGGTATGATTTGGTTATGGAACATTAAATGGTATAAATGGCTTAAATGGTCTTGGAAAAAATAAAATTATAAGGTTTGGTGGTCATGGTTATGGTTAATAAAAATTTCTTGTGGGGTACAAGGAAATCCCCCAAGCAGACATGGTAATGGAACACTTGTGGGGTACATGGGATTCTCCCAAGAAAATATAATAACAAAACACTTGAGGGGTGCTAGGGATTCCCTTAAGTTGATAATATAAGCAATGGGCACATAGGAGTCCCTCTACATATAAGGGTTGGCTAAGGACATTGCTTTCAAGCTATAGTCGGCATAGCGATACTACTACTCATAGCCTTGGTTAATAATAATGGTATAATGGTTTGTTTGGATGGAAATGGTTTTAATTTGGCAATAACGGTGGGGTGTAATAGCTAACTATGAAGGTCTGAGTCTAATAGACGGATACTAGAAACTCATATTTGCTGACATGAGGGTTGGTAATAGTGACCTTATATAATACTAAGAGGTACATAGGAATCCTCTAAGTACATTATATATATGTACCATGGAAAGGGAAGGGTACTTGGGATTGTTTACTCTTATGGTATCTCCAGTTCATGCGAATACACATATCAGGGCCCATTCAAGGGGTTACACTAGACCCATATAGCCTATGGGTAGTTCTAGGATGGTTAATCTACACATACTCAAGTTATTAGTTTTAAATGCATAATAAACACGGTTCCCTTTCCCGACATGTATATATGTGTATGTATGTATGGTTTTTATGCGTATGGTTAGTTTACATGGTATTAATGGCTGGAATTACTTTATCCTTATCCTGAGTTTTTTTTTGGCGTTCACCCACTAACTCATCTTAGAGCGGTTATATCCCTACGCTTGCAGGAATTATCCATTCTACTCATCCTGCTTAGTGTTTGGATTCGAGATTAGCTATTAGATTAAAGTGGTGAGCTTCCATACTCTAAAAGGCTCTATTTCATATCATGGATGTATGAACATACTTTGGTTACTTTATGGATATTGCTTTTGGCTATGGTTGGGGGCATGTCCCAATTAGATAATGGTTTTCTTTTGGTTAGAGGCTTTTGTGGAACTACTTTGGGTGGGAATGGGCAGTGCCCTTATTGGTGTTAGACTTAGTATTGGGATTGGTAATGGGGCTGATAGCCTTGAACGATAATTTTTGTTACTCCATCCTCTTATATTATGTTATGGATAGGAACTTGGTCATTGTTTGGTTATTGTTTATGGTTTAGTTAGGTTACTGGCTATGTTTGGACTATTGGACTTATTTGGATTAATCTCAGTTATAGACTTATCCCATAGTTTGTAATTGGACACTTATGCTATCTTGTTATATGGTTAAAATTCAACCATCTCAGGGCAGGTGGCTGGAGGTTTGTTTGGGTAATAAAGGTAGTCCCTAGCCCAGGTCAAACTTGGGATGCCTATTATAATAAGGCCTTGGGTTAGGTCGTGTCAAGTTGGTATCGAAGCTTTAGGTTTATGGTCAATTGGGAGTCCACAAAGTCATGTCTTGTAGAGTCTCTTTTAGGGTTATGTAGCACGCCACACTCATAAGGGAGAGGCTACAAGGCATTGAGGAATGTTTCTCTTTCTTGGTATTATATTTCAAGCTGCAAGGTCTAAGGTCCTTTTTAATTCCGATTTGATCATTTTTCATATAATACCTCGACAATCTGAGATGCAAGGTAACTCTTTGTTCTAACTCAAGAGATTGTTGATGGGACACACTATACACAGGGGATACATACTCGGTCTAGGGGTCCAGTCCCTAATGGTTTTATAGTTCCACCTATTGTTACTAATTCTCCTCAAGGTGAGGTGACTAATGCAGAATTTTATCAATTGATTCATGTTACTGCTCAGTTGGTTGTTGCTTTGGATGAGTGGGGTCCATCTGGGGTGTCATCCACTGAGGCCACAAAAGTTGCCCAGTTTATGAAAATAAATCCTCCTACTTTTACTGGTACGAAGGTAGAGGAGTATCCTCAAGGTTTCTTGGATGAAATGGAGAAATCTTCAGGGTGATGCAGGACATAAATATGGAAGGGGTAAATTTTTCTGCTTATTAGATTAAGAATGTGGTATACCAATGGTATAAGGAATTAGATCAGGTAAGAGGTGATGATGTTGAGGAATTATCATTATGGGAAACTTTCAACCATGCTTTCCTAGAGTAATTCTTTTCTCAAGAGATGAGAAAAGAAAAGGCAGAGAAATTTGTTAATCTAAAGTAGGGGATGATGTCGATCAAGGAGTATACTTTGAAATTTCACAAGCTATCTAGGTATACTTTGAAATTAGTGTCTAACATAAGGGATAGGATGAGAAAAATCACTTATGGACTATCTCAAGATTTGATACTTAAAAGCAAGACTACATTGCTGATCAAGGACATGGATATTTCTAGGTTGGTGGTTCATATGCAATAGGTAGAGGAAGAAAAGAGAAAGCAGGATGAGTTTAGAGAAAGGCAGGGTAAGAAGTTCAAGTCATCTGAACAGGGTAGTGCTCAATATCAAGGGGGTTGAGATAGTGGTTAGTGGCCAAGAAAAAATTAGGGAAATTTTGGTTCCTTCTCTACAGTTAGTATTTTTTACCCAAAATAGTTGGGTGATAGGCATCAAAAGAGTGGTGATGATTTTTGGACACAAGGTGACCAATCTTAGGAGAGTGGGTATTAGTCGGCCTTATTATGCCCACCTTGTTGATTTTATGTTAGGTTATATAGGGGTTTTTGTGATGAAGGGAGGGACAGATATTTTAAATATGGTCAGCTAGGCCATATTCTTGGAATTTGTTAGGTTGGTAAGGGTGCTTCAGGAGTGAGTAAGGCTTCAATTACTTCATTATTTGATCCTGTATCAAAGGGTACTGCTTCTGCACCAGTTTTTGCCCCTTGTACTGGCACGGGTCGGAATAGGTTATATGCTCTTGCTACTCGGCAGGAATCTGAGGCATCGTCTAATGTCATGATTGGTACAGTACAACTTTTTTCTCATGATGTGTATTGCTTGCTTGATCCTGGGTTCACCCTTTCTTAAGTGACCCTATATATGGTTATGTATTTTGTCTTTGATCCTGAGGTTATTTTGGATCCTTTTCTATTTCTACCCGAGTAAGTGACTCTGTGATTGCTAAAAAGGTCTATAGGGGGTGTGTGGTATCTGTTGGTAATAGGAAAACCTTGGTAGATTTGTTTGAACTTGATATGGTAGATTTTGATGTTATTTTAGGGATGGATTGGTTACACTCTTGTTACGCATCCTTGGATTGTCAAACCCCTACAGTTATCTTTAGGTTCCTTGATGAACCGATTATTGAGTGGGAGGCTGGTTCCCTAGATCCTAAGGAGAGGTTTATTTCATATCTCAGAGCTCGGATATTAATTTCTAAAGGGAGTTTATATCATCTAGTTTGGGTTAAGGATTCCAACTCGAAAGGTCCTTCTTTACATTTGGTTCCACTGGTAAATAAGTTTCCTGAGGTCTTTCCAGATAATCTTCCTAGTGTTCCTCTGGATAAAGAGATCAAGTTTGGTATTGATTTGGTTCTGGACACTCGTCAGATATCTATTCCTCCTTATATAATGGCTCCGGCTGAGTTGAGGGAACTCAAGAAGCAACTTAATGATCTTTTGGATAAGGGTTTCATTTGTCCTAATGTATCATCGTAGGGTGAACTAGTTTTATTTAATCGCAAGAAGGATGGTTCCCTTTGGATGTGCATTGAATATAGGTAGTTGAATAAAGTAATAGTTAAGAACAAGTATCATCTTCCAAGGATAGAAGACTTATCTGATCAGTTGTAGGGTGCCAAATTCTTTTCTAAAATAGATCTTCAATCTGGGTATCAACGACTTAAGATTAAAGAGGTGGATATCCGTAAGACAATTTTTCATACTCTGTATGGGCACTTTGAGTTCTTATTTATGTCATTTGGCTTGACTAATTCCCAGCTGCATTTATGGATTTGATGAACAAAGTTTTCAAGCAGTTTTTAGATCTCTTTGTCATTGTGTTTATTGATGTCATTGTGGTGTATTCTAAGATAGAGGTGGATATTATTAATCACCTTTGAGTTATGTTGCAAACCTTGAAGGAGAAGCAATTTTCTGCCGAATTCTCCAAGTGTGACGTTTGGTTGAACTTTGTGCCTTTTTGGGGTCATATTATTTCTTATGAGGGGATTATAGTGGATCCATAAAAGGTTTTAGCAGTGAAGAGGTTGCCTAAACCCATGACTCCAATCGATATTTGGAGCTTTTTGCGTTTGGCTGGTTATTACAGGTGGTTCGTGAAAAGTTTCTCGATGATAGCTACCCTATTGACTAATCTAACTCAAAAGAAGGTAAAGTTCTCTTGGTCAGAGGCTTTTGAGGGAAGTTTTGAGAAGCTAAAGGATAAGCTAACTTCGGCTTCAGTTTTGACCTTGCCTAAAGGCAATGAGGGGTTTGTGGTTTATTGTGATACATGCTGGGTGGGACTTGGTTGTATTTTGATGAAGCATAGAAAGGTGATTGCTTATGCTTCTAGGCAGTTAAAGGTGCATTCGAGGAATTATCCTACTCATAATTTGGAGCTTTTAGCAGTGGCTTTTACTTTGAAAATCTGTCGGCATTATTTTTATGGGGTGCACATAGACATCTTTCTTTATCATAAGAGTTTACAGTATCTGTTCACTCAGAACGAGCTTAATCTCGGGCAGAGGACATGGTTGGGCCTTCTCAAGGATTATGCTATGAGTCTTCACTATCATCCAGGTAAGGCTAATGTTATTGTTGATGCTCTTAGCAGGTTACCCATGGGGAGTTTAGCTCATGTGGATAAGGAAAAGCGTGAATTGGTAAAGGATATTCACCTCTTGGCTAATCTTAGCGTCCATCTTCTAGACTCCGAGAATGGTAGCATGTTGGTACAAGAAGTGGTTCGGTCATCTCTTAGTATAGAGATCAAGGACAACCACATATTGGATCCTATATTTATGAAGATCAAGGGTGAGGTAGGTGGGAAAAAAGTGATGGTATTTGAGATCAGTGGTAATGGTACCTTGAGGTACCAAGGGAGGTTATGTGTTCCAGACATTGATGGATTGTGTGACAGGATATTGGCCGAGGTGCGTGAATCGCACTATGTTGTACATCTTATTTCGACAAAGATATATCATGATCCCAAGGATATGTATTGGTGAAATGGTATGAAGAGGGATGTGGATTATTTTTTGGCCAAGTGCATGGTGTGCCAACAGCTGAATGTTGAGCAAATAGGGCCTAGTGGTTTGTATCAGGAAATTGAATTTCTTGAATAGAAGTGGGAGATGGTCAATATGGATTTCATTATAGGTCTTCCTCAATCTTGGAATCAATTTCATTCGATTTGGGTCATCGTGGATAGGATAACAAAGTTGGCTCCATTTTCTCTAGTGAGGACTAACGTTTCAGTTAAGGATTATGCAAGGTTGTACCTTCATGAGATTGTGAAGCTATATGGGATGCCTATTTTGATTATCTCTAATTGTGGTATGCAATTTTCATCTTATTTTTTATGGTAATTTCATAAGGTATTAGGGACTAAGGTTAGTCTGTGTACTCCTTTTTATCCCCAGATGAATAGACAAGAAGAGAGGACTTTTCAAACATTGGAGGACATGTTTCGTGCATGTGTGATTGATTGTGGTTGGGTTGAGCACCTATCTCTTATAGAGTTTGCTTACAGCAATAGCTATCATTCTAGTATTGGGATGGCCTCTATTAAGGCATTGTATAGTAGAAGTTGTAGATCTCTTATCGGGTGGTTTGAGTTTGGTGAGGCAGACATGTTTGGTCCAAACTTGGTTTATCATTCTATGGAGAAGGTGAAGGTGATTTAGGATAGGATTAAGGTTGCCTAAAGTCACCAAAAGTCCTATGCGGATGTATGGCGTAGAGACTTGGAATTTGAAGTTGGGGATAAGGTGTTCCTTAAGGTATCTCCCATGAAGGGACTGATGCAGTTTGATAAAAAGGGGTAGCTCAGCCCCTGTTATATTGGTCCTTATGTGGTTTTGCGAAGGGTTGGTAATGTGGTATATGAATTAGAGTTGCCTTCTAGTTTGAGCTTCATTCATCTGGTATTTTATGTCTCTATGTTGAGAAAGTGTCTTAGTGATCCTTCTTCAGTAGTTCCTTTGGAAGGATTGGGTATCTCAAATTCTCTGTCTTATGAAGAGATCCCAATTGAGATATTGGATCGGAAGGTTCGTAGGTTATAGACCAGGGATGTGGCCTCGGTTAAGGTTCTATGGTCGAACCAGAAAGTGGAGGAGTCTACATGGGAAGCGGAAGCGGGCATGAAATCTAAATATCCACTTTTGTTTTCAGCTTCGGATATTTAGGAGGAAGGTATGTGTTCGTGAACACATCTTTATTTTTCTAGTTTGTTAAAGGTTGGATTGATATTTGATAATGCAAACAAATCGTGCTTGTGTTTGACCTACCTTTTCCTTAATTCGGGGATGAATGATCCTAGTGGGGGAGACTGAAACACCCTGGGTTTGAGACCCTTAGAAAACTTCCTAGATTTCTAGATTCTGGGATACATACGACTTGTGGGTACCAGTTGTATGATGGGTACGAGTGGTATTCCTTAGTCGTATGCTGACCAGTGATGGTTGGTGGGTCGGATTGGTTTTTAGAATGGGTATGACTTGGTTGGTACGAGTCGTATGGTTGGTGACGGTTCATATAGCTTGAGTTTTTCCTTTACTTAATCTGAGACTTAGTAAAATAACTTGGATTTAAGTATGAGTGACTCACAAGGAGCCATAAGATAGAATACGAAACGTACTACAAACTCGTATAGTAGGTAGTGATTAAACCTCTTCTAATTCTATTCTGCCAAGGATACGGTTTAGGGGTACTGATAGTATAGTTGGGTACAACTTGGGTTGGGTAATTCGTATGGTGGATAGTGTTGGGTCCAAGAGAGAGGCCTAGGTTACGAGTGGTAGGTACCACTCGTGTTAGAGGGAACGACTAGTGTGGGAGAGTCATATCATCTGGCGAGGTTTTATATGAAATTCAGAGAAAGGTGAATTGAAAATATTTTGTGAGTCAACTATTGGCTCCTCATAGTCAACTCGCCTGCAGATCAGTACACTTCACAAAAGAGATTAGATTTGAAATAGCTCATCAACTAATTAAACGTAACGTAAAGGCACAAAGATTTATCCTGGTTCAGAACTCCAATGTGGTGCCTACTTTCAGCCCCCTTGGGTTTCAAAGTTTCCTTAGATAGTTCAATGTCGGGCTCGAGTACAATAATAGGAAACAAGTTCTGAAGACTTATTTGTTCTTTAGGTCTTGTGATGCAGCTACAGTTGATTTTGCAAAGTTGACTTGATTCTACTCTTTATACAACAATTGTAAGCTAAAAGTTACAAAGCTTTGTCAGACCAAGATTGAGACATTTTGATATTCTTCTTGAAGTTGCACAACCCGTGTCTATCTTCAGTCTTCTTCTTTTACAGTCTTCGTTTGCTACTCTTCATAAGGAAACCCACGATATTTCTTCCCAATCAATGATTTGAATTGATTCCTTGATTGAGGAATGTAGCCGTATGATATGTCTATATTAGATATGACCATATACGGTGATTACTCACCTTCATATCAGATATGTCCGTGATCTTTTCTTCTTTGTACTTTGTTGTGATTGTTCTTCATTTGCTGCGATTCTAGGGACTTGAGATTTTCATGATTGATATGATTTGTTGCGATTCTCTGGACTGAGATTCTCCTTCTATTTTGTCACGACCCTAACTGAGGCCCTAGCCGCAACGGGAGTCCCGAACTATAAAGGCCCGAGAGCCCTTCGAAATTGTAAATCATATACACAATTCATAGGTTGTGAGGAAATGCGGAAAACAAATGGAAACATGGTTGCTTTAATTTATCAACTGAGTAATGCGACATAAGTTCAATAAAACTCAAACCATCTTCTACACGTCATTAAAATCTCTACAACAAGTGAAAACAACGATCTATCTTAAACCAGGACAAGGCCCCCAGTCGGACCATGAACTAAAAACAATAAGATCAACAAAAGTAAACAAGACACCTTCCAAAGTAATGGAGGCTCACAACTCTGAATGTCTGACAACAATCTACTGTTTAGCAGGACCACTAGACTGGCCTTAGAACCTGAAATATAGGGGGTCAATACAAAATGTACTACTACTTAGAGCAATCCAAAAAAAATGGTGATATATAACAGAAGTGTGTGCATTTTCATAAAAAGACAAGTCATCTTAAAATATTTGAAAATAAATGGGAAAAATCGATAAGCTTAAAAATGTTTCCTGTAAATCTCGACCCAACTCTTTGTCTTACTTCTGAGTTAGGTGGTACACCCTACAAGTCTGATATTCCACGGACTATACGAAATCCTCCCTTGACTCGGTGGCCAATACCCCAACCTAAGTTTGTCGCAAAGGTTGGAGTTTCTGATTCTAATACACCACAGGGCACTAGGCCAGTGTATAATCCCTCTTAGGGACATAATAACCCGTATCGTCAAAACACGATTTTGGGCAATGAGTTATCTGAACTTATGCCTTCTTCGGGTAACCACCTAGAATCTCTTAAGCCCATTTTTAACATTTTAAAACATGCATCTTTGTAAAATCATATTCTGAAATATCTGAATGAAATCTGACTTCTGTTCTATTCTGAGTCTGTTATGGAATTATCTGTTTTGGTATCATCATACCAAGACTTGCAGGTCATTTATATAGCCATATCATAATATGCTTTTGTTCTTTCAATCCAATCAAATCAGTTGACCTCTAAAAACATTTAACAATATAAAAAACTTCTTATTTTTAAAACATATGTCAAACTATGCAAAGATTCTCTCGTTTCGACATTTCAACAAAAGGATGGTCAATTTCTCAAGAAAATTATGCAATTCTTTATTTTATCACAATTAGCATTTACAAGTATGAAATATACCTCTCTTAAATTTACAATCAACATAAAGCTCATAAATGATAATAAAACTCTTAGTTCATTCTTTAAGACATGCAATTGAGTAATTCATAAAATGTGAAATCAAGATGTTTCATAACAAGAGAGGCAGTATCAATCTTCATGCTCTCAATTTAAATTTTCAAAACATCAAATGCATAGATATATATATATATACACGAGTAAAAGATCAATTTCAAGGGAACACCTCAAGACCAAAAAAATATTATCAAAAAGGGTTCACAATGCATACTTGTTAACTTAATTCAAAACCCTTCGTAAACATATGATTTCTCAAACTTGAAAGCATTATTAAAACGATTTCACCATGCTCATGTAGTTTAGCAAAAAACAGTGTACCTTAATGACGAAGAAATTTTGAAAATATTGAACCTTTAAGCTTGGTTGACCAAACCCTAAGTTATTTTTCTTCTTTTGTGTTTTAGAAGATGAATTAGGAATTTTTTAGGAGGAAATAATGTGCATTAGAGTTGTAATTCGTCTATAAATGTTTAGAGAATGTTATAGGATGAAAAAAGACATTGTTTCTCTTGAAATAACTCAAAAATGAAGTCCCTATACCATAAAACATAGGTTTTTCAGCGCCTAACCCATGGAAAACTTTAAGGTTTGTGATGCCAAGCCCATCGCCTAAGCTGGACAGTGTCTCATTCAAACACTCATAACTTTTGACTCCGGACTCAGATTAACGAACGGTTGGATGATTTTGAAAGATGACTCTAAGTGATTTAATGTGATATATATTAGGTCTCGTGAATGAATATATACTTGGAGAAACAGTCACTAGAAGTTGACCTATGCATAATCGTCAACAAAAAAATTCACGATAGTAAAGTGCTCAACTTAACTCTTGAGCTAGGGGATTCTTATGGTATATATATCTCCAAGGATGTTTCCACACTAAGGAAATATAAATCACACTTATCTCTAACTAGAAACAATTGGATTCGGGTTCATATACATCGGAAAGACGGTTCGACTCTAGTCCAAAAGTGCGGGGTGTTACATTATCTCCCCCTTGGGATCATTCATCCCCGAATGATGGGTAGGGACTTGATGGAGCTAAAAGAATGGAATAAGGAACGTACTATCGCTTTGAACATTTTTCCTCAATAAATTATGCAAAGTCATCAAACGAGCTTCATGATAACTCCTAGTAAAACGTATAATCACAAATCATGAGGTAATGAGAGTTTACATAGGGATGATCTTACACATGAGTTCTATGAATCATAATTATCACCACATAAGGCATGAGTATATTTGGTGATCATAGGCCTGAAATCATGAAAAAGGATTTCACGGAAGATAAGAAATGGAAGCATTCTCTACCTTACAAGATACAACGAATAGACTTAAACTTAGATGCACTCTTCTCTATGCCTCAAACAATAAACAACATACGTCATCATTTCCAACTTACGATTCCCCCATCACACATCCAACCACAAGAGTTTGAGTCCCACTACATAGTGCTTTTAAGTTGAAGCCTAACTAGGAGTAAAAAGGTCCTAACTCAAGCTACAGGACCCTGTACTCTACATTCCTCTAAGAAAATTACTTCACCTTATCACTACCATCAGACACACTCGAGTCTTAAATCAAGGAGTACCAACCATATAACACATTGGTTTGCGTTTTAATCAACCACAACATTCAAGCCTATCATTACTACACCCACTTCATGGATCTCCCTACCAAGACCGGTAAAATCAAAAACTTTGACTAATATTTCTTGCCACATAACTCCTTTTTAACTATTTCACATAACGAAAGTTCATCTCCTTATTTTCCCTTTTCACCTATAATCATAGCTCGAGAATCACATCAAAATTTTCACATTCAAGAACATTTACTCCCCTACCTAAAACATTACCACGCTTCCACAACCACCATCATACAAATATATGGAGGGTCACTAAAGGACCCAAGCATAAGCATCATGAATGAGAGAAACACTACTCAAGTTTAACCCATATTTGTTGATCTACTCAAGGTGGGACATGAGGTGAAGATATGATACAATCACGAAGTGATTCATATATCAAGTGTCTTAACCATAAGTAGAGAGACGCTCTGGCATAAACACAACATGGCATGAGTCTTTAGGACAAACCATAGAGAGAAACATGAGCTCTTACATCATGAGTCATACAACATAAGATTGGAATTCATGAAGTCAATGATTAAGACAAGGACATCTACTCAAAGCTGTCGTTTCTCATTTTCAGAGTTGAAATAGTCATTAGTTCACATAACTTTATCCTTTTAGCTAATCCTAACATACAATGAATCAGTAACATATGAAATTATAGTACCTTATAACCAAGCATTATTTGGGACACGAATTTATGGATCATGAACATCGTAACATAGAGCTTGAATACTTGAAATATTGGATCACTAAGTGACATTATTGCCCCTAGTTTGGAGATCGGTACATGACATGAGTTACATAGAGAGCTCAAACTTTAGACATAGGTAGGACTTGAATACATAAGATATTAGTAGATGTCTACTCGAATTGAAGTAGGAGGAGCAGAGGAGCTTTCTTGAATAGGAATTTATTTATCATGATTCTCACTTGAAACTTGACACCACAAGAAAAATCGAGAACTATTTTAACTCATCATCTCCCCCTTAGATCAAAGTCACAATACTATACTTGAGGACATATCTTCTCATTAAATCTACAAGGACAACACTCAATACAATAGGGTATCACCATATACATAAATGGTAAACTCCTCTTTTTAACTATACTCTAAAGGAATTGTTTTCCAAGAACTCTACTCTTCACTTTAGCTATCCTCTATAGCCATCAATCTACAACTCACAATCTCGTGACCATGCACATATCCACTCCCTCTAATATAAAAATCCTTTCTCCACTACTTAGCATTCTAACATTAGACCGCTAATTATATAACTTACAACATAACAAAATTTGTAAAACTATATAAAAGGTGTATGTTGACTACCTATATTTCTTTAATTCAACTCTAACGAACACCATACAATAACTCCCCAAACTTTTCCATACTATAAAATTCAAAAATATGATCTAGGTACACATGACACTCATACACATTAAACCTTATCTAATAATATGCTACTTCAGGGTTCAACTTATCCTTATATACCCGTGCCCTTATCCACTTGATGACACAACCACAATCCATCATTTTTATACTAGTCCTCATGTACATAAGTATCACAATTATCCACCTTTTTTCCCACAATTTGCCAACCTAGGCTATTGCACACAACAAATCAAGCCTACTACTTACTCCCGCAAAATACACATCATTAATCTGAAGCTACTATTATTACCACCACATTCCATATCTAAAGTTCAAGCCTATAATCTAGCATCTATCATGTACCGCCGATGAAGCATACAACATCATATACTAGTCCATCAAATTGGGAAATTCAACCCAAATACCTCATTTCACCTAGATACTACCTACAATCAGATCCCCTCCATGACATCACTACTACACATCAAATTCCAATACATACATTCTCACACGTAGTACTAATTTACAACTACTAAAGAAAAGAAAATCAAAGGGATAAAGTCACATAATAAGGATAGTTAATCTTAACCTTATAATATAACCCATTTCAATCTTATCAACATATTCTAATTTCTCACATCATACTTACTTACCCATGTATACATTCTCACTATAAATAAATTCCATAAACACCAATGAGTCTCTACCCATAACTTATTGACTAGTCTACCTCTTTCTATTCACAGCCTATAAATGAGTTTTACGACCATCATAACTATCTATTCTAAGATCCTTCCCTATTTTAAATAAAAAATAATCATAGCCAAAAACTTCCTTCACAATCTACCATATAATCAATAAATTTTTCTATAACATTAGTCAACCACTAAAGGAAAAACCACCCCTTAATCAAATGGTTATACAACTAAAACTACTTATTTATGGAAAAGTCACTCTCACTCTGATTGCTAACCTTGTGACTTTATCTCACCAACATCTGGACCATCTCACTACCAATAGGTCATGATACTTTAACATATACTACTACTCAGGTGGAAATACGGTTCCAACATTCTACTACACATCATTATCCTTATGCATGACATCTGCAATAATAATTTTGAAAGAGGAATAAATACACTCCGTACCTTAGACTAAAAAGTATGATTTCCTCAGGATAAAAGCATATACTTGAATCAATACACCTTGAAGAACTAATGGACTCCTCTTAATTTCTTGTGCTATCTCATAAATTTATGGATAATTCTATCAGAGAGAATCACATCGCTGGGGAAGCTAGACTCTTACACTTGTATCGCCTCGACAATGAGGCATAGCCCATGAAATTAGAACAAGAAAGGAATTAGGATAAATTTCTTACGGACAATGCTATATCACAAAGTAGATTTTTAAGGAATAAGAAAAAACTCCTAAATGTCCAGTAGCCTCCTGATTATAAGTGTGGTGCACAACATAGCCATAAGCAAGACTCTACTAGACTTGACCTCACAGATATCCTGGGACCATAAACCATGCTCTGATACTAAGTTTGTCATGGCCCAAATCGATGCCCTAGGCACAACAGGCATCCTAAACCACGAAGTCCCGAGAGCCCTTCTAAACTGGCAATCATATACATAATTCATATATCGTAAGGAAATGCAAAAAAAATGGAAACATGGTCACTTTAATATCTCAACTGATTAATGCGACATAAGTTCAATAAAACTCAAAGCATCAACTACATGTCTACAAACTCTCTACCATAATTGAAAACAACAATCTGTCTGAAATTGAGACAGTGCCCCCGATCGGACCATGAACTAAAAATAATGAGATCAAAATAAGTAAACAAGACGCCTTCCTAAGTAAGTGAGTCTCACAACTTTGAATTTCTAACAACAATCTACTATTTAGCAGGACCGCTAGACTGGTCCCCAAAACCTAAAATATAAGGGTCAATACAAAATGTACTGGTATGTAGAGCAATCCAAAAAAAATACTGATATATAAAATAAGTGAGAGCATTTTCATAAAAATACAAGTCATCATAAAACATTTGAAAATACATGGGAAAATTCGATAAGCTTCAAAACATTTTCTATAAATCTTGACTCAACTCTTTGTCTTACATCTGAGCAAGTTGGTACACCCTACAAGTCCGATATTCTACGGGCTATATAGAATCTACCCTTGATTCAGCGGCCAATCCCCCAACCAAAGTTTGCTGCAAAGGTTAGAGTTTCTGATTCTGATATGCCACAGGACACTAGGCCAGCGTATAATCCCTCTTGAGGAATAATAACCCGTATTAGCAAAACATAATTTTAGGCAATGAGTTATCTAAACTCGTGCCTTATTTGGGTAACCGCCTTGCATCTCTTAAGCCCATTTTTAACATTTTAAAACATGCATCTTTCTAAAAAATATTCTAAAAATTTGAATGAAATTTGACTTCTGTTCATTTTGAGTTTGTTATAGCATTATCTGTTTTGATATCGTCAAACCAAGACTTGCAAGTCATATACACAGCCATCTCATATTTGTTCTTTCAATCCAATCAAATCAGTTGGCCACCAAAAAAATTTATCAATGCAAGAAAGTTCTTATTTTGAAATATATGTCAAACTATGCAGTGATTCTCTCTTTTCGACATTTTAGCAAAAGGGTAGTTAATTTCTCGAGGCAACTATCCAATTCTTTCAATTATCACAATTAGAATTTACAAGTATGAAATATCCCTCTCTTTAATTCAAAATTGATAGAAAGCTCATAAATGATAGTAAAACTCTTAGTTCATGCTTTAAGACATGCAATTGAGTAATTAATACTATGTGAAATCAAGACGTTTCATACCAAGAGAGGGAGTATAAATCTTTATGATCTCAATCAAAATTTTGAAAACATCAAATGCATACATATATGTATACACGAGTAAAAGAAAATTTCAAGAGAAGGCCTCAAAACCAAAACAATATTATCAAAAAGGGTTCACAATGCATACTTGTTAATGTAACTCAAAACCCTTCGTAAACATATGATTTCTCAACACTCAAAATAATATTAAAATAATTTCACCATGCCCATGTAGTTTATAAAAATTCCATGTACCTTAATGACAAAGAAATTTTGAAAAGATTAAACCTTTAAGCTTGATTTCCCAAACCGTAAGTTGTTTTTCATCTCTTGTGTTTTAGAAGATAAATTAGAGATTTTTGAGGACAAAATAACATGTATTAGGGTTGTAATTCATCTATAAATGTTTAGGGAATGTTATGTGATGCAAAAAGACATTATTTCCCTTGAAATAACTCAAAAATGGAGCTCCAATATCATAAAACATAGGGTTTGTGGTGCCTAACACAAAGCAAACCTTGAGTTTTGCAGTGCCTAACCCATTGAAAACCTTAAGGATTGTGATACCAAGACCATCGCCTAATCTTAATAGTGTCTCATTCAAACACTCAAAACTTTTAACTCCAGACTCAGATTAACAAACGATCGGGGTGTTGGAAAGAAAACTCGAAAAGATTTAATTTGATATATATTAGGCCACATGAATCAATATATACTAGGAGAAATAATCACTGGAAGCTGACCCATGCATAATCGTTAACAAAAAAATTCACAATAGGAAAGTTCTCAACTTAACTCTTGATCTAGGGGATTCTTATGGTATATATCTCCCCAAGGATGTTTCGACACTAAGGAAATATAAATCAAACTTATATCTTACTTGAAACCATTGGATTTAGGTTCATATAGATCAAAAAGATGGTTTGACTCTAGCCCAAAAGCGCAGGGTGCTACACATTTGTTCTAATTTTGATTTATTCGCTTGGATATCGATGATCATGATTTGATGTCCTTTTATTATTGTAGATGTCTTTATTACTTGATTTTTTTATCCTTCTATCATTTATGGTCTTCCAGTTTCTTGCTTTCTTTATCTTGCAAAGATTCACTCATTTGTTTGTAATTATTTAAACATAAACTTTGGAGGCTAACAATATCCATTTTTTTTATAATGTAAAACATTAAAATTTAGTTAAATTTCCAATTAACATGGTCATCTTGCTTCCCCTGTCTTTCTATCTTGATGGCTAAAGAGTCTGCTTGTTCCCCTAGTTTATCTGTCTTGATGGTTATAGTCGACTCTCTTATTATAATAGTCGAGTTGCTCCCCCTATCTTGTTGACCGATGCAGTCATTGTCACCTTTTAAAAAAAATCATAAAGGATAGAGAAAATATAAAATAAGCCAAAATCTAAACACAAAACATGGAGCAGAAACCAATAGAAGAAACAAAACATAGAATACGGGATATGCTAAGTTACGATAGGAAGTAGTAATAAAAATACATCAGAGCAGGAGTATGTAGTGTCTTTATACAACCCAGAGTATGAGAAGGTACAGAACCCATTTTTAATGGGATAAAAGTGTTCAGCGTTGTTTGGCTAGGAAATAAGTAAGGGTGTCTTGCATGTTAGAGCAGAAGCGGTCATAGGATTTAGCAACACTCTTGATGAAGTTAGAGTAAAAGTTATAAACGGAGATTACAATCTCATTGGATAAGGAGGAAGATTCAGAATAGATAAAATCAACTTGGGAGAATATTCTGTTAAACAATTTTACCTCTTCGTATTTGAAATTGTCGAGGGAGAATCACACTTTGCCTATGTCGGTGCCGATCTCTTTCCTCATCTGTAGAATCTTGGCAGTAGACTCCTTAATGCTAGATATTCCTTTCTCAATGGAGGTAAGCCTACCCTTGAGTTCGTTAGTCTCTTTATCAGCATAGAATATAGAGTTAGGCATAGATTTACTTACCCTAGATGTGTCAGGCCATCTTTTTACAGAATCTTTTTTACACTATTTTTTTCAATCAGAACATAGCCTATGCTAGTGAAGGTCTATGAGTTATAAGTGGCATAGATTTATACAGGTAAATTCCATAGCAAAAAAGAATCTGAGCGATGAGTAAACCGTAGGGTAAACTAGCTGAAGCATAGAAGTCAGCTACACTTTCTATCATATATACACAAATCTAGGTACTCTAGTTGATTGTGTATTTCTTAATTAGGCAATAGATAAAAAAACATATCTCTGCATGTCATATTACTTAGAGATCCCTTTCGAGGAATCAAAGTGGTTGCAATGATGTGGGCCAATATTCTATTTTGAAAGCTGAGAGATAAAGGACCAAAAGAGGGGCGATTTGAGTCAAGATCTGCTATGACCTTTTTTTGCTTTATCAAAATTTACTACAAAATCCTTTGTCAAGGTTTTGTTTCATGAATAGGACAACATATAAGAACTTGGTATCAAATACTTTCTCAAATAGAAAGTCATTGAGATTAAAACGTATACCCAAAACTAGGGTTTCCAGCTCACCACTGTCAGGGAAAAGACTAAGATTAGCATAGAACATGCGGATGGGGTATTCAAATACTTCTAAGCCATATAATAGAAGCATCATTGACAAGTATTGATCTTTAAGAACGTGGCCAATATTGCAGTGGGATTCCTTTAGGTAAGAAAGATTGATGACTTGACAAAAATAATATAGCAATTCTTGAAGGTTAGAAACTTTTCCTTGTGAGTAAGAGTCTAGAATATATGCATGTCCTTTTGTGGAAGAGACTCTAGAGAAGAGGATCATCGTTTGTTAAAGGATGACATAGGGCTTGAAGCAGTTTGTTTTTTGGACACAGTTGACGGAAGAGAGTGAAAGAAAACTTCTTCTAAGGATTTAGAGAGAATAACGAGGTCAAATTGGAGGATTTTTTATTTGGAGAAGTTTTGGTGAGATTAGACATTGAATGAATTTTTTTCATGGTAAAGCAAATGGGGATAGATGAGTATAAAAGGGAAAAGAAGAAGGTAAAGAGATAGAATTGAAAGACGAGGTACAGGGTTCAAGGTTGGAGATGAAGGGGTGGATGAGTATTAGGAAGTGAGAGGGTGTGGATATGGTAAATATGATGGAAGAAAAATATGGTGTGTAAAAAGGGAGATGTGAAAGGAAAGGACGGGTTCAGAGAGTAGACAATGGTTTTTATACCAAAAATTATGGTTTTTGAACTAACTAGAGATTTGGAAAAAATATTATTTCAAGTTTTTCCAAGAAAAACTTTCAAAAAATTTTGTACCGAGGTTTTCTAAAAGAAAACAAAATCTTTCCTTATGAAAATACATAATATTTTTAAAAAAATAAGTGAGAAATTCAAGCGGTTTTCAGAGTTAAAAAAATAAAATCACCACTTACGACAAGATAATAGATAGAATAATGATTGGCGTCTATGTGTTGATCATTAGAATGATGCATTGCATATTTAGACAGTCTAAGAACACTAGTGTTATTACACATTAGGGGCATAGATTCAGAAGACATATTAAAATCAATTAGTTGACACATAATTCATAGGATTTGAGTACAGCAGCTCTCAACGATAGAGTATTCGGCTTCAGTTATTGGCAAGTAAACTATGGTTTGATTCTTCTTGTATCAAGAGCATAAGGTATTACCCGTAATACCAAAAACTTTTCCATCAGACTAGTAGAATTCTGACATGAAGAGAAGTTAGAACTACCATGAATAATATCAAAAATTATGCAATAAGGAGATTTGAATCAAGCTTATGTCAGGCCAGAGTTTTATCAAGATTACTTTCTTAAAAAATGTTGTTTAGTAGGAAAACACTCAATCTCTAGTGGCAAGCCTTTAGAGCTTGTTTGAGACCATAGAGTGCTTTTGACATTTTGAAAATATGGTTTTAGAGACAACGAACTTTTAAATCCTAGAAGTTGAAAACCTTTTACTGAATAAAATTACATAAGAAGACGCTCTTGACATTCATTTGAAATGGCTTAAAACATTTTAAAGCAGTAGTTCCTAATCACATTCGAATTGATTCTAACATTGTAATGAGGCTAAAGGTTTCATCATAGTCAATACCTTCTTCATTCAATTAGAGATACCAGGGAAATAGGCGCTTATTTTCTCACAATGCTCTTGATTCCAACCCGTCATCCAGATTTTTAAGTGTGAACTCATTTGACACTTAGTTTCTCACTTTTTGATGTAGAAGTCAACTCTAGAAGGGGTATAGTAACCTTTGTCCTGTGATATCTCAGAGGTTGTGTGAACATTTTCTTCGAATTGTACATCACTCACCTATTCTTCATCTTTACATACACAAATAGAGGAGTGATTAGATTCATCAAAGACAGTATGCATAGGTTCTGTAGCACATAATGTTCTTTTATCATAAGCTTTGTAGACATAAAAAGTGGAAGAATACCCGAGGAAATATCTTCATCACATTGTGGATCAAGTTTTCCAAAATTATTTCTTACCATTATTATGGATAAAGCATCGGCATCCAAAAGGATAATCATGGCAGATGTTGGGTCTATTTCCTCTCCAGAATTCACAAGACATCCTCTTTTGAATAGGTCTGATCAAACATCTGTTGATGATGTAACATGTTGTGCTTACTATTTCTACATAACAATGATCTAAAGGATTATGTTCTAACACAAAGGTCCTGGTAGTTTCCTAAAAAAAACAATTCTTTTGCTCCACTACACCATTCTTGACATTCATCGATGAGAGGAAAGCTATTTTTGTCATGTTAGAAGGACCAACATTCAGTTTAGAAGAGATTCCAAACCAAGCGTTAAATAGCTGACTGATGTTAAGTAAGTTATACTTGAGGCTATCTATCAAAAGTATTTCAGTAGATTATCATGAGAGGCTAAGCTTTACTAAATCGATTTTTATGATATTTTCTCTAGTGTTGTCATTGAATCTAACTAATCCTCCATTGACATCCTTTAAAGCAGAAGAAATATCTTTCTTTCTGATCATGTATCTTGAAACCCCATTATTAATCCCCCACATTCCCTCTTCATAGTTTCTGCGGGCATGTTCCAGCAAAATAAGAAGATTATATTTGTTTAGGTACCCAAGTGGTCTTGGGTCCTTCTGGGTTAGAAGTGCTTTCTTTAGTCTTCCAAACCTAAGTGTTGCTGAGTTTGTGCCTGCAGTTGTAGTATTTGTGCCCTTTTTTGCCACAGATAAAGCAAACAGGCATTCGAGAGGAGAAGGAGGTCCCGACTAATTTAAATAATCCTAATGAGGACTTGATTTGTTTTTAAAAGAATTAGATCTTACAAAACTATGACTTAGAGATTTCCTAAAGCTGTTTAACTGAATTTTTCCATCATCAATCTCTTTATGAAGTAACTTAATTTCAGTTTGACATGCTTCAACTATTATTTGACAGTTTCATTATTCCTCTTCGATTTTTCATTTAAATCAAGCTTTGTAACTTTTCTTCTTTTGAGAAATCTTGTTATATTCATCTTAACCTTTTAAAGCTTATCAGTTACCAAATCTAAATTAGATTCAAGTATATTACAATTATGACAATCATACCGTCTTACCTCGCTAGATTTACCTATTTCCATAAAGCACATCTTGGCGGTTTCCATTTCTTTGGTTTTATCTTCATCACTTTAGGCTCCAAAGTTTTTATTCTTCCTGGATGTTTTTCTTCTTAATTCTGGACATATTTGTTTGAAATGTCTAGGTCTTCCACAGTAATAGCAACAATCATCATTTCTAGTGGAGTCATTGTTTTTGGCTCTTTGGAATCTTTTTTGTATTTGTCCTATGATCTGCCTTACTCCACGGTTGAAGAGATACATTACTTCACTATTACCATCTTCCAAAGTGTCCTCTTCTTCAGTTAGAGCAGCATTGAAAGCTACTAGTTTTTTCTTTTCCTCCTTACGGTACCTGTTGATATAATATATTTCATATGCAATGAGGTTACCTCGCAGTTCATCATATGTCATGTTGTGTCGATCTTCATCTTAAAGAATGGCAGCCTTGGTTTCCTAAATTTTTGAAAGACTTTGGACCAGCTTCTGGACTTGCAGGCTTTGTGGATAGATCATCCCTAGTGATTTTAGTTTGCACACGGTCTTACTGAATCTAGCAAACATTATTTCAATGTCCTTATTCTCTTACATTTTGGACCACTCATATTCATTGACCAGGGCTATAATTTTTTACTTTTTGACGTTGGTGGTTCCTTCATAGGTTAATTCCCAATTGTTCCACATTTATTTTGTAGTCTCCCAAGTTGATATCTGGTCGAATTCTTTTCTTGTAACTGCACAAAAAAGGTAAACTTATAGCACGTGCATTAGTGTAGATTACCTCTTGTTGTTCTTTGGTGACCTCAAAACTTTCAAGGTCTTCTATGTCAGTACTACTAGATTTTTTATCCTTGTCCTTTTGCTTCCTTTGAGTCTTTAAATTGGCTTTGGACCCTTCTTGATGGCAACGCAGGCTTGGAAGTCATTTGATTGGACAAAGATTCTGAATCTATTCTTCCAGTAAGAGTAGTGTTGTCCATTGAAGTATGATAGTCTTGTAGAGGAGTGACCACCTTGAAGAAGAGCACCAGGAATTTGATAATTTGCCAATAGATTTTTGATCACTTGTGGTTAAGCAAAACTGTTGACGAGACCTGCACTGATACAAATTAAAATTCAAGAGGGGTTACATTGAAAATTTTCTGTGAGTCGACTACTTGCTTCTCACAGTCACTCGCCTAAAGATCACTACACTTCACAAAACAAATTAGATTTGAAATAGTTAAGCAAATAATTAAATGTAAAGTAAATACACAGAGATTTATCCTAGTTTGAAACATCAATGTGGTGCCTACTTTCAGTCTCCCTGGGTTTCAAAGTCTACTTAGATCATTTAATATTGGGGATCGAGTACAATAATGGCAAATAAGTTCTGAAGACTTATTTTGTTCTTTAGATGTTGTGATATATCTTCAGTTGATGCTATAAAGTTGACTCGATCCTACTCTTTACACAACAATTGTAAACTAAAAGTTACAAAGCTTTGTGAGACTAAGATTAAGACACTTTGATATTCTTCTGGAAATTGCATAACATGTGTCCATCTTCAACATTCTTTTTTTATAGTCTCTAGCTACTACTCTTCATAAGAAAACCCAAGATATTTCTTCTCAATCAAGGATTTGAATTGATTCCTTGATTGAGGAATGTAGTATATGATATGTCCATATATGGTTTTTACTCATGTCCATATCAGATATGTCAATGATCTTTTCTTCTTTATACTTTGTTGCGATTGTTCTTGATTTTCTACGATTCTTGGGACTTGAGTTTTCATGATTGATCTTATTTGTTGTGATTATCAGGACTGAGATTCTTCTTTTATTTGTTGTCATTTTGATTGATTCACTTGGATGTCATTGATCATGATTTGATGTCCATCATTTCCTAGAGCTGACTTTCTTACTTGTTTCTTTTATCCTTCTATCATTAGTGGTCTTCCAGTATCTTTCTTTCTTTATCCAGCAAAAATTCGCTCGTTAGTTTTTCATTGTTAAAACATAAACTTTGGAGGCTAATATTATACAATTTAAGTTGTGGGTAATCTAGACATTTTCCCTTATAACTCTTTGGGATCCTATGACTTATATAAGACTTGGGACATTATTTACCCTATTATTCTATTCTTAAATAATTAAAAATACTCTCTAATTCTGTCTAAGGCTCTTGGGTAAATAAAGGTTAGGGTTTCATCTGGAGGATTAATTTTGGGCTTGATAAGGTGATTTCTCTCCGTCATATTCTAATCTAAGGCAACTTACTTCTCTCTCATTGTTAGTTCCAACTAATGGCATGCTTTATACAATGGTTTTATGGCATGATTATTATTTGGTTTTGGGATTTCCAAATATATGTTGGGTTTTTCGTATTAAATGTTTGAATATGGTTTTCCCATGTTGTAATTATGTAATCACATGCTATATTAGTGGTTTTGACAATTTGTTGAATAGAAATAGTTAATTGGTAAATGGATTTAGTTTTGGAAACACTATGCCCCAATATGTTTGATAAATGCCTATTAGAATGCTTTTACTATATTATAGAAATTTTAAAGAAACTATTGCATGGTATGTGATGTGTGAGCTTGATGCTAGCACATTTAAGGTTTTTAACTCAAAATAATTGTAAATTCTTTAGCAACTTTTGGTGTTTTTGATTGTTTTCTCTGTGATAGTGCAGGTGAGCTAAGATGTATGAAAACCAACGACAACTAATTCAAAAGAGATAGATTTTAAGTAAGCAGACATGAAGAGTACAGTTGATGACTTGTCTGATAGGTCGTCAACTTTGTGAATAGCCGTCAGGAATATCTTTATCCAAAGACAGTGCATAGGAGTTAAAGTGGAGAAGTGACAATATTTTCTGATAAGCTGTCAACTTCCTGATAAGCCGCCAGGACTTATCGTCAGATGAAGGCAGCAAACATAGAATTTGAAGAGGAATTGATGACATTTTTTGATAAGTAATCGGACTCCTGATAAGCCATCACACATGTCATAACACATGTCGTCAGATTGGTGATAAGTCATCACAAATGTCGTCAGCTAAAGGAGAAAAAATCTGAATTTTTAATTTTGAATTTCCTTTAAGTTACAGATATAAATAGCAGCTTTTAGAATATGATGAGGAGAAAAAAAAGCTGGAACTTACTCCAAAGGCGAAGTCACCTCTTTTTGGGTCTTTTAACATAGAATTCAATTTTCAATTCTTTGATTGGGTTGTGGGATATTCTTCTTGAACTTGGAAGAGAATCAACTTCAGACTTCATCATTTGTAAGTTTAATTTCTCTAAATGATGAATACAATTCTTGTTATCTCTTTCTATATCAAGTGGAACTAAAACCCACAACTAGGGTTGTACGATCTATGATTATTCCTCCATGTATTTAATAGTTGGTTAGGGTTTAAGTGATTGTGGGGACATCTTGATAATTCCTTTGTAAGGATAGTTATCTATTGGTTACAAACAATAGATTCTGCCTTCTGCTAATTTGCTCGAACTGAGAAATAAATTAAAGGTAGTGAATTATCAATGAGGATTTGGAAAGGTTAAGTTCTCATCTAATTATTAATGTTGTAACAAGATTGATCAACTCGACATAAAATCAGTATGATAGAATGTTTTCCTAAGTTTGAGAGAATTAGGGAGTTCAACATCTAGTTAGGTTGAGAAACACTTAGATGGACTGTTGAAACTGATAATTTGGTATTTCCCACAAGTCATGAGAACCCAATACTATGGTTATTATTCAATGGGTATTAATAATCATAGTGATCACAACCCTAGTTTTACTCTATCCTTTATTTGAACCATTAAAATTTTAGCTTTGAGTTCTAAGAAAGTTAAAACTTTAACAGTTGTTTAATTGATACAAACCCCCAATTAAAGGAAACCATCACCTATTATTCAGTTTATTCACAAATAGACTTGAATAACACCATAATCTCTGTGGGATTCAACCCCAACCTAGTTGGGTTATATATTTGACAATGACCGCTTACTCTCTCGTAAGAGAGGTGTAATTTGGGCATATCAAATTTTGGTGCCATTACCGGGAATATGGTTGTAAATTGAGTTTATCTATGATAATTAACTCATAGTAAGTTTCCTGGTTTTACTTTTATTTGTTGTTTTTGTTCTCTACAGGGTATTTAGTGTGTATGCCAAGTACACAGAGTTCAGGTAAACCATTATTACTAGTACATCCGGAACCTCAGTTGATCGATAGAATGGCATACCCATAAGAAGAAGGAAGGCTAGCCGCCTTGGCTAGGGCTTAGTTAAATCAACAAAATATAGATAACCTAGGTCAAGTACCAAATTCGGACGAAGAGGATCTGGGAGATGGTGATCTATTGGTTCTAACAAATAGTAGGCGTGCAGAAGATATAGTGGCACCGGTTGACAAAAATGTAAACAGAAATCATCTATTCAGAGCGAGGCAGGATCGCCAACATGTGCAGTGTGATCTTAATAATGATGAACATGGAATAGATGGAGCAGGTGCAATTGGAACTATTATTCCTCCACCTTTGGCACCCGGAGCTAAGTTCCATATTATAAGAATGATGATTCAACTCCTCCATCTTAAGGGGTTATTTGGTGAACTCCCGGGTGATGATCCCAACATGCATTTAGTGAATTTTGTTACCATTTTCAAGTTATTCGATAACCCAAGAGTGGGATAGAATGCCATCCGCCTACGCTTATTTCTTTTTCTCTGTCTGGGGAGGCAACATTGTGGCTAAATGAGTTGACGCCTGATTCTATAACCAACTCGAGGAAATTAAAAGAGTCTTTCCTAGAAAGGTTCTTTTCATGTTCCAGGAGGGTACAGTTGAGGGAAGAGATCAACAACTTTAGGTAGCTCCCAACTGAAGCCCTTCACAAGATATGAGAGAGGTTCAAAAAGAAGTTGATGTGGTGCTCGAACCACAATATGATAGATATTCATCTGATAGAGACTCTTTATCAGGCGTTGAACTCTATTACGAAGCCAGTTGTTGACAATACTACAGGGGGATCATTTGTGGATCTCACTTTTCAAGAGGCTTCTGAGATTCTTGAATGGATGACCAAACAAAGTAAATCTTAGCATACCAGGGATTCTATGGTAGCAAGCCCTACTGTTTCTATTGGTATGACTCCTAAGCAATGTAGAAAAGAGGAGGAGCAAGATCAGGATATGGCGCACTTGAATACGCAGATGGACTTGTTGAACAAGCATTTATTATCTTCAGAGATGGAGAAAGTGAAATCCATCAAGTCCTAAAGATGGGTTGATTCTGATTCTGAAGAGGAAGTGAACTATCTCCATAACCAGGTGTTTTCTGAGGCAGTAGCAAAGGGAATCAAACTCGGACTTATCAGGATAAATTGAGTTATGGAGATCATGACCAAGGGACTTGGAAGAATAAGACTAACAGGAGTGGACTTCATGTGCCTCCTAGCAATCGAGACAATGCTGCTACTATCTCGGGCAAAATGACCATGGAGGACATGATGGAGAGATTGCTAAAAGGAGTGGAGGCCACCAATGCAGGTATGACAACAATGAAAAATGACTTCCCGTCATTGAGTTAGTTGGTAAATTCACACTCAACTTCAATCGGACAGTTAGAGCAGCAAATGAGCCAACTTTCAGTAGCATTGAATCAGAGAAAGAATGGAACATTGCCTAGTGACACAATTCAGAATCCTTGCAATAATGGTACTTGTATGGAAATTAACATTCGGAGTTGTAAGATATTATTGGGCCCTTCTGTAGGTAAAATTGTGAGGCAATATATGGTTAAGGAAGATTGTAAGACTGAGGAAAGTAATTCAATTAAGTCTGAAAAGTTGGATAGCATTGATATCCCTTCTAATTATCAGCAGAGTGATGAGTTAGAAAAAGGGAAAGACAAGGAAAAAAAAGTAGTGCTGAACACTCTCCCAAAACCACCACCTCCCTTTCCTCAGAGATTAAAGAACAACGTTGATGACACAAAGTTTAGTAAATTCATGGCAATGTTGAAGCATTTTACAGTCAGTGTGCCTTTGGTAGAAGCACTTGAGCAAATGCCAAGATATGCTAAATTTATGAAAGGTCTTGTGATGAAGAAAAGAGCAATGAGCTACGAAACGATGGATAATCTCTATCATTATAGTGTTATTTCTACAAGGTCCTTGGTGCAAAAGAAGGCAGACCCAGAAGAATTCACTATTCCTTGTACGATTAGATCTCTGGAATTTTCTAAGTTCTTATGTGATTTGGAAGCGAGCATTAATCTGATACCGCTAGCTATTGATACAAAGTTAGATCTGGGAGACCCCACACCCACCAACAGGAGACTAGTTATGGTGGACAGGTCTGGAAAAAGGATGATCGATATGCTATATGATGTACTTGTAAAGGTGGCTGATTTTATATTCCCTGCTGGCTTTGTGATCCTTAATTTCGAAGTAGACTTTGTAGTACCCATAATTTTAGGTAGACCATTCTTAGCAACTGGGAGAGTTTTAGTTTACATAGAGCTAAATAAGTTAAAGTTTAGGCTCAACGGGAAAAAATTAGTTTTGAAGTTCATCAATCCATGAAATAGCAAAAGGAGATGAGTGTCTTCTCGATTGTTGTGTATTTTATAAAGATAGGAATGATGCACCAGTGGGACTAGGGATGAAGCACTTTCAAGGTATCTTGATGAATTCTGAGTAGTCAAGATAACCTAGTCGTGCCATGACATTCAATCAGGAACTGCTTGTGAGGTAAGCCAAGGCATTTTGTTGTTTGTATTTGTATTGTGTGATTGACATCAGATCTCTGCACCTATGGTGCCATGGGTGTGTTTCTAACTCTCTTATTTTGGTTTTATGCATTGGGGACAATGCATGATTTTAAGTTGAGGGTGAGACTACTTGTGGGTGTTGATGTCCTCTTGGGTTTTTTGTTGTTGTTCCTCTTTTCCTCAGAGTCTTGTTTATAGTAGAGCCGGTATATTTAGGCGTACTATGTTTTGTTTTTGACGTGTTGTGGTTAATTGGGAGAGAAATAAGTATCTGGGGCAGTTGATATATTTGTTGATTTTTGGGAATGGTAAATACCTCTACAATTGTCTACTTGGTAACTATGTGATGCGCATCTATATGCAACTACTGTGAATCTTCTTATAGCATTGGTATTAGGGACATGATAATCTTTACTGACAATTGAATGAACCAGATAGGTAGTAGCTTGTGATGTACCTTTGTGCCATGTATTTGTGAGATACAACCTAGTTCCCATTGGGTGTCAAATCCAGAACTTGTCCGGTTAGTCTTGCCTTGGTTGTAGGAAAGTGGTTAGGAAAGGATCATAGGCCATTTTTTATATTAATCCACTTTTAGCCTAAATGACCTTCCATGTTTGAATAATATCCTTTGAGCCTAATCTTGAGCCTGAATGCCTATATTTTTTATTATTATTATTATATATATCACCTTCCCACTTGTATTACAATGAACCTGTTTTGGCCCTGGTCCTCCTTGGCATTGTGCATTTGACTTAGGTAAATCGCCTAAGTTGAGGGTGGCTATCTGATAACGCTCAATCTACAGATCTCGTAGGAGTGTAAAGCGGTCGCTAGCAAATTTAGAACCCAACTGGGTTGGGTATCGATCCCACAGGGAATAGCTTGGTCAACAAGTAAGCAAAGGTTACTAGACTTTTGGTGCAAGTCTCGTAAAAAGGGGGGATTGTAATGTGTAACCAAAATATTAAAGTAAAAACTGAAAATAGCAAAGTAAAAAGAAAGAATAGATATTAAGTTGTAAACAATGAGAATTGAAGCGTTGGGGTTATATCCACCTTCTGAGTTATACGTCTTTATTGGCTATGAGTGTGTTGAATTCCGACATGCATGTGCTTATAGAGAATTGTATTCGATGGTAAATCTAGGCGTTTTTCGACCTATTCGAGGATTATTTCACTTTAACTCTTTCGAGCTTAAAGCATGTCTAACAGCACGAACTCTCCAAGAGGTTAATCCAGTTACGGCACTAACTGTTTAATAGGGGATGGGACCCTACTACCTTGACACTATCTCTTTTCGAGACAAATAACCTTTCTTTCGAACAAGTTAAATGTTATACTGGCGTATTCTTGCGTGTGTAACCACAAAGAATTTAGATTAAGATGAAGAGAATAATGATATAAGCAGCATACGTGTCACGAACTCACAAGCTCATAGTAATAGATAGTACCTCATTCGGCTTCCATAACCCCAACAGAGAAGTTTAGTTACCCATGAATGCGAAGGAGATCACGATTGACATTGTTATTATACCACAATAATGATTAATTTTGTGTAGCACAAGAGTGGTAGGCGTTTAGGCGTGAATTCCTAGGCAAAGTAACGATTCTCTTGTTGCGGAAATTAAGAATAGATGAATAGAAGATGAATAGAATTAATGAAAAGATTAGAAGTAGTAGTGAATGTATAATAGAAGGATGGAAAGCTGATTGTAAGAATCTGAATGAATAAAAATTTCTAGCATGATAGGGTATTTATAATACCCATATCCTAATCCTACTAAGCTAATGAAATACTTAACCAAATCCTACTAAGCTAATGAAATACTTAACCCAATTGTACTAGGCTAATGTAACATTATCCAAATCCAAATAAACTAATGAAATACTTAACCCAATTGTACTAGGTTAATGTATTATTATCCTAATCCAAATAAGTTACTGCAAGTCCCCAAAGTCTTCAGAAATGTTGTTTTAGCCCGGGACAGATTTTCCATGCATCACTTTTGGTCCTTAGGCGTCCAAGCTTCCTTTTCTCCTTCCGTGAAGCTTTCTTTGGCATCAAGTAATCCATAAAATGTTGAATTCTGCATCATTTATACCTGAAACTTTGATAATAATGTTCGTTAGCTCACTTACAGGAAAAAGGACTAAAAGTGCATGAAATATATAATTTGTCCTCAAAACATGGCACAAATATGGGCAAAATATATTGATATAGGCACGTAATATCGCCTATCATCAACACCCCACAACTAATTCTTTGTTCGTCCTAAAACAAAATATCATGTCCGTTTAAACATCAACTTAGGGTTTCACAGTATCAACATAAAATATTCGTCAAGACAAGCACAACAATTACCAACAAAGAGCAGTTTTCCGATCATTAGTAGAAACAGGTTAACCTCTAGTATAGACTCGTGATGGTGGTCAACTCATATTCAAAATTTAAGGTACAAGGAATCATATAAAACTACCCAAAACTCATCAACCATGTGTGTCTCACAATATATTACCCATAATCACTCACAAGTATAGCATCTTTTTCGAACATGGGTATAAAATTATCCTTGCTCTCGCTCTCACAAAGAATTCATATGCAGCAACTGATGACCATAGGCTTGCCCTTAGTGTAATGCTCCACTAAATGTCAGAATACTAAGCTTAGGATCAAATAGTATCAAGCACCACCGCAATTTAAAGCATCATACTCACCCAATTTACTCTTATTTCATCACATGACTTTATACGCTAAAGCACTTAGGAATTTGGATCAAATTACGGTCTTGAAAAAAATGGATTAGGCTTTCATATGAGGTTGTCAAAGAAGTCGGCTAAAGGCTCAAAAGGTTAACTAGGATAATGTCCATGGGTAGGTAAAAATGAAGGTAAATAATCATAGGTTGCCAAAGAAATGTCTAAATCATCTCCTAAACTTACACTCCTTATTTTCGCTTTGCATACATACCAGGCAAGTTCTAGCATCAGCTACAAACATAGAATATACTATTAATCTCACACACACAAGGCACACGATCGACTTTATTGGAAGTAGTATAGACTCTCGACCCAACAGATGAGGGAATTGAACCACACAATATCATATAGTGAGTCACAATTAGAGCCTACACGTCTCAATAGTCATGATTTTAGCACCTACTCTTGTTATGATCTCATGCTGCCTATTGGAATAATTTCATGCGAAGCTAAGTAAAAAAATTACTACTAAAAAAACTTAACTTAAACTAAAAAATGAAACAGAAATAAAACAAAGTACACAAACATAGATGCGAATAGAGAAGTATAGCATGCAATACCGCCACCCCACACTTAAACGGGACACTACCCTCAGTGGAAAATAAATACGAAGAACCTGGTCAGTCGGACTCCTCCTCAATGTCGGGGGTCATACCCCCTTCGTCGGAATCATCAGAAGAGTCATCATCAGAGTTCTCCTCTACGTCGGAATCTGGAAAGCATTGATCATCATCGGTCGGCACATCATCGTCTAGAGGTTCCTCAAAGTATGTGCCTACTCCACACATCTCCCGTGCATGCATATTCATTGGATAGTCATGGTCCAGTTGTTGGAGCTCTGCAGTAGTTGGAACATGACCTCCAGTCATCATTGTGAACCGTGTCATGCCATAAAGATGACGGAAGAAACTCTCATCACGAGCATGTCTCTCCGCAGTAGTAAGGTTGACACCATGTGTTGTTTCAGCATCTTTGACCTTTGTGAGGTCAACCTTCTTCGGGTTATGTGGGAGTTTGTGATTAGTTGGTTCCTCTTCGATATCCTCCTTCCGCAAGATTGTTGTCAACAGATTACCAAAAGTGAAGTGGGACCTCTTGTGTAGTCTAGCCTTCCGCATTGTAGAGCGAATGATTGCCCCAATGTTGATAGGGACATTCGTCATCAATGCATAGACCAAACACACTCTATCTCTTGTTATTTTGGTGTATTGAGTCCCAGGAATAAGGCATGAGTTGACGATGCGCAACTAGATTCTTGTTTCCCTATTCAAAGGAGCATAGGGGAAGGTATTGTGTCGTCCGGTGTCTTGGTATCTGCTCCACCTTGCCATGGATCTACTTCCACAAAGTGTGTGTCGAATTCCTCTATAAGGAGGTCTTCTGTACAGTTCTTTGAATGGTGCTGGATCGACCGAAGATAAGCCAAGAAAGGAGTTGATCAAATCCGCGTTAAGCTGTAAAACTTGGCCCCGAATCTTTACTTCGCTGCCTGTGGTTTTCGGCGACCAGTTGGCGTAAAATTCTCTTGTAAAATCAAGATTACATTCTCCCATGTCGCGGAAGATGAAATCTTGATTCAATGCCATGATTTTTGCCAACATACGCGGTTCCTTCTTCGCTAGGTTGTCCTTGTTGATCAAGTCGACATGAACATATTTGCTTTCCTTGTTGTTCCTATACCATTATTTGGCTTCCTCCTTAAGAACCCATTTTATTCCAAACATTCGGCGGGGTAATTGCATTGAGGATGATTCTCCTTGGTCCTTGCGACCTCTTTTCTTGCCCTCTTGGGATGTGGTAGCCTTATCTTGTCTCGCTTTAGGTGCCATTGTTCCTAAGATTTAAACGATATTACATGTTAGCATCAACTCAATGGAAACAATCTATAAACAAGCCATTGGGGTAACACCCCACACTTAGGTTCGTTGATACAAATCAGTGAAGTGAAAGTGGTCGATTACTTAGACTTCGTTGACATACGTATAAGGAGCTATATTCTGATAAGAAAATCAGTGATGTATCACTTCTTGCAACCTTTGCAATACGTTCATGTTAGGTAAAACAAGACTACTACATAGGGGTTTCATCATGGTATAGTTTCTATCAACAATTACAACCTCCTATGTCGGTAGGCAACTATAAGTCTTATCCCGATGAACGGGATCTTCTAACATGTAGGTATACAAGTGACAAGACTATGAAATGTTCATAACCATAGCAATTCCGCAAAGAATATGACAATGCAATTAAAACCAAATTCAAGTCGGAAACAAGTCAAGATTATCCTAACGTACATGTTCACTCACATGGTTGTGCATCAACAATTCAAACACTTTAACATCACCAATATTTCGTAAAGATGTAGCAATTCATGATAGACATAGAAACGTAGTAATTACGAGAAATAGATGAAGAATAAAAGAGTACTTATGTGATTGAAGCCTTTGGAGATGTTCTTGTGAATTGAAAGAGCAAAAAGAAAAATTTTGAGATGATTTGGAGTGGATGTGCGGTGCCTTTAGGTCAAGTTTCAATGTGTTTATGTTTCAAGACTAAGTCCCCTTTATATAGGAAAAGAATGGGTCGGGTTTTGACCCATTTAAAATCAGTTTTGGAGACAAAAAAGGACCATAGGCGGCGCCTTTAGCTTTGCCTAAGCATGGTATAGGCGGCGCCTAATGCAAAGCATAAACTAGCATAGGCGGCGCCTAGTGTAATGCATAAAGGGACCATAGGCGGCGCCTAGTGCATGGCATATGAGATTCCGAGACCAAATGCTTTTGCATAGGCGGCGCCTATGCTATAGCATACTTGAGCATGGGCGACGCCTATGCCTTTGCACACTAGAATCCGAGACCTTAGGTTATAGTATAGGCGTTGCCTTGTTCGTGGCCTAGTTTTACCTAGGCCTAGCCTTGATCGATGCCTCTTTTGTCATGAGCAATGCTCAATCCATAGCCTTATGCATCTTTATTCCAAACTTACCACCTTTCCCATACACTACGTCCAAATCGTCATTTGAAACCAATCTCCTCGTTGAATACCTCTTGCACCTATATTTGCTCAAAACCAATAAAAACTATTAGTACGATGGGTTGCCTCCCACCAAGCGCCTTAGTTTTGGTCGTGGCACGACTCTTATTTTTGGATTTTTGTTTATCAAAAGCAAAACACATATTAAAAAAAATGAAAGACGATAAATGATAAACGATAAACGATAAATGATAAACGATAAACGATGGGTTGCCTCCCATCTAGCGCCTTATTTATTGTCGTGGCTCGACGTAGTTACCTCGAGTACTTAGACTTCGTCGAGATAAGTGATGGCCATATAATTCATCGAGTCAAGAGGACCGATATAAGGTTTAACACGTTGACCATTCACCTTGAAGACAACACCATTATTGTCTTCCAATTCAACTACTCCAGACGAGTAGACTTGGATAACTTTGTATGGACCAGACCACGTAGACTTTAACTTACCTGGGAACAGCTTCAATCTAGAGTTGAAGAGAAGCACCATATCATCCTTTTGAAAGTTTTGTCGAACAATCCGTTGATCATGATACTTCTTCATCCGCTCCTTGTATAGGTCCGATCTTTCATATGTATGGAGATGGAACTCATCTAATTCGTTCAGCTGCTCCAACCTCAGATTCATCGCATCACCCCAATTCAAGTTCAATTGCTTCAATGCCCACAATGCCTTATGTTCGAGCTCGATGGGTAAGTGACAATCCTTCCCATAAACTAGTTGATAAGGAGACATGCCAATGAGTGTTTTGAATGCAATCCCATACGCCCATAGTGCATCATCTAGCTTCCGAGACCAATCCTTCCTATTAGCATTGACCGTCTTCGCAAGGATTTGCTTGATCTCCCGATTGGAAACCTCTACTTGTCCACTAGTTTGTGGGTGATAAGGTGTGGCTACCTTATGTTGCTTGACTCCATACTTGGCCAACACGGATTTGAATAGCTTATTGCAAAAGTGAGATCCTCCATCACTTATGATAGTACGTGGTACTCCAAAGCGAGAGAAGATATTCTTCTTTAAGAATGCTACAACACGCTTTCCTTCGTTGTCAGCCAACGCTACAGCTTCAACCCATTTCGAGACATAATCTACAGCAACTAAGATGTACTTCATTCCAAACGAATTCACAAATGGACCCATGAAATCGATACCCCATACATCAAAGAGTTCTACCTCAAGAATTTTGGACATGGGCATCTCATGGTGTTTCGAAATATCACCTTGACGCTGACATTGGTCGCACCTTCTAACATAGTCATAGGCATCTCTAAATATCAAAGGCCAATAGTAACCACTTTGCAATACTTTTCTTGCCGTCCGATTACCTGCATGATGTCCTCCAACTTGGGAAGTGTGGAATGCTTCCAAAATATTAGGCACCTCTACATGGGATATACATCGTCGAATAATACCATCCGCACATCGTCGAAACAAATATGGCTCATCCCAATAGTAGTGTTGTACGTCATGCATAAACTTCCTCCTTTGGTGGTAAGATAAATTGGTAGGTATCACATTACTCACCACGAAATTTGCAAAGTCGGCATACCATGGTAATTTTTCCATTGTTGTCGCTAATATCTCCTCGTCAGGGAATGCATCATCAATCTGAATTTCAGGTTGCGCCACATGCTCATTCTCGAGTCTAGATAGGTGGTCGGCCACTTGGTTCTTGCAACCTCTTCTATCTCTGAACTCAAAATCGAACTCTTGCAGCAGCAATACCCATCGAAGTAGTTCCTTTGGGCTTCATTTAGGACCTTACTCGCATAGTAGATAGGATGAAATAGCATCTCCTTTCTCTGACCAAGCACAGCTCCAACGGCTACACCACTAGCACCACACATGACTTCGAACGGGAGAGACCAATCTGGTGCTACCATGATAGGGGCTTCAATGAGTTTTCCTTTGAGGCATTCGAATGCCTTTAAGCAATCTTCATTGAAGTCAAACTTCGCATCTTTCTCCAAGAGTTTGCACAATGGACTAGCAATTTTGGAGAAGTCTTTGATGAACCGACGATAGAAACTTGCATGGCCGAGAAAACTACGAACTCCCTTCACCGAAATTGGAGGCGGTAGCTTCTCAATAACCTCTATTTTTGCTCGATCAACCTCAATCCCTCTTTTGGAGATCTTGTGCCCAAGAACGATACCTTCTTTTACCATAAAGTGGTACTTCTCCCAATTCAGCACTAGGTTGAATTCTACACATCTTTGCAATGCCATGCTTAAGTTTGCCAAGCATGCTTAAAAAGATTCACCAACAACTGAAAAATCGTCCATAAATACCTCCAAAGTGTCTTCAACCATATCAGAAAAAATAGACATCATACAGCGTTGAAAGGTGGTTGGTGTATTACATAACCTGAATGGCATACGTTTGAAGGAAAACGTACCATATGGGCATGTAAACGTTGTCTTGTCTTGGTCTTCGGGTGCAATACAAATCTGATTGTAGCCTGAATAACCATCCAAGAAACAAAAACATCTTTTCCCCGCTAATCGATGTAGCATTTGGTCCATGAATGGCATTGGGAAGTGATCTTTGAGTGTCCAAGAATTCAGATTTCGGTAGTCCATGCATACTCTCCATCCAGTGATGGGTCTTAGCGGAATAAGCTCATTCTTCACATTCGCGACCACCGTCATGCCTCCTTTCTTGGGAACACATTGTACCGGGCTTACCTATGTACAATCAGAGATTGTATATACAACTCCTGCGTCTAACCACTTGATAATTTCTTTCTTCACCACTTCTCTCATAGGTGGGTTTAGACGCCTTTGATGCTCAATGGTGGGTGTGCAATTTTCTTCAAGCTGAATCTTGTGTGTACAAATCACAGGTGGAATACCAATAATATCCGCAATGGTCCATCCAATGGCTCTAATATACTTCCGTAGAATAGCAATGAGAGCTGCAACTTGTTTCTCACCCAAATCGGCTACCACAATGACTGGAAGTGTGTTTCCGCTTCCTAAGAATGCGTACTTTAGATGACTTGGTAGCTCCTTCAATTCTAACATGGGTGGCTCTTCAATAGATGGCTTAGCTGGTGGTGTGGGTCGATTCTTGAGATCAAGGTCCAGCTTCTTGGGAGCATAGCGATATGTCCCTAATCCTGATAGAGCACAAATAGCTTCTTCACAATTTTCAGCATCCTCTTTCTCTCCATTCATGAGCACAACCGCTAAAGGGTCATCAATAATTTGCTCTTCTTCAAGTAATTCTTTTTCATCATCAAATAAAAGATCACCCACCGAAAATACACTCATATCTTTGGGTTTCTTCATTGATTTGCACACATCAAAGCGAACCACTTCGTCATTTATTCGGAATGAAAGCTCATTAGCTCTCAAATCAATGAGCACACTTCCTGTAGCAAGGAAAGGGCGTCCCAAGATTATGGGAACTTCTGAGTCTGCCTCACAATCCAAAATAACAAAGTCTGTCGGAAAGATGAATGAAGAAACCTTTACCAATACATCACATAAAATACCAACAGGTCGTTTTATCGACCTATCCGCCATGACAAGCCTCATGTTGGTTGGAGTAGGATCACCCAACCCCAACTCCTTATAGATTGATAATGGCATCAAATTGATGCTGGCTCCTAAGTCACATAATGCTTTGGCAAAATTCAAAGATCCAACGGTGCAAGGAATAGTGAAAGCTCCAGGGTTGGCTTTCTTCTGAACTATCGTTCGGGTAGTGATTGCGCTGCAATGATGAACATCTTCTTTCAACTCATAACTTGCTGCCCGCTTCTTTGTTAAAATATCCTTCATAAATTTCACATACCCAGGCATTTGTTCAAGTGCCTCCACCAATGGAACATTAATGGTCAGCTGCTTTAACATAGTCATGAATTTGCTGAACTTTGTATCATCCGCCACCTTCTTCAATCTTTGAGGAAAAGGTGGTGATGGGTATGGAATTGTTCTCTCCACAGCTTTCTTCTCCTCTTACTTCCGTTTTTCCACTTTTTTAGGCTGCACGTCGCTGGGTGTGACGTCCTTGACGTCTTTTGCGGACTCCTTTCCTATTGCGTTGTCATCCAAGTCCGCAGCTTCGTCAACCACTTGCTTGCCTTTTTCTGAAGTTTCCAGCACCGTACCACTTCTGATAGTGATGGCCATGCATGACCCATCATTCCTTGGGTTTTGCACAGTATCGCTAGGTAGAGTGCAGGCCTTTCTTTGATTGAGTGCTGCTGAAAGTTGGCTCAATTGCTGCTCTATTTGCTTGATTGAAGTGTAATGTGAATCAACTAATTGTTTCATGGAGGACAAATCATTAATTACCTCTGTTACTCCCGCGCTCGTTGCTTCCACTCCTTTCAATAATTTAGCCATCATGTCTTCCATACTTCCAGAATTAGATGTGGTGGTGTCACGTCTACCAGGGGGAACGTACAAACCACTCTTTTCATTCTTGTTCTTCCAACTACCTTGGTCCTTGTTTCCAGATTTATCATAATAGTTCCGACCTTGGTTTCCTTGGGTATTCCCACGGAAACCCCCTTGATTGTTCAAGTAGTTGGCCTCCTCTTCTGAATCAGATTCGTCTCTTCCTTTTGACACAATAGCTTTCACTTTTTCGGTCTTCCCTGATAATAAAGGCTTTGTAAGAAGATCCATTTGTGATTTCATATGCGCCATATCTTGATCACGTTCTTCTTCTCTTTTTCTTTGGTCTGCAGTCATGCCAATAGATAAAGTGGAGCTTGCTACCTCAGAATCCCTGGTATGTCAAGCTCTACTTCGTTTCGTCATACGATCTAGCATATTGCTTGCTTGACCAAAGGTGAGGTCCATAAAAGATCCTCCAGCTGCATTATCCACCACTGGTTTAGTTATTGAATTCAAGGCTCTATATAATATCTCCATTATGTGAACATTGGTCATATGATGGTTTGGGCATCTCGCTAGCTTTGTCTTGAACCTCTCCCATGTTTCATGAAGAGCTTCAATGGGAAGCTGACGGAAGTTGCTGATTTCATCTCTCAATTGTGCTCTTTTGGATGGCGGAAAGAATCTTTCTAGGAAAGCGTCTCTCAATTGCCTCCAATTTGTAATAGAATCAGGAGTCAGCCCATTCAACCATAGAGTTGCCTCCCCAGACAGAGATAATGGAAATAGACGTAATCGAATTGCATTCTGACCAACACCAGGATTTTCAAACGACTTGCATGTAGAAATAAAGTTGATGAGATGCATATTCGGATCATCACCTGCTAGTCCACCAAATAATCCCTTGAGTTGCAATAACTGAATCATGGTGCTTGTGATGTTGAACTTGGCTCCGGGCACTAATGGTGGAGGAATAATGGCTCCTGTGGCTCCGGCTCCATCAAGATCATCATCGTCGTCGTTAAAAGCTGGTTGCATGGGTTGGTGATCATACCTAAACCGATCTTGTCAACCTCTTCTGTTGGCAGGTGTTATGATTTCAGCATCACGCCTTGGGTTTAGTAACTCATCATCACCTAAATCCTCATCGTCAGGATTTGCTGTTCGCCCAGGGTTATCAATGTTTTGTTGGTGTACTTGAGTGGCAGCAAGAGCAGCTAATCTCGCTTGCTCCTGTTGAGCAGCCATCCTTTCGATTTCTGCTTGTTCTTCCATTCTGCCAATACGTTGTGGTTCAGGATTGATAGGTAATAATGGTTGACCAGAACTTCGAGTATAGGGCATGCACTAAATAAAAACCTGCAGTAAACAAAAACAACAACTAAAAGTAAAAGTACGAGAATCTTTGACCAAAGGGTCTAGTAATTATCACAAACTTAATTGACACTTGTATTCCCCGGAAACGGCGCCAATTTTTGATAACGCTCAATCTACAGCTCTCGTAGAGTGTAAAGCGGTCGCTAGCAAATATAGAACCCAACTGGGTTGGGTATCGATCCCACAGGGAATAGCTTGGTCAACAAGTAAGCAAAGGTTACTAGACTTTTGGTGCAAGTCTCGTAAAAAGGGGGGATTGTAATGTGTAACCAAAATATTAAAGTAAAAACTGAAAATAGCAAAGTAAAAAGAAAGAATAGATATTAAGTTGTAAACAATGAGAATTGAAGCGTTGGGTTTATGTCCACCTTCTGAGTTATACGTCTCTATTGGCTATGAGTGTGTTGAATTCTGACATGCATGTGCTTATAGAGAATTGTATTCGATGGTAAATCCAGGCGTCTTTCGACCTATTCGAGGATTATTTCACTTTAACTCTTTCGATCTTAAAGCGTGTCTAACGGTACGAACTCTCCAAGAGGTTAATCCAGTTACGGCACTAACTGTTTAATAGGGGATGGGACCCTACTACCTTGACACTATCTCTTTTCCAGACAAATAACCTTTCTTTCGACAAGTTAAATGTTATACTGGCATATTCTTGCGTTTGCAACCACAAAGAATTTAGATTAAGATGAAGAGAATAATGATATAAGCAGCATACATGTCACGAACTCACAAGCTCATAGTAATAGATAGTACCTCATTCGGCTTCCATAACCCCAACAGAGAAGTTTAGTTACCCATGAATGCGAAGGAGATCACGATTGACATTGTTATTATACCACAATAATGATTAATTTCGTGTAGCACAAGAGTGGTAGGCATTTAGGCGTGAATTCCTAGGCAAAGTAACGATTCTCTTGTTGCGGAAATTAAGAATAGATGAATAGAAGAAGAATAGAATTAATGGAAAGATTAGAAGTAGTAGTGAATGTATAATAGAAGGATGGAAAGATGATTGTAAGAATCTGAATGAATAAAAATCTCTAGCATGATAGGGTATTTATAATACCCATATCCTAATCCTACTAAGCTAATGAAATACTTAACCAAATCCTACTAAGCTAATGAAATACTTAACCCAATTGTACTAGGTTAATGTAACATTATCCAAATCCAAATAAACTAATGAAATTCTTAACCCAATTGTACTAGGTTAATGTATTATTATCCTAATCCAAATAAGTTACTGCAAGTCCCCAAAGTCTTCAGAAATGTTGTTTTAGCCCGGGACAGATTTTTCATGCATCACTTTTGGTCCTTATGCGTCCAAGCTTCCTTTTCTCCTTCCGTGAAGCTTTCTTTGGCATCAAGTAATCCATAAAATGCTGAATTCTGCATCATTTATACCTGAAACTTTGTTAATCATGTTCGTTAGCTCACTTACAGGAAAAAGGACTAAAAGTGCATGAAATATATAATTTGTCCTCAAAACATGGCACAAATATGGGCAAAATATATTGATATAGGCGCGTAATATCGCCTATCATCACTATCATAGGGGTGCGTGATGTAAACTGAGTATAAAGAAGGTTAAAATTAAAAAAAAAAATGCAAGGCTAGGTGTGGTAGAAAAAGAATAAGAAAAGAAAAATTATGAAAAAAATGAAAGACTAAAGGACCGCTCCCAACCTGAATTTGCTTCCAGAAAGAAAGAAAGAAAGAAAGAAAGAAGTTAAAGGTTGATAAGTAAGACCCCAAAAATAGTGTAGTGCAAAGGAGGCTTAGTCGCTTTAAATATCCTTACGTATCATACCATCCCCAAGCCTACATTACAAGCTGAAGAAAAGTCCAATAGTGATCCTAGCTTAACTGTCTGGAAGCCTCAGTAATGGAAATAAGGGCAAGCTTATGGTATTTGGCACACATTGACTAGAACTTCTTTCTGAGAGTGAGTGTCTCTTGACTGTCCCTACATTTACGTGCTTGATTTCATATATGAGTGAAGAGAGACTTCTTTGTTGTAAGGGCACATCGGTTGCATTGCCAGCTGCTTACTTGTTTGGGTAGTGTAACTTGTACATATGCATGGTTATTGTTGCTAATTTGATGTCATATCTTGATTCCTTTGTGTCGCATTATGGATATTCAATACTATACACAGTTAAGGTTAAAGTGCTTGAACTTGGAGAAGGTGATATGTTTAGAACTAAAACTGATGATTGACTGTTATATGTGTTTTACATTATCTTGGTTAAACACCGTGGTACTATAATATGTTAGTTTCTTGAGGACAAGCAATTATTTTAAGTTGAGGGTGTTGATGTGTGAGCTTGATGCTAGCACATTTAAGGCTTTTAACTCAAAATAATTGAAGATTCTTAAGCAACTTTTGGTGTTTTTGATTGTTTTCTCTGTGATAGTGCAGGTGAGCTAAGATGTATGAAAACCAACGACAACTAATTCAAAAGATCTAGATTTTGAGTAAGCATCCATGAAGATTACAATTGACGACATGTCTGATAGGTCGTCAACTTTGTGAATAGCCATCAGGAATATCGTCAGCCAAAGATAGTGCATGGGAGTTAGAGTAGAGAAGTAATGACATTTTCTGAAAAGCCGTCAACTTCCTAATAAGCCGTCAGGACTTGTCATCAGATGAAGGCAGAAAACATGGAATTTGAAGAGCAGTTGACGACATTTTCTGATAAGTCGTCATATTTCTTATAAGTTGTCACACGTGTCGTAACACATATCGTCAGATTGGTGATAAGTCATCACAAATGTCGTTAGCTAAAGGAGAAAAAATATGAATTTTTAATTTTGAATTTCCTTTAAGTTACAGATATAAACAGCTTTTAGGGTTTAATGAGGAGAAAAAAAAGGTAGAACTTATTCCAAAGGCGAAGTCACCTCTTTTTGGGTCTCTTAACTTAGAATTCCATTTTCAATTCTTTGATTGAGTTGTGGGATATTCTTCTTGAACTTGGAAGAGAATCAACTTCAAACTTCATCTGTTGTAAGTTTAATTTCTATAAATGATGAATACAATTGTTGCTATCTCTTTCTATATCATGTTGAACTAAAACCCACAACTGGGGTTATGGGATCTATGATTATTCCTCCATGGATTTAATAGTTGGTTAGGGTTTAAGTGGTTGTGGGGACATCTTGATAATTCCTTTGTAATGATAGTTATCTATTGGTTACAAACAATAGATCCGGCCTTATGTTGATTTGCTCGAACTGAGAAATAAACTAAAGGTAGCAAATTATCAATGAGGATTTAGGAAGGTTAAGTTCTCATCTAATGATTAATGTCATAACAAGATTGATCAACTCAAGATAAAATCAATATGAATAGAATGTTTTCCTAAGTTCGAGAGAATTAGGGAGTTCAACATCTAGGTAGGTTGAGAAACACTTAGATGGACTGTCAAAAATGATAATTTGGTGTTTCCCGCAAGTTATGAGAACCTAATACTACGTTTATTATTCAATGGGGATTAATAATCATAGTGATCACAACCCTAGTTTCTCTCTATCATTTAATTGAAGCATTGAAATTTTAGCTTTGAGTTCTGAGCAAGTTAAAACTTTAACAATTGTTTGATTGATACAAACCCCCCAATTAATGGAAACCATCACCTATTAGTTAGTTTATTCACAAATAGACTTGAATAACACCATATTCCCTGTGGGATTCGACCCCAACCTAGTGGGTTATATATTTGACACTGACCGCTTGCTATCTCGTAAGAGAGGTGTAATTTGGGCGTATTAGTATGGTTTGGTAATGGAACCCTAAATGGTATAAATGGCTAAAATGGTTTTGGAATGATTAAAATGGTAAGGCTTGGTGGTCATGGTTATGGTTAATTAAACTTCCTTATGGGGTACAAGGGAATCCCCCAAGCAAACATGGTAATAGAACACTTGTGGGGTGCATGGGATTCCCCCAAGAAAACATAATAATGAAACACTTTAGGGGTATACGGGATTCCCTCAAGTTAACTTGATAATGTAATCGATGGTTACATGGGAACCTCTCTACATAAAAGGTTTGGCTAAGGACATTGCTTGCAAGCTATAGTCAGTATGATGATACCACTACTCATAGCCTTGGTTAATAATAATGGTATAACGGTTTGGTTGGATGGGAATGATTTTAATTGGGCAATGATGGCGGGTGTGATAACTTACCGTGAAGGTGTGAGTTCAATGGATAGACACTGGAAACTCATATTTTTAAATGAGGATTGGTCATACCAACCTTATATGATACTAAGAGGTACATGGGAATCCTCTAAATACACTATACATATGTATCATAGAGAGCGAAGGGTAACCGGGGATCCCCTACTCTTATGGTATCTCCGGGTCGTGCGACTACACGCATCGAGGCCCGTTTATGGGGTTACACTGGACCCATATATCCCGTGGATGGTTCTAGGATAGTTAAGGTAAACATAACCAGTTTAATGGTTTTAAGTGCATGCTAAACCCGATTTCCTTTCCTGGCATGGTATTGCATACATATATATACACACACTCACACACATATATATATGTATATATATGGTTGGTTCACTTGGTTTTAATGGTTGGAATTACTTTATCCTTATCTGGAGCTTATTGCTAGCGTTCACCTGCTAACCCATCTTCAGGCCGCTATTTCTCCATGTGATACAGTAACTAGCCATTCTAATCCTCCTACTTAGTGTTTGAATTTGGGATCGGTTAATCGATTAAAGTGGTGAGCTTCCACGCTCCACAAGTCTCCATTTCATATCATGGATGTTTTTACATACTTTGATTACTTTATAGATCTTGGTTTTAGCTACGGTTGGGGCATATCCCAACGAGATATTGGTTTTCTATTTGATAGATGCTTTTCTGGAACTACTTTGGGTTGGAATGGGCGGTGTCAGTATTGGTGTCAGCCTTAGTATTGGCATTGGTATTAGGGCTGAAACCCTTGGACAGTATTTTTGGTTGTTCCATTCTCTTTTATTATGTTATGGAAATGAACTTGGTTGTTGTTTCGTTGTTGGTTAAGGTTTGGTTTAGTTATTGGCTGGGTTTGGATGGTTGGACTTGTTTAGGTCGGTCTCGGTCATATACCTATCCCAGAGTTTTAATTGGACAATTATACTATCTTGTTATATGCTCAAAATTCAGTTGACTCAGGGTAGGCAGCTGGAGGTTGGGTAGGTTAATAAGGGTGGTCCCTGGTCCAAATCGAACTTGGGATGCCCATTACGATGAGGCCTTGGGTCGGGTTGGGTCGAGTTATATAACCTTTTGTTGACCCACATCATTCTTTATTTGCATAAGAACGAGATCCAAAACCTGTTTGTGCTTAACCTCACCTCCAAGAGACGATTTAACCACTTCTTGGATGATTATCCCTCCACCTCCAAGTGCAAAAGGCAAACTCCTAAATTGGCCAGCCGGTGAATATCCTTCACCAACCTCTTTTCTCCTCCTCAACGTGAGATAAACTCCCTATGGACAACCTAATAAGACCATCAGCAAGCAGACCCATATTGTAATCCTTAAGAAATTCGCGCCACCGGCTTTGCTTGAGAGTCAATTCTTTCTATGTAAACACATACTGCAAATTTTTATGATTTGAGTAGATATCCACGTGCACCCCATACAAATAGTGACGCCAAATTTTCAAAGAAAAAACCACAGCCACCATCTCTAGATCATGAGTCGGATAGTTTCTCTTATGAACTTTAAGCTGCCTAGAAACGTAAGCCTCTACTTTCCCATGCTGCGTCAAAACACAACCTAAACCCACATGGGACACATCACAATACACAATGAACCCCTCAATACCCTCGGGTAGAGTCAAAACAGGAGCATAAGTTAACTTGTTTTTCAACTTCTCAAAACTTCCCTCACAAGCATCAGACCTTAATAATTTTATCTTTTCCTAACTCAACCTTGTAAGCAGAGCAGCAATAGATGAGATGTTCTACATAAATATCCTATAATAACCTGCCAAGCCCAACAATCTCCTAATGTCAAATGGAGTAATGGGTCTAGGCCACTTCTTAACCGCCTCAATCTTTTGCAGATCCACCTTGATCCCTTCACTGGATACAACATGCCCCTTCACAACACTTAGCTAAAATTCACCCTTATACAATTTCGCATACAACTTCTGATCCTTTAAGGTATGCAACACAATTTGGAGGTGCTTTTCTTGTCTCTTCTTACTTTTGGAGTACACCAAGACGACATCAATGAAGACTATAATGAACAGACCCAAAAAATGTCTGAAGACCCGATTCATAAGGTCCATGAAAGCAGCTAGAGCATTAGTCAACCCGAACAACATAATGAAGAACTCATAGAGACAATATTTGAAAAGCAGTCTTGGAAATATTAGCATCCCTAATCTTCAACTGATGATAACCCGAACGAAGATTATCTTAGTGAAACACTTAGCACCATGAAGCTGGTCAAAGAGGCCATCAATTCTAGAAAGAAGGTACTTATTTTTCACGTTGACCTTATTCAACTGATAGTAATCTATACACATCCAAAGAGACCCATTTTTTTTCGGCACAAAAAACACATGAGCATCTCAAGGATAAATACTAGGACAGATGAAAACCCTTTCAAGGAGATCCTTTAATTGCCCTTTTAGTTCTTTTAGCTCTGCCGGAGCCATCCTATAAGGAGGAATGAAAATAGGATGAGTATCTGGTAGAAGATAAATTCAAAAATCTATTTCACTATCTGGAGGAATCCTAGGAAGATCGTCTGGAAAAACTTCAGGGAATTCATTTACTAATGAAAATGTACTGTTGGGAGAGACTTTTAGAGTTGGAATCCTTGACACAAACTAGATGATAAAAACACCCCTTGGATATCAATTCTTGATCCCTAAGGTAAGAAATAAACTTTTCTTTTAGTAATAGGGAAATCCCCTCCTATTTAATTACCGGTTCATCAAAAAAATAAAAAGTGACCTTTCAAGTCCTACAATACAGAGAAGCATAGCATGAATAAAGCCAATTCATCCCTAAGATTATATCAAAATCCACCATATCAAGCTCAATTAAATCTACCAACATCTCCCTATGAAAGATGAACACCACACACCCCTATAGAATTTTCTAGCAATAATAGACTCACCGATAGAACCTTAAAAGGGGTCAGAAATACTTTCAAGACCAGAAACAAAGTGTACAGCCACGTAAGGAGTCACATAAGATAGGGAAAACTGGGATCAAACAAACAATAAACATTATGGGAGAAATATTGTGACATGCTAGTGACAACATCAGGGGATGTCTTAGAATCCTGGCAAGTGGAAACTGCATACAGATAATTCCAACTAGTTCCCGTCCTTGAAGTAGTTCCCTTAACTATAGGACCTGGTAAAGTGGCAATCGGGACCTTGGATAATTTCATCATATATAACCAAGTTGGCCACAAATAAAGCACAAATTCCTTTCCTCCTCACAATATCAATAATAGATCTGCCCACAAAAATGGCAGAATAGGTAAAGTGGGTCCGGCAGATCTCCACTCATCTGAGATTAGGCACCCTGTGTGTTAGGACCATTGCTAAATTGAAAATGCCAATTATATGAAGTCTTAGGATAAGGAGCACTATATAACGAATAAGAATTTCCCCAATTCTTCTTCTTGGGCTATTGCATACCATTATTTCCACTGTTTTGTTGATTTGAACCCTGATCTGCATACTTAAACTTCTTATTGTGCCTTTCCCCATTTCTACTTATTTTTCTTCTCGTCATCCACCTATGTATATAAACCGTTAGCTTAGATATGTCCATATCATTATTCAGCATAGAAGCCTTACACTTAAACACCAAATCACGGGATAGACACAATGCAAACTTTCTTATGTAGTACATCATACTAGAAACAAGCTCAGGAGCATAAGGAAATAGTTGGGTGAACTTCAGTGCATATTCCTTAACACTCATCTTACCCTACTTCATATTAACACTCTCTTCATCTTTAGCTTCCTTCAACTCTTAAGCAAAGAATGATCAAGAAAGGCACCCGGGAACTCATCCCACACCGTTGGCTCGACATCTTCACCCCTTAACTTTTTCTAGTCCTCATACCACTAATAATCCATTTTCTTTAACTGATAAGCTGTAAACTCAGCCTCTTCTAAATCACTAATATGCATAACTCTAAAGATCTTTTCTATCTCATCAATAAACACCTGAAAATTCTCCTCAACTGTAGAACCTATAAAGGCTGGGTATTTAGCCTAATAAATTATCCAACTCGAGTAACCTTAGATGATCTAGTGATAGGATCAACATGGTTAGACCAACCAGACTGTGATGTCATAATCTGAGCAAGCAAGTGGATGAACTGATGAAACTTCGCATTCGAGACCTCTCCCTGGGGGGACTGAGTAGCACTAGTTTAGGGAGCCCGAGGAGGACTAGTGGGGACCATTGGGACCTTAGGTGAAGCATTAAATTCAGGAGTACGGTCCCTATACTGAGTTTGCATCCCATGGGTAGGGTAAACTTCCTCTTTATTTACACCGATTGGGAGGGAGGTTCCAACTGAGTTACTATAATCTCCAGATCTTCATGGATTCTTGATCTGAAATGAGAGTAGGCCAGGAGTTTGAGAAATCTTAAAGTAACTGGACTCTCTAGCACGAAATAGAACACAAAGAAGGGAAACATTCCAAAATACCTCATAGCCTCCCCTTTAGAGGTGTGGCATACTACACACCCATAAAAAGAACTCTACTCGACATGACTTTGTGGACACCAGTGACCCTAAACTGTGTTTTGATATCAATCTTGTCATGACCTGAACCAAGACCCTACTGTGACGGGTATCCCAAGCCAACCAATACCGGAGATGGCCCCCCTCCCACCTTAAACTTAGATCAAGAGCACAATAATAATAAAAAAACTGTGGAAGCTAACTAATAGAATAAAAGAGATATAAAAGCCAAAAGGTAGGTTTGAGATTCCAAAACCAGTTCGACAAAGAAAATGCTCAATATTTTCCACAAAGCCTCTAAACCAAGAAGTACTAACCAAGTCCGGTCATGATCCTGACTATGACAAAAGAAAAATAAAAGAAAACACTGAAACCATATAAGACTGAAAGATAACAGGCCTTCAGAATGAGTGGAGGGCTCACCACTTCAACAACTGTCTAGCCAGAGTACCAAACCACAAACGTTGCATAGCGTCACAAGAAAATACCTTAGAACTTACATCATGAAATGATGTAGCATCCGTAAATAGTTAATATAGAGAAAACTGGCATGCAACCCAAGAAAAAGGATAAAATATTTACATTTACCAAAAAACAGTCATAAATCACATGCACCACAATTATAAATATATATAGGATGTCGGGAACATGACCATCAAAAATGTAATCTTAAACTATGTAGCTCGTACCAGCCTAAAGCCACCTACGAGCTATATGGGTCCAACTCTTCCTGCCGGAAGGGCCCTAGTCTATGTTAATCGCATGTTCCGAGGAAATGTCTAAATAAACCAAGGTGATAACCTACCAAAATATACTGTGTAAAACAAACACAGTGGTCATAGACCCCCAACGTCCACAAACATGGTTTCTAATGTTAGTCCCTCTAGGACTACAATTTCTTAGTGAGCTACACAATTTCCTTTAAGCTCAATTAAAATGTTTTTCACTGACAATTAACCATGGAGTCATTTATTAAGGCATTTTCAACTTGGTATTATCATATAAATAGACTTTCAAGCTATTCCAATTATGTCATACCATATTCATAATTCATTTAACAAGTTAGACTCTAAAAATCCATTTAAAATCAGTAACCATATCCACCAAGGGCGTTTCCAAAACCTTTATACCATTTTACCATTTATTTCTATGCAAATTTTCCAGTGAATGATTTAGACACTATGAAATCCTTAATTATAATCTAAAACATGATATGGGTTGTGGTTCATGTCATTATAATCATGAAAAAATCTATAAACATTGAGAAACATTGCCAAATTTCCCCTATTACCATGAGATCCAAATTCAGTTCACATTCCACCATTTAAACCATTTAGAAACTATTAAAGCATGGGAGATTCAATGCTAGTGTAAAACAACCAAAGACCCTCAACACTATTTCAAACTAAGCAACCATGAAACATGTATACATTAAGTAATTTTGATTCAATAATATAATAGGTAAAATCAAGAGTGTCCAACATGCCTGAATGATGAAAGAATTTCGAGAGGGATTGGGGTTTAGAGCCCTAAGAATTGAATTCTAAAGGAAACACTCACTTGGGAATTGAAAAGGGGAAAAGAATGATGATAATTTTGTCCATTGGTGAGAAATAAGGATTAAAGTATGTTTAATGTCGTTTTAAAAGGAAAAGAACCAAAAATTCCTCATCCCAAATCAAAAAGAACAAGAATTGACGTTTTGATAAGGGTATGGCAAGCCCTTATCATGGTGCGACAAGGGCATGCCACGCTCTTATCGCGGTGCGATAAGGGCATTCCACGCTCTTATCGCGGTGCGACAAGGGCATGACACGCTCGTATAATGGTGCAACAAGGGCGTACCACGCTCTTATCGCGGAGCAACAAGGGTGTGGCACATTCTTATCGAAGAGCGACAAGAGCGTGGCACACTTTTATCATAGACTTTCACCGGTTTAACATAAGATTGTGTCACTCCTTTGTGGCACGACCTTATCATGGACCCTTACTATTTTGGGATCCCAATATGACCTAAAACGCACGCCAAAAATTCAAAAATGCTCCGTAAGGATCCCGTTACCTTTCCTCATCATGATGCATGTCAAAAATTATCGTTAAGCATGAGGGAAGGTCCAAAATAAATTATTTGAAATATTAAATTATGCATCTTAAAATGTTAGTCAAATAATTTCATGCAGGTTGATCTCGAAAAGTGAAATAATGACAAGTAAAAACGAATGGAGGAATTATAATTTATTGGTTATATAAAGCTCTCTTTATTTATAGAAGAATAAAAAATTGAATGAATGTCATTAATATCTTCTTAATTATTAAAAATACCACTTATTTGGGAAGAAAACAAAAATACAAGAACCACTAGAAATGGATGAATAATATTTAGAAAGTAAATTATAAATTTATAATGTTATTAGTTATCACTTTGTTTGGTAGCTAGACTAAATTATCCGGAGATTATAATTTCTAGATTAGTTTATACCATATGAGATGTGATATAAAATAATTTCATGTTGAATTGGATAAGATGGATGTCTCAAATTAAGTTTTGCATTAGATTTATACTATATTTGATTGATGGTATAAACTAATAGGGTAATAAATTTATGAGATAATGCATAAATATGACCCTAAACTTGACACCAAATTATAACTTTGACCTTAAACTTTGACAGTGCACAAATATGACCTTTAACTAGTCGAAACTGCACAAATATGACCTCCGATCCTACGTGGCAAAACATGTGTTCAACATGCAAAACTCGGTGCGTCCAGCTTAAAATGTAAGGGCATAATACATAAATATGACCCTAAACTTGACACCAAATTATAATTTTGACCTTAAACTTTGAAAGTGCACAAATATGACCTTTAACTATTCAAAACTGCACAAATATGACCTTTAAATAACTTTCAATATTATTTTTTCATTATTTTTGGCTCAAGGATTAAAATGGCATCTAATTTCTTTTGTCATTGCGGAAAAAGAGCAATATTGAAGATTTATTAATTAGGTGGGTCAGCCTCATACGAAAAAATTGTGCGGGAATGTATATATATTATAAAGAAGAGGGTGAATTTAAGTTATATAATATATCTAAATATAATTTATTTAAATATTAAATTAAATATAAAACTATACTAATAAAAAATTATAGTTTTAATAAAACTATTAAATTAACATTATTAAGGATAGTAGTAGTAGTATATTAAATTAACGTTATCAAATTAATATTATTAAAATATTATTAAATTAACGTTATTAAATTAACGTAGGGGCGGACCTACATAGTTGCCATGGGGTTCACTCAAACACCCTCGGTAACAAAATTATGTTTTATATATAAGGTAGAAAATTTATATTTATGTACGTATATTAATGTTGAGCCACATGAAACAAGGCACTTAGATAGCCCAGTGGTGTTATTTGCTCTTCTTGGGCGCTTCCTTCATCCTACTATGCGGGTTCGATCCTTAAATAAATAAGAAAATTATCACTACTAGAAATTCGCTAATTTTTGACTAAAATTTTTGACTGAAAAAAAGTAGTCAAAACTTTCAGACTACTTTGATCGAAAATTTTATTTTTTGATTTATTTTTTTTACAAAATATTATTCCGATACTATTTGTGACTTCAACAGTTAGAATCTTTGGCGGAAAATTACACGAAATGTATATTCCAACTACTGTAGTCAGAAATATAAATAATTAAATAAATATATTATTTTATATATAATTAGACCCTTATACAAAAATTAAATAATTATTTAAATAAATTTTTAAATATATATTTTCGACTACTTTAGTCGAAAGTATAAATAATTAAATAATTATATTACTAAATATATAATCAGACCATTATACAAAAACTAAATAATTATTTAAATAAATTACTAAATATATATTTCCAACTACTGTAGTCGAAAATATAAATAAATAAATAAATATATTACTAAATATATAATCAGACTCTTATACAAAAATTAAATAATTATTTAAATAAATTATTAAATATATATTTCTGACTACGGTAGTCGAAAAAAATAATTAAATAAATATATTACTAAACGTATAATCAAACCCTTATACAAAAGTTAAATAACTATTTAAATAAATTATTAAATATATATTTCCAACCACTTTAGTCAGAGATATAAATTATTAATTAAATATATTACTAAATATATAATCAGACCCTTATACAAAAATTAAATAATTATTTAAATAAATTATTAACCATGTATTTCCGACTACTGTAGTCGGAAAGTTAAATAATTAAATAAGTATATTATTAAATGTCTAATCAAACTACTATACAAAAATTAAATAATTATTTAAATAAATTATTAAATATATATATTCGACTATTGTGGTCAAAAATCTTAAATAATTAAATATATTAAATTACTTCCCAATGGAAGTAGTCAGAAATTTATACATTTATATAAAAATATAAGATAAACACATCGCAGCTCTCTCTCACTCTCTACTTCGTCTCTCTCTCTCACTCTCTTCGTGTTCTCTCCACTCTCTACTTGGGCTCTCTCTCACTCTCTACGAACACTCTCTACTTTATCTCTCTTGCACTCTCTACTTCGTCTCTCTCTAAGCTAGGGTTCCTGAACTTGACGACGTTCATTGTTCTCTCTCAAAAATTGATGAAGAAATTCCTATATTTACGGTAAAAATTTGTTCCATTTTCTGCAAGAGTTTATAAAGTTTAAAAATCTGTGAATCTGTGTTGGTGTTTGCTAAATCTGTGAATTTCTGTTTAGGCGCTTTACATGGAATCTCATTTTTGGCATGTCTACTATTTTGAAGATTATGGATTCATGTCTACTATTCCTTGTACAGTCGATTTTTACATATAGTAACATTCCAAAAAAGGGTTGCACTTAGAAAAAACTTAGGGAATAATAGTGGAAATTTGGGGGTTTTGGGTACTGAAATGTGTAGTGGAACATACGCTCCTTTTAGGTTCTTCAATATCTGGACACAACACCCTAATTTTCTGAATATTATAGCAGAAGTTTGGAGGAAAAACTTGTACCAAACGAGACGACACACAACTAGCTTTATTCTAAGCTTGTGATTACACCAAATAAGATAAATTATAGACTAGTGAGATTTAGAGAATTCTCAAAAATCTCAGTTAAATAATAAAGTTATTAACTATTGAAATGAAATAGACTCGAATTGAGTCCAATAATTAGCGATGATCCATATAACTGATGAATAGTTATACCAAACAAGAAACAAAGTTGGAGCTAATTGGAATCATAGGTTCAACTGAATTAATTCTTTGGCTCAATATATATGTGTATAAACTATAGACTAAAAAATATTAAAATACATTTATAAGATCACAGTCACTTTAAAATTAAAATTGTTGATTCTGATTTCGTACTTTCTGCTTCAAATTGGTAACAATGACTGGAAAGTTGCACACACATTTTGCTGATTTTCTTTACCAGTTACGTCTACATCAGCTCGTTGAATAATTTGATATGATCCTTTTTTTTTGTTACTTAGTAGTATTTATAGTTTTTATTTAGATCTTTCTTCAGCCAATCATCAATTTTCTTTCTTATTTTTCATAACATCTGAGTATGGCCAGAAAATATAGTATGTGGACTCCATCATAGAGATTTTTTTTCAAAAAAAAAAATAAATAAAAGTAAAAATACATCCTCTTTATTTTTATCAAATGATAAATAAATGGCATTGTCTTTGCCAACAGCTGACTATGCTATATGCCCTAAAATTTCAGCTCCAATTAAGATCATTGTGTAATGCTACAGTGGTCCATTGAAAAATATGCTACAGGGCATAAAGTTGACTACTCGGGAGGACATAAAAGTGTCATTCTTCAGTTTTACAAATCTCTTATGGGATCTGCTGCTCCCTCTTTATTTTCTATTAATAAAGCTATTATGAGGAAGGGTCCAGTTCTCAACCAACAATAAGGTTTCCAACTCTGTCAAGACATAACTGATGTAGAAATTCATTCTATCCGTTGTTCTATAGGTGACGACAAATAACCTGGGGTAGATAGTTTCAATGTACATTTTACCAAGAAAGCTTGGCCACTTATTCAAGGTAATTCTGGAGGTTGTTAAGGGATATTTCACTTCAAGCTTTCTGCATAAAGCTGTAAATTGTACTTCCATTATGTTGGTTGTAGAAACTCAATCCTGCAACCATAAAGGAGTATAGACCAATAACATGTTGCACCATTTTGTACAAAATTATTGCCCTCGTCTTGACAGCTCGATTACAAAATGTGATTCCCTCAATTGTTAATAAATCTCTATTAGTAGAGGCCAATATCGAGCTGTCATCGAGCTGTCTATATGACTCACCTGCTTGTGTTTTCTTTAGGTCCAGGATTTGCATTCCATTACTTCTGACTGCTGCTTGGAAGTCAGTGTGCAGTTATTCATCCACTTTCTTCTCAACAGGTTTGTGAGATTCTACTGCTAGTTATCTATTTTGTGACTTACTCCCTGTTTGGCTTTACATTCTATTATTTTGACCTTTTGAAAATAGTAGGCAGAGACTAGATGAGTGTTTTTTTTGTTTGGACATATTATGAGATATTAATAAATTTTCGACATAGGTATATTCGTAGGTTCCTTTCATTTTGTTTTTCCTCATCCATCACATGATGGTGTTGAACCAGTTGTAATGATTTAAGTGTAGAGATAGAAACAAAAGGTTCGTTGCTGGCTACTTTATTGAATCTCTTGGTTTTCTTATTATGTCCATTGCGTAGTAGCATCTCTAAACAAACCTGTTATTATTTTGTTTCTCTTGTTTTTATTTGTCTTCTCTATTATTATTTTTGTTGTTCTTGTGTATATGGAAAATGAATATTGTACATGGATGTATAATAGACTTTATCCTAATCGTGCGGGGTTGGGGGAGGAATATAAACATGGCGTAGCTGGATTTATTGCTAAAGTAATGACACTTAATGATTTCCTTATTGAAGGGATGATTAGGTGTCCTGTTGGAATTGCAAGTCTTGCAAGTTATTGAGTCCAGATGATGTTACATTACATCTTTATAGGAAGAGTTTTATGTTGAATTATACTATATGGATAGCTCATGGAGAGAGTAGTGCTGCTAATAATTTTGCTTTTCAGAATTATGTTGAAAGTCCAATAATAGATAATAATGTTGAAAGTTCATGATATAGTGAGATGGTCAGGAATGCTTTTGGGACACACTCAGGGGCTCAAAATGAACCAAATAATGAGGCTAAGCACTTTTACAAACAGTTAAAGGAAGCTAGTCATCCATTGTATGAAGGATCAATGCATTCTAAGTGATCTGTTGTTGTTCGATTACTGAGTATTAAATCAGATTATTCTATTTCTCAAGAGGGAATGAACTCTATCATTGTACTTATGAATGAACTTAACCCAAATAAACTTGACTTACGTAAAGATTTCTACACAGCAAAGAAGTTGGTTTCTAAGTTAGGAATTCATCAGAGAGGATTCACTGTTGCGAGAAAGGTTGCATGTTATTCTATAAGGAAGATGTAAATTTAGAAAATTGCAAATTTTGTAATCAGCCTCGTTATAAGGAAGTCACGTATGCCAAAGGGAAAAAGGTTCCTGTGAAGTCGATACATTACTTACCCCTTATACCACGTTTAAAGAGGTTGTATGCATCAATGAGCTCTGCCCCTCATATGAGATGTCACTATGAAAATAAAAGACCACCTGGTGTTTTATGTCATCTGTCAGATGGAGAAGCATGAAAGCATTTTAATAGTGTGTATCCGGATTTTGCTAGTGAACCACGAAACATTAGGTTGGGATTATCTACTGATATATTCACTCCATTTTTTATCTTAGCTACACCATATTGATATTGGTCAGTGTTTGTGACTCCTTATAATCTCCCGCCTAAATTTTGTATGACGAGTCAGTATATATTTCTAGCTTGCATAATTCCAGGTCCTCGCAATCCAAAAGTTTTGATTGATGTATATCTGCAGCCATTGATTGATAAGTTGAACTTATTATGGCTTGAAGGTGTGGAAGCATATGATGTATCAATAAAACAAAACTTTAGATTGCGTACTACTTTGATGTGGACTATAAATGACTTTTCTACTTATGGAATGATGTCTGGGAGGTCGACTGCGGGCAAGTTAGCTTGCCCTTGTTGTATGGAAGAAGCAAAAGCATTCACTTTGAAACATGGGGGTAAAAACTCATGGTTTGACTGTCACCATCGATTCTTACTAATGCAACATATGTTTAGGAGAAATACTAGTGATTTTATGAAGAATAAGACTGATTTTGAGGAGCCACCGCTAATTTTGTCACGAGAACAAATTTGGGATAGAGTGAGGAATCTGCCTAAGGTAACAGAGTCTCCACCATCCAGGATACATAGTTATGGTGTTACACATAACTAGACTAAACGGAGCATATTTTGGGAGTTAGATTACTGGAAGGATAATCTTCTACCTCATAATCTGGATCCCATGCATATTGAAAAAAACTTCTTTGACAACTTATTTAATATTGTGATGGATGTAAGTAACAAAACAAAAGATAACGTGAAGGCCAAGATGGACTTAAAAGATTATTGTCGGCGTATTGAGTTGTACCTGACATACTTAAACAATATGATTCAGAAATCCAAGGCCAGTTACACATTCACTTTAGAGGATAGAAGAGTGATTTGTGATTGGGTTAACAATTTGAGAATGCCAGATGGATATGCATCAAATTTGTCTAGGTGTGTTGACATGAAGAAAGGAAAGTTGACTTCTATGAAGAGCCATGATTGTTACAATTTCATAGAGTCATTGATGCCTATTGCATTCTGTGCATTGCCCAATAGAATTTGGAAGCCTATAACAGAGATAAGCTTATTTTTTAAAGATTTATGTTCTAACACATTAAGGGAGGAAAACCTATCTTTGATGGATATCAATATTTGCTTAACCTTAAAAAAGTTGTCAAAAAAATTTCCTCCTGGTTTTTTTGATGTTATGAAGCATCTTCCAATTCACCTTGTACGAGAGGCACGACTTAGAAGGCATATTCAGTGTCTATGGATGTATCCCTTTGAGAGTTATTGAATTTTAACATTTACCTTCATGTGTTTCAATTAAACATTATTTCATCTAAAAGATCATACTATATAGAACTATAGGCAAATGTAAACGGGCCATAAAAAATAGATCCTGAATTGAGGGATCAGTATGTGAGGCTTATTTGGCTAAAAAGACCTCTTTTTTTTGTTCATATTATTTTGAACATGATGTACCATGTCTGAGAAACCGACCTAATAGGCATGATGATGGAGACAATATAGATCCTTCTGCACCACCATTTTCAATATTCAATTAACCAGGTAAAGGAAGTTCGAAAGGTGGTCTAGTTCGATATTTGAATGAGGCAGAGTTTAAGTCAGCTACAACACATGTATTATTAAATTGTTCCAAGGTTCTGACATTTTATAAGTGAGTATATTTATATTAAGTACAATCATTCAAGGTCTATCTAAGCTTTAACTAATGAAAGTCATATCTTTGTCAGACAGTTAGTTCGTGGCTTTATACGGGGATGCTACTGTTTATCCAATGGTTTCAGTGTGGTTTAGAGAATATGTAAGTTTAACTTAAATATTTAACATGATTTACACTTTTTTTTAATCTCATGTATATTTAAATTCTTACTTTTTTTTTGAATTTTTTATAGGTTCATAATCCACTTAATTATGACCCAAATGGACAATTTTTACGTGATATAGCTTGGGGACCTAATGCTAAAGTCAGAAAGTTTTCTAAGTACTCTGTCAATAGGTACAGATTTCATATAGAAGAGTTCTCTAAGGGAAAGAAAACCAACAATAGTAGGGTTTGGGTGAAAGGTCATGGCGGTGTTAATTATTATGGTGTGCTTCAAGAGATTTTAGAACTCGATTATTATATTGGTTGGCCGAAGAAAAAATTAGTTCTCTTTTGGTGTAAGTGGTATGATCCTACACCTAGGTTAGGTACAAAGGTTCACCCTCAGTTCAAAATAGTTGAAATTAAGCGTACAAGGGAGTATGGACTCTATGATCCAATTGTCATTGCACAAAATGTTAAACAAGTGTATTACGCTCCTTATCCTTTAAAAAAGAATAAATCTGCATAGCGGGTAGTTATAAAAACAAAGCCCATGGGTAGAGTTATAGTGGAGGATGAATTAGATGTAGCGTATCAGAATGACATTTCAAGTGTTGAAGAAATGGTGGATGATGAATTAGCAGGTACGTTGCAGCACGAAGGGCTATATAAAGAATTTGATCCTTCTGAACTTAGATTGAATGTTCATAATTATGGAGAAGGAACATCCGGGGAAAATGACGAAGAAGATCCAACTGATGAAAATAAAATAAGCGAGGAAAAGTTACTTGATGAAAATGAAATAAGTAATGAGGAAGAATCAATGAATGAATATGAAACAAGTAATAAGGAAGAATTGATGAATGACTATGAAACAAGCGACGAGGATTGAGTTGTTATTAATAGTAGTAATGTTTTGTAACAAGGTTTTGAATTGTATTTTAGCTTCTGCTTTTTGCTATTTTTCTTGACAATATAGTATCTTTTCTTTGTTAATATTTGTAGGGCTAGTTACTATGCAACAGGATTTGCTTGTCTTGTTGCATTTTCTTACTACACGGCACTCATCTGTATGCTTGTTCTATCTACATCATATGGAATCAAACTGCTTCCTACTTTTGTATAGGGTAAAAATGACTTACTTGAAACTATCATTTGTGCTAGACTCCTGTATGAGTAATTATATATTTGTAACTCATTTGCTGAATCAGTTGTTTATGTTGTTATATTATGGTTCTATTTTTTTCAGGTTCTTAATAAAGAAAATCAATGGCATCAAAAGGTCATGTTAATGGACAACGTAAGAAAGGTAAGAAAGGAACTAATAATCTTCCTGCAGGTCAATATACAGCAGCACCACCACTATCTGTTACCACAACTCTTCCACCAGCTACTACAAATATTCTTCCTCCACCAAGGGCAAATATTTTACTACCAAATACATTGTTCATGCCCCCACCGCCCCACCAGTTCCAGCCCTTTTCTTCCCATAATAGTCTGTATAGTAGTTTTTCATCTGTACCTTAAACATCATCCACACCTAGCATTTGTGGATTGAGAATTGGAGGTGCTAACACATCAACACCGCCATCCACTGATAGTGCTACAGCATCTAATGCCACAGCACCTGCTTCCTAGATTCCAAAATTTAAAGAGGTAGTAGAATATGACGGCAACGGCAGGCTAATTATCGCCCCTGATGGTGGTAATAGGTAGGTAAACCTTATGTTTTTTCATAATTTTTAAAATTTTTGAAAGATAAGATAATTTAATATAATTTTATTGCAGATTTATTCCAGCGTATAACGGCGGACAAATGATAAAAGAAGTAATTAATCCATTTTACACAGAGCCGTGGGGTAGTTGGAACGAGATTAAACTCGACGTCAGAGTTCTTATGTGGAACCAGTTTATAGTATAATCCAAATCAAAGAATTTAACATTTCATTATGATATCAATGATAAATTTACCTTTGTATCCGTCAACTCATTTCATGACTTTATATTAAACTATTTTGCAAACAAAGTGTGCATGAAATTCTTGTTATGAAAATGAAATACAACACATTTTCAAGTTGAAAGCAGCTCTACGGATCAAAGAACACTTATATGAGGCCCAAAAGAACTTGAAAAAACCTGGTTGGCTGAATGCTGATGTGTGGGACCACTTCTTGAAAAAATGGGATACTCCTGAATTTAGGGCGAGGAGGGAATGTGCAAAGGCAAATAGAGCTTCTCAAATGGGTAGCTCATTGCACACAGTAGGTTCGATGAGTTTCACTACACACCGACGAAGACTGGTAATATTATCTTAAATCTCTTATTTTTTTTATTTATTTCAATGTTCTAAACCATGACATAGTGAAGTCGTGTGGGGATCTTTCGATTCACTATTGGTGTTATCTTATTGTCGTTGTTCATCTTGAAGTCTAGTGAAGCCATGTGTGGCCTATTTCGATTCACTAGCATTGTTGTTGACATCTTGTTACTCTTGTTGTTGCTTGTTTCTTTTGTTGTGAACTTGATCTTGTATCACACTGCTTAATGGTTTTAGAAAGTAAGAAGAAGATAATTAGTGGTTTAGTTAGAGAGGTGATGATTTAATTGGAAGTAATGACAAAGTATTTATCGTAACACACTCTTAGTATGAGGCAGTCGTTGGTGTGGAGTTGTCAATGTAGCTGGCAACAAACAAAGAAATAAAGTCTGAATAACGGAATTAAGTAGTTGAATTAGTCTGAATCTCAGTATAGTTGGTGGGCAGTGCCATCTGAAAGAAGCCTGTGAGCCTTTTTTTATTACAACTCCTGAAAGCTATGAAACTGTTGATAACGCTCAATCTACAGCTCTCGTGGGAGTGTAAAGCGGTCGTTAGCAAATATAGAACCCAACCTGGGTTGGATGTCGATCCCACAGGGAATAGCTTGTCCAACAAGTAAGCAAAATTACTAAACTTTTGGTGCAAGTCTCGTAAAAAGGGGGGGTTGTAATGTCGTGCAAGTAATGTAAACAAAAGCTGAAAATAATAAAGTAAAAAGAGAGACTGTTACGTAGATTGTAAACAATGAGAATTGAAGCGTTGGGGTTATGTCCACCTTCTGAGTTATACGTCTCTATTGGCTATGAATGTGTAGAGTTTTGACATGCAATTGCTTATAGAGAATTGTATTCAATGGTAAATCCAAGCGTCTCTTGACCTAAACAAGGACTATTTCACTTTAACTCTCTCGAGCTTAAAGCGTGTCTAACGGTACGAATTCTCCAAGAGGTTAGTCCAGTTACGGCACTAGCTTTTTAATAGGAAAGGGTGTCCTACTACCTTGACATTATCTCTTTTCCAGACAAATAACCTTTCTCTCGAACAAGTTAAATGTTAGACTGGCGTATTATTGCGTTTGCAACCGCAAAGAATGTGGATTAAGATGAAGAGAATAATGATATAAGCAATATACGTGTCATGAACTCACAAACTCACAGCAATAGATAGTATCTCATTCGGCTTCCATAACCCCAACAGAGAGGTTTAGTTACCCATGAATGCGAAGGAGATCACGATTGACATTGTTGTTATTATACCACAAGATTGATGATTTTCGTGTAGCATAAGTGGTAGGCGTTAGGCGTGAATTCCTTAGCAAAGTAACATTTCTCTTGTTGCGGAAATTAAGAATTGAATAAATAAATAGAAGAAGAAAAATAGAATTAATGGAAAGATTAGAAGAGTTGTAATTGAGAAGTAGAATGTGTCTCTCCACTAAGGGAGGACTTAATTAAAAATCTATAGCATGATAGGGTATTTATAATACCCATATCCTAATCCTATTAGGTAAATAAATATCTAACCAAATCCTATTAAGCTAATGAAATACTTAACCCAAATGTACTAGGTTAATGTGACATTATCATAATCCAAATAAACTAATAAAATACATAACCCAATTGTACTAGGTTAATGTATCATTGTCCTAATCCAGCTATGTGTCTGTAAGTCCCCAAAGTCTTCAGAAATGTTGTTTTAGCCCGGGACAGATTTTCCATGCAGCAGTTTTGGTCCAGGTCCCCAAAGTCTTCAGAAATGCTGTTTTAGGCTGGGACAGATTTTCCATGCAGCAGTTTTGGTCCTTAGGCGTGTAAACTCCCTTTCCTTCCTTCGTGAGCTTTCTTTTGCGTCAAGTAAGCCATAAAATGCTGAATTTTGCATCATTTATACCTGAAACTTTACTAATCATGTTCGTTAGCTCATTTATAGGAAAAAGGACTAAAAGTGCATGAAATATATAGTTTGTTCTCAAAACTAGGCTAAAATATGGGCAAAATATATTGATATAGGCGTGTAAATTCGCCTATCATCAACACCCCACACTTAGAGCTTTGTTCGTCCTCGAACAACATATCATGTCCTTCTAAACATCAACTTAGGGTTTTTACAACAACAACACAAAACATTCTTCAAGACAAGCACAACAATTATCAACAAAGAGTAGTTTTTCGATCATTAGTAGAAACCATTTAACCTCTAGCATAGACTCGTGATGGTGGTTAACTCACATGCAAACATTAAGGTGCATAGAATCATATACAACTATCCAAAGCTCATCAACCATGTGTGTCTCACAATATAGTACCCATAATCACTCACAAATATAGCATATTTTTCAAACATGGGTATAAAAATATCCTTGCTCTCACTCTCACAAAGAATTCATATGCCGCAACTGATGACCATAGGCTTGCCCTTAATGTAATACTCCACTAAATGTCAGAATGCTAAGATTAGGATCAAGTAGGTCTTTTGATGGTTGTAATGTAGGCTAAGGGACGGGTAGGACTATTTTGGCCAGGAATAGTGACTAAGCTCCTAAGCGCTTTAATACATCACATTGTATCATTGAGACTTTTTTTCTTTCAACCTTTCTTCTTTCTTTTATTCTACCACCCTTGTTCTCCTCTTTTGTTTTACAATTTTAAGAACAACTCACTTTTCAGCTTTCTTTTCCTTTTTCTTTTCACAACATACATCTTATGATAGCACTTTCTTTTTCATAACACATTCAAACACCATTACAATTTAAAGCATCATACTCACCCAATTTCCTCTTATGTTGTCACATGACTTTTTTAATTTAAAGAACTTAGGAATTTGGATCAAATTACGGTCTTGAAAAAAATGGATTAGGCTTACATACGAGGTTGTCAAAGAAATAGGCTAAAGGCTCAAAAGGGTTTAACTAGGATGATGTCCATGGGTAGGTAAAACTGAAGGTAAACAAATATAGGTTGCCAAAGAAATGCCTAAATCATATCCTAACTTACACTCCTTATTTTCGCTTTGCATACATACCAGGCAAGTTCTAGCATCAGCCACATACATAGAAGATACTATTAATCTCACACACACAAGGCACATGGTCGACTTGATTGGAAGTAATATAGACTCTCGACCCAACAAGTGAAGGAATTGAACCACAAAATATCACATAATGAGTCACAACTAGAGCCTAAACGTCTCAATAGTCACAATTGTAGCACATACTCTTGTTATAATCTCATGCTGCCTATCAAAATAATTTCATGCGAAGCTAAAAAAAATTTTAACTACTAAAAAAACAAAACAAAACAAAAATGAAAAAAAAGCAAACAAACATAGATGCGAATAGAGAAGTATAGCATGCAATACCACCACCCCACACTTAGTCGGGACACTGTCCTAAGTGGAAAATAAATACGAGGAACCTGGTTGGTCGGACTTATCCTCTATGTCTGGGGTCATACCCCTTGCATTGGAATCATCATCAGAGTCGTCATCCTTAGAAGTTCCTCATAAGTATCCCACTTAATTCCCAGCGTGAGTCAAGGTGTTTGCATCGCGAAGGGTTCTCCTTGCTTTCTTGCTCTTTTGGGAAGTGGTAGCCTTTTCCTTCCCTTGTCTTGCTTTCGGTTCCATTGTACCTGAGACTAGAAATAGTGTTAGTAGTAGCACAATCCCAATGGATACAATCTATACACAGGCAGTAGGGGTACCACCCCACACTTAGGTTGTTGGCACCAACTAGTGAGGTGAAAGTGATCGATTACTCAGAATTCATCGACATACGTTTTAGGAACTATCTTCCGACAAGAAGATCAGTGATGTATCACTACTTGCAGCCATTGCACTACGTTCATGTTACGTATAACAACACTACTACATAGGGGTTACATCATCGTATAGTTATTTTCAACAATCACAACCTCCTATGTCGGTAGGCAACTATAAGTCTTATCCCGATGAACGAGATAGTCTAACATGTAAGTATCCAAGTAACAAGCTTAAGCAATGTTCATAGCCATGGCAATTCTGCAAATAGTATAACAATGCTTATTAAAACCAAATTCAAGTCGGAGACCGGTCAAGATTATCCTAACGTATATGTTCACTCACATGGTTGTGTATCAACAATCCAAACACAGTAACATCACCAATGATCTTTGAAGATGTAGCAATTCATAATAGGCATAGGAACGTAGTACTTACTAGAAATAGATGAAGAATAAAAGAGTACTTACGTGATTGAAACCTTTGGAGATGTTCTTGTGAATTGGAAGAGCAAAAAGAGAAGTTTTGAGATGATTTGGATGGATGTGCGGCGCCTTTGGGTCAATTTTTAGTGTGGTTATGTTTCAAGACTAAGTCCCCTTTATATAGGAAGAGAATGGGTCGGGTTATGACCCATTTACAATCGGTTTTGGAGACAAAAATGCTACATATGCAGCGCATAATGCTTGGCATAGTCATGACATATGCGGCGCATTGTCTATAGCATAATGGGACATATGCGCCGCATAGTCTATGGCATTTGTAGACATATGCGCCGCATAGTCTATGGCATATGAGATACTGAGACCAAATGCCATAGCATAGGCGGCGCATAGTCAAAAGCACACTTAGGAATAGGCGGCGCATAGTGTATAGCACACTAGATTCCGAGACCTTAGGCTATAGGATAGGTTGTGCATCGTTCGTGGCCTAGTTTTACCAAGGCCTAGCCTTTATCGATGCCTATTTTGGCGTGAAAAATTCTCAATCCATAGCCTTATGCATCACCATTCCTAACTCACCAACTTTACCATACAATGCGTCCAAATCGTCTATTGAAATCAATCTCCTCGTTGAATACTTCTTGCACCTATTTTTGCTCAAAACAACTGAAAATGATTAGTACGATGGGTTGCCTCCCACCAAGCGCCTTAGTTTTGGTCGTGGCACGACTCTTATTTTTGTATTTTTCATTTATCAAAAACAAAACAAGTATAAAAACGATAAAACGATAAAACGATGAAATGATAAAACAATAAAACGATGGGTTGCCTCCCATCTAGCGCCTTATTTATTGTCGTGGATCGACATAGTTACCTCGAGTACTCAGACTTCATCGAGGTAAGTGATGGATCATTTTCTGAAAGGATTTAGACGACAATGAGGCTTACCTGTGGGCATGCGATCTTCTTCAAGATGGCTCTTACATTTTCCCGGAGAATCTCCAATTATATCATCAATAGTCCAACCCATAGCTCTCTTGTATCTCTTCAGAGCAGAGATGAGAGCTTCTACGTGCTGTTCACTTAAATCATCTGTACTCTCCGGAAGTATATTTCTACTTTCCAAGAACACATACCTTAAATAATCGGGAAGCTCTTGCGATTCTAGCATTGGTGGCTCATCAAAGGGAGTCTTCGCTTTTGGTTGATTCTTGAGATCACAATCTGGTTGCTTAGGAGTATAAGGCTCTATTTCTGTTAGAGCACTCATAAGTTCTTCATAACCTTCATTATCTTCATGCTCAACTTTCAGTGGCACAACAGACAATGGCTCAACAGTAGGCTGTTTCTCTATAGATAATGCTTTCGTATCCTCATGATGAACATCAGCTACAGATAACTCATTCATATCGCTGGGCTGCTTCATTGTTTTGCATATATCAAACCGTACCACTTCGTCATTAATTCGAAACAAAAGCTCATTATCTTTCATGTCAATAAGCACACTTCCAGTTGCAAGGAAGGGACGTCCCAAGATGATGGGAACTTCAGAATCCTCCTTACAATCCAGAATAACGAAGTCTGCAGGAAAGATGAATGAAGAAACTTTCACCAACACATCATTCAAGATACCCACAGGTCGTTTTACCGACCTATCAGCCATCACAAGCCTCATATTGGTTGGTGTCGGATCGCCTAGCCCCAACTTCTTGTAGATAGATAGTGGCATCAAATTGATGCTAGCACCTAGATCGCACAATGCCTTGGCAAAGTTCAAAGATCCGACGGTGCAAGGAATAGTGAAAGCTCCGGGGTCGGCCTTCTTCTGAGCTATCGATCGGGTAGCAATTGCACTACAATGATGCACATCATCCTTCAGCTCATAACTTGTTGCCCTTTTCTTAGTCAAAAGATCTTTCATAAACTTCGCATACCCAGGCATTTGTTCAAGTGCCTCTACCAGTGGAACATTAATGGTCAGCTGCTTCAACATAGTCATAAATTTGCTGAACTTAGTGTCATCCGCCACCTTCTTCAATCTTTGGGGAAAAGGTGGTGGTGGGTATGGAAGTGTTCTCTCCGTGGCTTTCTTCTCCTCTTGCTTCCGTTTTTCCATTTTTTCAGGCTGCACGTCACTAGGTATAACGTCCATGTCCGCAATTTCGTCAACCACTTGCTTGCCTTTTGCTGAAGTTTCCAGCACCTTATCACTTCTGGTAGTGATGGCCATGCATGACCCATCATTCCTTGGGTTTTGCACAGTATCGCTAGGTAAAGTGCCGGCCTTTCTTTGATTGAGTGCTGCTGAAAGTTGACTTAATTGCTGCTCTATTTGCTTGATAGAAGTGGAATGAGAATCAACTAATTGCTTCATGGAGGACAAATCATTAATCACCTCCGTAACTCCCGCGCTCGTTGCTTCCACTCCTTTCAATAACTTAGCCATCATGTCTTCCATACTTCCAGAATTAGATATGGTGGTATCACGTCTACCAGGGGGAACGTACAAACCACTCTTTTCATTGTTTTTCTTCCAACTACCTTGGTCTTTGCTTCCAGATTTATCATAATAGTTCCGACCTTGGTTTCCTTGGGCATTCCCACGAAAACCCCGCTGATTGTTCAAGTAGTTGGCCTCCTCTTCAGAATCAGATTCGTCTCTTCCTTTTAGTGTCACAGCTTTCACTTTTTCGGTCTTCCCTGATAATAAATGCTTTGTCAGAAGATCCATTTGTGTTTTCATGTGCGCCATGTCTTGATCACGTTCTTCTTCTCTTCTTCTTTGGTCTGCAGTCATGCCAATAGATAAAGTGGGGCTTGCTACCTCAGAATCCCTGGTATGCCAAGCTCTACTTTGTTTCGTCATACGATCTAGCATATTGCTTGCTTGACCAAAGGTGAGGTCCATGAAAGAACCTCCAGCTGCGTTGTCCACCACTGGTTTAGTTATTGAATTCAAGGCTCTATACAAGATCTCCAAGAGGTGAACATTAGTCATGTGATGGTTTGGGCATCTCGCTAGCTTTGTCTTGAACCTCTCCCATGTTTCATGAAGAGCTTCAGAGGGAAGCTGACGAAAGTTGCTGATTTCATCTCTCAATTGACCCCTTTTGGATGGCGGAAAGAATCTTTCTAGGAAAGCGTCTCTCAATTGCCTCCAATTTGTAATTGAATCAGGAGTCAGCCCATTCAACCATAGAGTTTCCTCCCCAGACAGAGACAATGGAAATAGATGTAATCGAATTGCATTCTGTCCAACGCCCGGATTGTCGAATGACTTGTATGTGGAAATAAAGTTGATCAGATGTATATTCGGATCATCGCCTGCTAGTCCACCAAATAATCCCTTAAGTTGCAAAAGCTGAATCATGGTGCTAGTGATATTGAACTTTGCTCCAGGTGCTAAGGGTGGCAGAATAATGGCTCCTGTGGCACCAGCTTCATCCAAATCCTCATCATCGTCATCAAAAGGAATCTGCACAGCTCGGCGATCAGGTCTCAATCGCGTTTGACGATCTCTCCTCTGCATGGGTGCCTCCATCTCAGCAGTATGCCGTGGGTTTAGTAGCTCTTCATCGCCCAGATCCTCATCGTCAGGATTTGTTGCTCGCCTACGGTTATCAATATTCTGTTGATGCACTTGAGCAGCCATCCTTTCAATTTCACGTTGTGCCTCCATTGATGCACTGAATAAACCTAAATAAAACAAAAACAACAACTAAAAGTAAAAGTACGAGAATCTTTGACCAAAGGGTCTAGTAACTATCACAAACTTAATTGACACTCGTATTCCCCGGCAACGGCGCCAATTTTTGATAACGCTCAATCTACAGCTCTCGTGGGAGTGTAAAGCGGTCATTAGCAAATATAGAACCCAACCTGGGTTGGGTGTCGATCCCACAGGGAATAGCTTGGCCAACAAGTAAGCAAAATTACTAAACTTTTGGTGCAAGTCTCGTAAAAAGGGGGGATTGTAATGTTGTGCAAGTAATGTAAACAAAAGCTGAAAATAATAAAGTAAAAAGAGAGATTGTTACGTAGATTGTAAACAATGAGAATTGAAGCGTTGGGGTTATGTCCACCTTCTGAGTTATACGTCTCTATTGGCTATGAGTGTGTAGAATTTTGACATGCAATTGCTTATAGAGAATTGTATTCGATGGTGAATCCAAGCGTCTCTCGACCTAAACAAGGACTATTTCACTTTAACTCTCTCGAGCTTAAAGCGTGTCTAACGGTACGAATTCTCCAAGAGGTTAGTCCAGTTACGGCACTAGCTTTTTAATAGGAAAGGGTGTCCTACTACCTTGACATTATCTCTTTTCCAGACAAATAACCTTTCTCTCGAACAAGTTAAATGTTAGACTGGCGTATTCTTGCGTTTGCAACCGCAAAGAATGTGGATTAAGATGAAGAGAATAATGATATAAGCAATATACGTGTCATGAACTCACAAACTCACAGCAATAGATAGTATCTCATTCGGCTTCCATACCCCCAACAGAGAGGTTTAGTTAACCATGAATGCGAAGGAGATCACGATTGACATTGTTGTTATTATACCACAAGATTGATGATTTTCGTGTAGCACAAGTGGTAGGCGTTAGGCGTGAATTCCTTAGCAAAGTAACGTTTCTCTTGTTGCGGAAATTAAGAATTGAATAAATAAATAGAAGAAGAAAAATAGAATTAATGGAAAGATTAGAAGAGTTGTAATTGAGAAGTAGAATGTGTCTCTCCACTAAGGGAGGACTTAATTAAAAATCTATAGCATGATAGGGTATTTATAATACTCATATCCTAATCCTATTAGGTAAATAAATATCTAACCAAATCCTACTAAGCTAATGAAATACTTAACCCAAATGTACTAGGTTAATGTAACATTATCATAATCCAAATAAACTAATAAAATACATAACCCAATTGTACTAGGTTAATGTATCATTGTCCAAATCCAGCTATGTGTCTGTAAGTCCCCAAAGTCTTCAGAAATGTTGTTTTAGCCCGAGACAGATTTTCCATGCAGCAGTTTTGGTCCAGGTCCCTAGAGTCTTCAGAAATGTTGTTTTAGCCCGGGACAGATTTTCCATGTAGCAGTTTTGGTCCTTAGGCGTGTAAACTCCCTTTCCTTCCTTCGTGAGCTTTCTTTTGCGTCAAGTAAGCCATAAAATGCTGAATTTTGCATCATTTATACCTGAAACTTTACTAATCATGTTCGTTAGCTCATTTATAGGAAAAAGGACTAAAAGTGCATGAAATATATAGTTTGTTCTCAAAACTAGGCTAAAATATGGGCAAAATATATTGATATAGGCGTGTAAATTCGCCTATCATCAACACTATTGCTAGTGAATGACTAAAAGTCAGGTGGTTTGCACCATGTAGATAAACACCCACGGAGCATCATTTAATAATCTCGCTAGGTGAAAAATTCAGAAAAAATTAAGCACTTGTGTATGTATTCAGCCTTCGTTAAGACACAGTTGATGAGTTGACAATATTTAACTATTAAGAATTTTCTACATTTACTGATTCACTTCATTTTTTGAAAGACATTTCACTATCACTTAAAGCTATGAACAAAGCACTCCTATCTACTAGCAAGAACGCGCTCCCGCCTACTAAGCTTAGCTCGACCTTTATCTTATTGGGTCACTGTTTCCTTAACTGAAGATGTTGCTGTTGCTGTAGTAAATGGGCTCACTTTTGGTATGAAAAGTGAAAAAAAAATCTTCAAGAACTAAGTGTGGAGTAGTAGAGATGATGACGATAATAAGAGGAAGAGTTATAGTATGGAGTGGAGATTCATGGCAGATTTTTCCTACTAAAAAATGGACTTGTTTTTCTTTCTTTTGGTGTTTTGTTAATCAATTACAGTGACTTTCTCTTTTAGACTTACTCACTTCAAAAGTTTCTTAAATTTATTAGTCAATTTTTGGTATGAATATTGCACGAGTGTTATACTATTTTCTAATCAATAACCTAGATGATTGCTTTGTAATTTAATACTTACCTTACCATACCAATTTTTTTCAATTAAATCAATACCCCCAACCTGTTAGTAACCTTTGGAAACTAATCTTCTTTTATGACTCAGCACCATCAGCACCACTAGTAGGATCATCTAGACTTAGTTCAGCACCATCAACACCATTGTCATAATCATGATTAGCACCATTGTCATATTCATCTAATTTTTCAGGAACATGAAAATGGGGAAAAAGAGCACCCTTATCTTGAGGTCTACGAAGAGACACATAGGAAGAAAAACAAGGACAGTACAAGAGGAGATTAGGTCGAACCGCGTGCTAGGATTGCATATGTAAGATAATAACTTTTACATACATTGTTTTATTATTATTCAACTTTGCTTGTTTACGTATTGACAAATAATTTTTCTTTCAGGAAGAATTTCAAAAAAACATAGAAGAGTGGCGCCAAACCCAACCTACTTCAAAGGATGGTACCATGGTCCAACCATCACCTGCAGAGATGAATAATATGTGGACAGCTGTGGTAGGTAGTCTAAAGAAAGGTAGAACCTACGGGACAGGAGTTCTCCAATCCTCGAATACTCTTTCGTTGTTTCACAGTTCCTTTTCTACTTTGCGAACTGTGGAAGAAATGGAAGCGGTGAAAAAGCAAATTGTAGAATTGACGCAGAAATGTGCAGCTAACGATGCTAGGTTTGCTAAATTTGATAAATTGGAGGAGTTGATTAAGAAGCACATGCCGCAACTATTTCATGACGAGGAAGATAATGAATCTGATGATAATTCGATTGTAGTTATTGTTCTTGTTTTTTGTTGTGACATTTCGATGTTTAAACTATTTGATTTGATGTTTGTTTTGAATGGTTTAAAATGGTTGTATTTATATATTTTGTCGTGTTTGATCCTATTGTGAAAAATATATTAGTTATTGTTTATAATCTGAAAGCAGTGTAAGCTAATGCAATGTAATAATTATTAAATAATTATTTATCAAATAATAATTATTTATTAAATTTTGACTACAGTAGTCGGAATAATTATAATTATTAAATATTTATTTATTAAATTTCCGACTACGGTAGTCAGAATAATTAAAATTATTAAATAATTATTTATTAAATTTTCAACTACGGTAGTCGGAATAATTATAATTATTAAATATTTATTTATTACATTTCCGAATATAGTGGTCGGAATAATTATAATTATTAAATATTTATTTATTACATTTCCTACTACAGTGGTCGGAATAATTAAAATAATTAAATAATTATTTATTAAATTTTTGACAATAGTAGTTGGAATGATTAAAATTATTAAATAATTATTTATTAAATTTCCGACTACAGTAGTCGGAATAATTAAAATTATTAAATAATAATTTATTAAATTTTCAACTACTGTAGTCGGCATATTTATAATTATTAAATAAATATTTATTAAATATTCGAATAAATATTTATTAAATATCTGACTACATTTTCGACTAAAGTAGTCGGAAATTTTCGACTACAGTAGTCAAAAATTATTTTTCGACAAGCTATATTCCGACTACCACAAGTAGTTGGAAAGTAGTCGGAAATACCTTAATTTCCGACCACATTCCGACTACATTGGCCGTCGAAAATTTAATCTTTTCTAGTATAATAATAATAATAATAATAATAATAATAAAAACGACGTCGTTTTAACACAAAAAATAAAATTTTGATAGTGCACAAATATGACCTTTAACTATTTAAAATTGCATAAATATGACCTCCCTCCAAGTCAGCCCTTTTAACGACGTGGCACTGTGTGATTGAATTACCTTTCCACATAGGCGCGATTAAAACTCACGCATGGGGGTTATAAAATCGGAGGTCATATTTGTTCAGATTTTGAATAGTTAAAACTCATATTTGTACATTATCAAAGTTTAAGGTCAAAATTATAATTTAGTGTTAACTTTAAGGTCATATTTATATATTATATCTAAATTTATACCATTAACACGATACAAATTTATTACCAAACTCGGATATTCCAACTTACCAAGTAGAATATATGATATTAATAAGTAAAAATGAACCCAGTGAGTAGAAAGTTGACTTGGTTCCGAGGATTCCTCTTTTTTTTTTTTTCCACCTCAAAAGATCAAAGTTCAAGACATCAAAACCACTACATAAAATTCCAACACATACTGAAATAAAAAAACAGAGAACCAAAGTTGTGAGATGGCAGAAGTGAAATTGCTTGGTCTTTGGTATAGCCCTTATACTCACAGAGTTGAGTGGGCTCTCAAGATTAAGGGCGTTAACTATGAGTTTATAGAACAAGATCCACAAAACAAGAGCCCTCTGCTGCTTGAATCCAATCCCGTTTTCAAGAAAATTCCAGTGCTAATTCACAATGACAAGTTCATTTGTGAGTCTATGGTGATTGTTGAATACATAGATGATGCATTTGAAGGCCCTCCTATTTTGCCTAAAGACCCTTATAATCGAGCTATAGCTCGTTTTTGGGCTAAGTTTTTTGAAGATGAGGTATGTTCTTTTCATTGCTATATATATAAAAGTCATATTTGTACGTTTACTTTAAAAAAAAAAAAAAAATTTATCTATTCAGATGAATAAGGTCATGTGGTTTAATTATATGGATTTGGAAAATCTTTTTCTCATTAGCAAATTTCTTGAATGAGTGAAGTCTAAAGTCCATTTAATTACATGGAATCAGAGCATAACTTGTTCAAATTAATGTTACCGATGATAAGTCTCTCAAATTAAATTTTCAACGCACCAGATTTTCTGCTCTGTGTGAGATTAAGTGTTAAAGAGTCCCACCTTGAATGAAAAAAGATATGGGCGGTGGTTAGTCCTCTGATAATGAGCTAGAAATTCTTTCTTCACATATATACCTGTGAAAAATATTGTGAACTTCTAGTATACTTTTAATTTTTTTGGGTATTAGTTTGGACTGATAATATAGAGCTCAAATAAATCGATTCCAACTTGCTTAGGATTGAATATTGTTGTTATCAACGGTGGACCTAGGGGGCGCAAGGGTGGTGTTGACCTTAACCCCGTCTGATTAAAGTTACATTGTATATATATATAAGATAATTTCAATTTTTAAAATTTTTCAAAATCTTCTCAGTGAAAACCTGGACGGTGGTTGTTAACTTGTTATAGCAAAAGTGTATTCCTGTCTTCAGAATTGAGTAAAACTAACTTTTGAGTGTTTTAATTTGTAGGCGGAAGCACTGGGGAAAAGCTTCTTATCCAAAGGAGAGGAGAAAGAGAAAGCTACAGAGGAAGCTTATGAAATATTGAAAGTTCTTGATAATCAACTCGAAGACAAGAAGTTCTTTGTGGGTGACAAATTTGGATTTGCTGATATTGCTGCAAATGGATTGGGACTTTATATGGGAATTCTTGAAGAAACAACTGGAATTGTTTTGGCAACAAGAGAAAAATTTCCAAATTTTTGTGCTTGGAGAGATGAATACTACACTCAAAACATGGAATATTTACCTCCAAGACATGAGGTGCTTGCCAAATTCAAAGCTCTCTTTCCTGCTGCATCTGTTGCCAAATAGATTTAGGACAAGAGTTGTGAGTCAATTGAATTACGTTCGAATTATATATGTACACATTCAAAAACAAAATAAAATATATGTAGATATAACTAGAGCTTGAATTCGCATTTAAATAAAATTACTTATCAGTAAATATATGTATGTCTTGATGTTTTGCTATGGCCAGTCATCGTACAATATTTAATTATATTAATTTTCTCATCGAATTTGAAAAGAAAATGCTGACTCATAATGTTAACTTTCATGTTTGCGTTTCTAAGGAAGAAAACTGTGGAGTAATGATTTAGCAAGGCAAGACATTTGACCAAAATATGGTGACCTACGCACCTAAGCTAATTGATCTTTGTTATTGTTCTCCTTACTAAAATGTAAGAAATATGTACACACTTAGCTAACTTACTTTTAAGCTTTCACTCATCGATCATCAAAGATTTTCTTGAGCATGATGCAAAATTTACAAACTTTCTTGAATAAAAAGTTACTTTTGACCTCCATAATAAAGAAAAGTTTTATTGTGAGACACACATTACATGGCAGACAATATAGAAAATGGCCAAAGTCTGAAAAGTTTTATTTTGTGTGAGCCACACATATTACCTGGCAGACAATATAGAAAATGGCCAAAAGTCTTGTAGTTGTCTCACTCAATGGTGGATTTAAACTTTTTGTTAAGAAGATTCGGTATATAAAGAAATAAGCATATGAAAATTACATTATAAAGCAAAGTGGACACCCATTAAAGTTTAACCTACCTCATCATGTCCTTTTAATATTTCTTTTCAATTTTACTTTGCGAGCCCTTCTTAAAGATATTGCGCCTTTTTCTTGCTTTCACTTTGTAGTTTTATTTTATTTTTTTCTTTCAAATTAATCCCTCTTACAAAAAACTAAGGTTCTTAAAATTGTACAAGCATTGAGTTATATGTTATGAAATATAAAATAAAGAACAAAAAGAATGAAGAGAGAAGAGAGGAGATTTCTTTATTTCTCATGAAGAATTCTTGATGGGTGTAAATTATAATGAACGAAACCGTCTTTATTTATAGGGAAAAACTAACCTCGGGGTTTCTAACTTTTCCATAAATAGACATTCATTATATATGATAAAGTAAATATTCATTACATATGGTAAGTAGACATTCACTATATATGATAATATATTTATAACACTCCCCCTTGAATGTCTAATTGATAGATAATGTGTCTCGTTAAAACCTTACTAGAAAAAAACTTAGTGAGAAAAATCTAGTGAAGGAAACAGTGTACACATCTCTAACAATACGCATATATGCTACCTCATTAAAAACCTTACAAGAAAAATTCAGTGGGACAAAACCTCATAAGGAAAAAAGAGTACACTGCGTATTAACTCCCCCTAATGAGAGCATCCTTGAACCTTTGCATCCTAATCTTGTGCACCATCTTCTTGAAAGTTGTAGTTGGAAGAGACTTGGTGAATAAATCAGTCACATTATCACTTGAACGAATCTGTTGCACGTTAATATCATCATTCTTTTTGTAGCTCATAGGTATAAAAAATTTTGATGAAGTGTGCTTCGTTCTATCTCCTTTTATGAATCCTCGATTAAGATGTGCTATGCATATTGCATTATCTCTATATAAAATTGTGAGTACATTGTCACATTTCAAACCACATTTTTCTCAAATAAGATGTATCTTATACCTCAATCATACACATTCTCTACTTGCTTCATGAATAGTTATTATCTAAGCATGGTTCGATAAAGTGGCTAGATCGACTGCTTTATATATTTCCAAGATATGGCAGTATTTCCACATGTGAACACATTGCATGTTTGAGATCGAGATTTATGTGGGTTAAATAAATACCCAGCATCAGCATAACCAACAAGATTAGGACTGCAATCTTTAGAATAATATAAGTCCATATCGACAGTCTCTTTAGGTAACCGTGAATGTGTTTGATCTCATTTTGATATCTCCTAATAGGAGCAGAATTACACCTTGCTAACAAATTAACCGAAAAGGCTATGGGCCTTGTATTATTTGTAAGATACATGAGTGCACCAATTGTACTAAGATATGATACGTCATAACAAATCCAAATTGGTATATTTTTCATTTTGAAAAAATAATCTATTGCTTTTGAAAACTCTCCAAGAGTTCCAATAATTTTTAAGCTATAAGCTTATACAATATAAGGATTATAAATAAGTTATTCAGAAATATTTATATGCTTCAAATATTTTGAATCCTTAAACAATTTTGATATAAATTTTATCAAGTGACAATATTCAGCATATTATGTGCGACATCTTCAAGTGTTTGGACTGCAAATCAAGTAAGTTTTACACTTATCAAGATGCATCCTTTGATGTCACTTGATAAATGTTTCTACGTTGGCATGCTTAAATAAACGTAGAATTCAGATCCTCGTAATCTTTCACAATATTGCGCCAATATTGTATCAAATATATTGATGATATATCATTTCGTATCGGTTCGCAATGTGACATAACATTTTGAGATCTCATCACTTCATTATTTTTAGGTACCTGAACCTCTCATAAGGTTTCATAAAATGTTATGTTGTAGACTCTTCAAGAGCATATTGCCTTCTTATTATGATTATTTACTCCTTATCCTTTTCAAGGATTATTTCATTTGTAACCAATTGGTCTACAACACTTCACGTATGTATAGACTTTGTCCTTTAGGGACATAAAATAGGAGCACTTGCAGCTTAAACATGAGATGTTTTCGGCATTTGACTTGAATTATCATATGAATGAGGATCTGATGATAATTTTGAACATATTTCATAGTTGTTTATAATCTCCCCCTAATTTTAGAAAAACTAACATACATCCTCCATTTTCTTTGAGAAATCCATCTTTGTGCGTTATGATAAATTCATTAAGCGCGTACCACACATCAAAATTATTAGATGAAATAGTTGGTTCCTGACCTTGAACTAATTAAAAGGGACGAAATAATCATAATATATTGGTTTAATGCATACAAGTGTTATTGTATGCAACATATCATATTTCAGACCAACACATGAAGCTTTATTCTCATTAGCAATGGTTTAGATATTTATTGAAGACATTCAACGCCAAAGCATTATCATGAAGTTGAATTGTCTTGATTACACAATCTGAAAGCTATGTTCTTAACTCACTTTTTATTAAGCAAACAACTTTATGAATGTCAAACTGCAGATTGACAATAAATGTACATGTGATCATTTTATTGATACATCTTAATAGATCACATGATAGGTGAACAGGTCCATATTCACCTTTTATAATTTTCAGATTTTAGGGGATTCAACCCCAACATTGGTTGGTCCAACCAACTTATCATGAGAACACGCAACATTCAGTTGGGTTGAGGGAGTTCGTTAAAGACATTATATCCTTATAATTTAAATTTGACCTTATATATAATGTAATTTTTCGATTGAGGGGAGTCGAGTGAACCCCTTACTCACACGTAGATCCGCCCCAGGTCGCACTTCTTTTCCTATCTCTCTCCTATTTCAAGTTATTTTTTATTCTTATTCATAAGCAATGCTTTGTAAAATTTTGTTATAGAAAATAGTCAAAGTCTTGTTACTTTTAATATTTCATTCATCACAGTGCGGAAGTCAATATTTCTACTGTTGGATTATTGAGTTGATATTGATCGATTTTTTATTACAAAAATTAAATCAATTTAGTCTTGTTTCAAATGTTAGAATCAAATCAAACTAATTAGAAGGATTTTCATTGTATCGATTTTTATCAAATGTTTCGGTCTATTTGATTTTTTTTCATAAATAAAACATATGATAATTTATTTTTTACTTTGTCCGAGGGGATAGAATAGACTGTGTGCATCTTACCTTCCTCAGATCCCACTTTGTAGTAATACACTGGATATGTTGTTGTTGATAATACATTTCCTAGCTTTTTCAATATAATACCACAACTCAATTATTCTTTAAGAAAATAAGGAAATACAAATATTTAATGAAGTTATATATATATATATATATTTCTCCAAAAAACAATTATGGTCATTGTCCAAAAATTTAGTTATTCTAAGATATATAAATAAAATTTCTTACATAGTTTTTTTTTCTGGGCAAAAAATGAATATTTGGTTGTGATGTATCTTGACGATATTTGCATTATATAATTATAATTAATTAAAAGAATACAAGTTATTTGAAATGTAGATTCTTGACACATTATCAAAACAAAAATTAAAAATCAAATTAGAAAGTAAAGGCAAAGAATTTGATTACTCTAACATCTGAATTACTTTTTTTTTTTTTTTAGTTTTCCAAGGCATCCCTCAGCCCGACAGGCCAAGGATTAATCCTCCGCAGATCTGAGTTCCATTTAAGGGTTTACCGCTGGCCAATTGATTGTTGCATGCACAAGGCAGGAATCAAACCCCCGACATTTGCTTAAGCGACCTAGTGAGCTAACCACTAGGTCAATCAAGCTTGGTTAACATCTGAATTAGTAATCATGAGTACAAATATAAAAGACTAATATAAATCATAATTTTTTTAAAAAATTATATAAAATATATAAATATATGCATAATTATAATTTTTAAATATCTTTTTTCTATATATGGTTCAAACTTTTTTGAATATTTTTTGCTTAAAATCAAAATCAAACAAAATCAGAAAATATTGAATTTTTTCTCGACTTGATTTTATTTTTGGTTTGATTCGATTTTTTGTGAGCACTCCTAATTTCTCGCTTAGCTCTTCCTATTTTTACATTCTAACGGTTAAACTTTAGCACTAATATTTAATCTTCTCTGAGTAATTTTATCACTATAAAAAGTGTATTTGCTGGATTTTTTTTAAGTTTTACACTCGGTATCTTTTATTTATATTGAAACCCGATTATTAATACTCTTTATAAAACAATATAAAGGAACAAGCACCACTATTAATCTCTATATAATTACGAGATTTCTGACACAATTCTCATGAAGCCTAAAAATGAAAATCAATCATAAATACCAAATAGCAGCTGCCGCTTCCAACTTTTAAATATAGATTTCTAGTTGAATTAAGAGTAAGAAAGTGAATGTGGGTAGAGAGAAAGAAAGTGATAGAAAGTGAAATGTTTGAACTCGAAAAAGAAGGAAAAGAAAAGGGAAAAAGTGGAGTGGGTAAATTCTCTGTCCCACAGTGTACACTTATCAAGTATTACACAACTGACACTATCTATATCTCATGCATAGTTAAATTTTTCCATAATAACACCTAATTTTTGTCCTCTATATTTTAAATTATTTTTTTAAATTTCTCAATTTTTAATAGTTTTAAAATTTTTATTTTTAGTTATTTTGAAATAAATTTCAATCCTAACTTTTAAATTTAGGTGAAATCGACATATTTAGTGTTTAATTATATGTGATTATATAATTATCAGTCAAAAAAATTATAAAATTTATTCAGAGTGAAAAGTTTTATTTGAAGATGACATAACTAATTTCTTAATTTTTACTTATTATTATTATTATTGTTATTATTATTATTATTATTATCTTGAGAAAAAAAAAAGAGGAGATAAAATAATTGTGCTTTCATTAAATATTTATTTGAGAAATTCGTTAAATTAATTGAAAAGATAATTTCATCTTAACTTTGTCCAATTAATTCAATTATGGTTATTTCTATAAAATGTTTATAATTTTTAATTGGACCTCCTTTTAAACCCCAGACTAACTCCTTCCGTATTCTTAAATTGGGCCAGCCCAACACTAGTCCACTCCTTTTTGGGAGAACGATAAAAATAGAAAAAAATTACCTAAAATCATAACATAATTATCTAAACTTTTAAAAATTTCCCCACTTCTTAAAAATAATTAATTCTAATATTTTATATTTTTTTACTATTTCTGAAATACAAGTTAACCCTATATGTATCTAATGTATGTATCTACTGTGATACAAGTTAATCACATTAGATACATGTATCAGCAGTATGTATCTAATGTAATTAACTTGTATCATCAGAGGTCAAATATTGGGATTTTAGGAGATTTTGAAAGATGTTGAAATTTTTAGTAATTAATGGTAAACATGTCGGTATATATGTAAAATTTACTAAAAATAGTCCTTCTCCTAAAACTTACTCCACAAAAATAGCCCCTGTTTTTAATTCTCACTTAATAGCCATTAAAATAATATCATATTTTAGCCATCTTCTAATCACCGCTAAAAAGCCGCAAAAATAGCATAATATATTTCTTTTCTTTTCAATTGAAACTCACACTTTCCTTCCCCAATTTTACCTCAGGATTCCTTTTCATTAAAATCTCACAAATCCTCTTTCAAATACACCATATTACCTTAAAATACCTTCATAAATTGTATATAAATATACAATATCCTCCGTCAATTACCTTCAAAAAGTTTTTTCATTCACAATTAGCTTCAGTTGATACGAAATTATGGCTTCAAGTTCAATTTTAGTTCCAGTTATTCTACAATACGAAGGAGAGTGGTTAAGTAATGTACAGTTTGAAAAGTTTACAATCAATGGAGTACTTTTGAATTCGACTTGCAGGTACGAATATTTTGTTGATGAATTGTATAAGCAATTGAATCTAGAGTGAAGTTCTGGTTTAATGACAATATAATACATTGTAAAGAATGGATCTATGACTATTTATAATGATATGAGTGTTAGACTTTATATGGAGATGAAGAAAAAAAATTTGGATATAAATGAATTTCCATTGTGTATAACACTATAAAACACATTTGAAAATGGAGAATCCTCAATTGAAAATTTGATCGAAATATTTCCGACTGCTATTCAAGTTCATCCAATACCTATTTCTGATTATACAATTGAAGATGAAGAAATGGAAGAACAGACCAAATGGATAATTAAGGATCCACTTCATAGAGATGTTAAAGAAGGGCAGTTGTACTAGGATAAAAATACAATATCAAGTGTGATGACACATTATGCAATCCGTGAGAGATTCCAATTTAAGGTGAAAAGATCATCATCATCAAGGTATAAACTATATAACTACTTTATATGACCTGTGTCAACAGTGTGTAAGTTTTATATTTTATTGGAATATTGGTATAAATTTGCATAAATACTGCACATAATATTGTAACTACTGTATATGACTTGTATATAAACTGCATATGACCTGTGTACAGACTGTGTAACTACTATATAGGACCTATATATATACTGCATATAAAGTACTACATATGAACTGTGTAATTTTCGTATAGCACCTGCATATATATTGGATATGAATAGTGTAATGCATATATATTTATTTTATATAAATGTATCTAGGTACTATCTTAAGTGTATCAATTACAGATGCAATTGGACTTTTAGATCTCCAAGTCAACAAAATTTAGAAGTTTTCACGGTAATCAAATTTGTCGATGATCACACTTGTCCAATTGCGGACAGAATGCTTTCACAACGGTATGCTACTTCTTTAACCATCGCTAAAATGGTGAAGCACAACTTTCTAAATCTAAAGTCAACATACACTCCAGCAGAGATCATGGAAGAAATGAGAAAATTGTACGGAATAAGGATAAACTATACAAAAACATATAGATCCAAAGAAAAAGCACTTGAACTAGTCAGAGGTTCCTTGCGTGAATCTTATGCTAAATTGTCAGCTTACCTATGCATGGTAAGCAAAATAAAACCTGGATCATTCACAAGACTACACAAAATGGAGGACAATCACTTTTTATATGCTTTTGTTGCGTTGAGCACATCAATTAGGGGCTGAAGATATTGTATGCCTACCATTGTTGTTGATGGGACTTTTATGAAATCTGCATACAAGGGAACAATAATATCTGCTAGTGTGCTGGATGCAGTAGTTGAGTTTTATGAAACATTTTAAGACAAAATTATGTAAATGCTGGCATGCATTGATAGATACTTTTCCACTTGTTTAATCAGGACATATTTTGCCACTAGCATATGCTGTTGTTGATTCTGAAAATGATGCTTCATGGGAATGTTTTTTCCGTATGTTTAACACTGCTTTTGGTGAAAGAGAAGGCATGTGCATAGTATCTGGTAGGCATGACAACATATTAAAAGCTGCTGCACTTGTATATCCAAATGTGGCTCACTGTATATGCATTTACTATTTATGGAACAACATCAAGGGTAGATTTAAGAATAATCAAAAGCAATTAAATGGGATCTTCTTTACAATGGCCAGAACATACATAAAGACAGACTTTGATTGGCTTATGGAAGATATAAACAAAATCAATAATAGGGTGAGGAAGTATTTGTTTGATATAGGCTATGAAAAATGGTTTATAGCTCATGCCTGTGTCAACAGGTCGATGTTCATGACTTCAAACATAGCAGAATCCGTAAATTCAGCAAATAGAGATGCAAGAGACCTGCAAATTAAAAAATTCCTACAATTTATGATGGATCTAGTCATGAGATGGAATAATGAGCATAGACAACATTCAGAAGCAACATTTACAGAATTGGGAAACAAATACAATATAATAATGAGGGAAAATCTCATTCTATCAAATAAAATAAAGGTATTACTTCTTATTTCTTCACAGACACTTACATATTATAATGTGTACACTATATACTAATATATTTGTACATTGTAGGTGATGGATTCTACTCACTATTCTTATGTAGTCATTGAGGAAACTGAAAAATAAAACATTGTTTGCATGTGTGAAAAAAAATATTCCTGCCTACAATTTCAAGTAGATGGCATACCTTGTCCACATGCTATGATGATCCTAACTTACACGCATATGGACTTACAAAGCTATTGTGCTCCATATTACACAAGAGAAAACTTCTTGAAAGCATATGAACTTCCAGTTATACCACTTTCTGATGAAACAACTTGGCACATCCTAGCAGAGATATCAGCTAATATAGTACTACCACCAATGTAGAAATCAAACCAAGAAGACCAAAAAAGAACAATCGAGGAAAGGAAATTATGGACTCCTTTAAGCAACAAATTTCATGTGGGCGCTGTGAAAAAATAGGACACAATTAAAGAACATGTGGAAATGCTCCAACAAGAATCTAATAGGATGTTGCTGCAAGAGCACTTTTATCTTTTTCATTTTTTTCTTGAAAAAGACTATTCTTTTCATAGCAATGTAATAACAACAATATTATTTTACTTCAAATGCATTCTACTCTTATAGAAATTTGGGCATTATGGTATTTCATTTAGCCATATTCTTTGATGAGGTGCACTAATTAACTCATCTAAGCTGGGAGGGTGTAATTTTTCTGCTAAAATGCTTAATAAAACTGCATATCATCTGTGTCAATCATGTATAATACCTATATACAGTTTGAATATATATAAGTACTAGTATTTGTCTTTTGAATTAATTAGCAAATACATAGCACCTCTATATTTTGAATATAACTACTTTTATAAACTATATAAATACTTTATTACAACAATATATAAGTTCTATATCTGGTTGGGATAAATGTCTAAAATTGTAGAAATAGTGTGCTTAAACTGTGTAACAACTGTATAGGAACTGAATAAATATTGCATATATACTGAATATTGGTATAAATTTGCATAAATACTTCATATAATATTGTAACTATTGTATAGGACCTGTATATGAACTACATATGACATGTGTACAGGTTGTGTAACTACTATATAGGACCTGTATATATACTGCATATAAAGTACTGCTTATGAACTGTGTAATTTCTGTATAGCACCTAGATATATATTATATATTAGACTATATAACTACTTTATATGATCTGTGTCAACAATGTGTAATTTTATATTTTATTGGAATGGTGGTTTTAAATTTGCATAAATACTGCATATGACCTATGTACAGACTGTGTAACTACTATATAGGACCTGTATATATACTGCATATAAAGTACTGCATATGAATTGTGTAATTTCTGTATAGCACCTGTATATATATTATATATTAAACTATATAACTACTTTATATGACCTGTGTCAATAATGTGTAAGTTTTATATTTTGTTGGTATAAATTTGCATAAATATTGCATATAAACTGCATATAACCTGTGTACATACTGAGTAACAACTATATACGACTTGTATATATACTGCATATAAAGTACTGCATATGAACTGTGTAATTTTTGTATAGCACCTGCATAAATATTGGATATTAAACTATGCAGGAACTGAATAAATGTTGCATATATACTAAATATCAACTTTGATCAACATAAACTAACATTTCAGCATCAATTATACAGAATTGTATCAATTACCAAAACATATAGTAGTCGACATAACATTTCATAATAAGAATCTCCCAGTGTATCAACACAAAACAGAAACAACCCTAAGCATTTCAACACTAAAACATATCTAACATCAATTCTTCAAAGACATTTCTAACTAAATTTGTTGCACACCTTTCTTTTTCCTTAATAATCGACCAGTAGATTCATCTTCACTAACTATACATTGGCTTTGTTTTTTTTTTTCATAATCCCATAGCAATACACCATACCGAGTATGAATAGCATCAATATCATCTAGATGATTAGAAATTTCAAGATCATCAAGCAAATACTCAGCAAAGACAGCAACAAATACACCACAGTCCCTGTAAACATAATACATCATCAGTATAATTGACAAAAAAGTATGTAAAAATGAGCAATTAAATGTGCATTTAATTTATTACGTGTTAGCTTGCATTGACAGTCCATTAACAATACGAATATCAAAAGAATTATCCACTGGAAGTCCATCGCTCCTACTTTCCCAAAATCTAATACAAGAAAGAAAGTGTGGAATTAATTTTGAATACGCTGCAACTGATTTCTGAACACGAACAACATACCTTGTATCATACATTGAATCATACAAATATATGCATTGATCTTTAAAAGAAAGCCTCGCCAAAATCCAGTGAAACTCCTTAATAAGATTAATTAGAAAAAGAACATTGTCAACGCTATTCCACGGGACGTTGCATCTCATAAAATATCCAAGCATGTACTCAACGATTTGATGTTCTTGAGTGATAAGTGTTATATCTCTATTGTTCTCCACAAAATGCTTATACAAAGTCTGAATCAAGCAGTTAAACCAACAATCAGTGGTTGTAAATTTAACCAAATCACAAACAGGCCCGTATTTTGACTTTTTTCGTAAATAGTAAAAGATAACATCAATATGCTGAAAATACGAACAACAAAATCATGTTAAAATGCTAAAAAATGAATACAAAACACTAATTTAAATCATATAAATACAAGCTACTTATATAACATGCATCATATCAACTATTGCATACAAACTGTGTATCTACCGTATAGGACCTGTATATATACACTGAATAGCAACTACTGCATTTAAATTGTGTACATACTGTGTAAACACTACATAGGATCTATATATACATTGCATATTAAGTGTTGCATATAAACTGCACATAAAGTACTGCATAAATAAAACATAGAACTTGTATAGGATTCATCATATACAAAATTTCAGTATTCCAATTAGATTATCACTATTAAGTACAAAAATAAAAGATATATAACCTACTTAAATAATAAATTCATTACTTACTGAATTGGTTAACGGTACTCCTGAATATGCCAATGTAAAGAACCACTCTATCATTTTAACAATATCAACTCCGTAGTCAAAATATTTTCGGAGAGCATTGACAGAATCGAAATAAACAGGCCTGGAAAAAATATTACAAAAATTATAATATATAATAAAATAAAGTGAAACAAAAAGAAATAACAAATAGAAACTTAAATCTATTTAACGCGCAACGACCTCGCAACAAATTTGTTAAACTTTAACGTCATTTTTATATCATCAATTCGCTTCATAATACTTTTCACAAAAGGATGCTTTATAGATAAGACATGTTTTATTGACTGAGCATTCTCTACACACGTAGATGATTGGCCTTCAACTTTGCCACAACCAGAATCAAATTTTGACAAAAATGAAGATTCACATACTGTCGCTGGCTTACGTAATCGACGAGGAATAGCAGGTGTTTCATCCAACATAACAGGTGCAACCACCATATTTTCCTCAATTCCTTTAACATTATCACTTGTAGTTGCATCAACTTTTATAACATTATCACATACTAAATCAGTCGCATCAGTTGTTGCAATACTCTTATCGGGTTGAGTGAACTTAGAAATTTCAGCATTTGAAATTTTTGACCAGTCAAGCTCATTCTAGCTAACTACTGCCACATTACCTTCTTTTTGTGTCTTTTAATCACTAAAAGGTTGAGTAAATTTAGAAACTTCAGAATCAGTAAAATTAGACCAATCCCTATAAACCTGACTATTTCTACCCTCCTGTATATCCTTATTTTCACCTGAGCTTTGTGTGAACTTCAAAAAATCAAAATTCGGAAAATTCTTCCAAGCACCATCCTTTAAAGTTTCAGCCGTAGAATCAACATCGACATGACCACCTACACAATCACCTACAAAATTAACTCTCTCTCCAATGGCATCCACCAAATTCCAAATTACGTCACCACCTACACAATTTGTTGCTTTCCCTACATCATCCATCAAATTGTCACTTAGATGATCCACTTCTGGTACAACATCATTTTGTTGTCCCACATTAGGTGGATCATTAACTTGATCATCACTTGTACCACCAACATTAGGTGTCTCATCGTCTTTTTTATTTGAGTTGTCGCCATCGTTATCACCAATTGATATACCAACCTTTAAAAAAACTTTATAAAATAAGTACAATAGTGTATATAAGATTTGTTAAAAAAAATAGGAGAAATTCAGGAAAAGAATACCTGAGGCTCATTCTTTATATCTAGAGCTCGAAAAATCAATTCAAATGAAGATTTCATAAACTTCTCCATCGAGGAAACCTTTTCCATTAACTAAACATAAAAGAAAAAAGTCAACACATCAATTAACAAAAACATACAAATATTAATAAAATCCTTCGACATACCATTTTAACATCACTTCGCAAAAGTGCCAATTCATTATCTGAGCTCAACTGACTACATTCGTGTTTACCCGTGCTAGGAAAATCAACAGAGTACACAACCGCATCCACATGTTTGAAATCAGGTAATTGAAGGATTATTTTTTCAAGATCTGTCGACGTAAAGTTACGCAACACAACCTGCACATAAAAAACAACAGTCGACATTTAAGAAGCACATTACAATTTAACAAAGCATATATAAATTACAATTTAAAACAATGATATACCTGCTCTTGCCTAATATCAAAAAATGCAGACTTGACCTCCTTGTAAATTTGTCTATACTTTACAAACCAATTCAATATACATGGTACACCATCACCCACTCGGTCAGCAAGATGACCATCGGCATAAGGACAACACTCATAAAACCAACACTGAAATGCAAGAGGAAAACTAGCACAACGATAAATAATTTTTCGCTGATAAACCTTTGACTTCATTGACTCCAATATCAGATGAAAACACAACCTAAGGAAATATTTCATAGTTTCCAGATTCAACCAATAAGAAATCGTTCTTAGTAATAACATAACTATACGTGATAAAAAAGATAAAGGAATAAATGAAGAATAAAACAGAAATTTGTAAAGCATCTTCATTACATCGCCACTTTTTTTCATGAAACACTCTTCTAAATCAAGCTTTGTGACCTTGAACTTTCTTGAAAAATACAACTCCATCAGCTTACTTTCTTTACTAACAACAAACTCGTTATTGTAATTTTTGGTATATTTTAAGCCGCTAATTATAGCAAACTCTTATAAGCCAAAACTTAACCTAGTGTTATTCACTTTAATTCATATTTCATCATCTCTCTCAGAAATAAGTTTCCTAAGCAACATTTCATGGATAAGTTGATTTTGAGGAAAAACATTTGGTAAAGATAATAAATACCCAAAGCAACTATTCTTAAACAAATCAAGTTGCTTCTTGTCCAACTTAGATTTCAACACAGTCACAATAGCACAGTTTGTGTGCACACTGAGCTGACACTTGTAATGATCAGATGAACCAAGAAACAAATCCCAAACCTGCAATACATAAGTGTGCTTTTAGGTATAAATATTTCAAAAAGCTACATATATTACTCATATAGTGTTGCTAATTATACACCGTTATAATATAAATAGTCAAACTATACACAGTTCTTATATAATCCTGATACACAAATAGTTGTACAGTCAATATACACTAAGTATACGCATACAGTATAAATACTCAAACTATACACAGTTCTTATACAATCCTAATACACATATAGTTATACAGTAAATGTACACTAATTTTACTAATACAGTAACCATTACAACAGTGTTGCTAATTTTACACAGTTACAATATAAATATTCAAACTATACACAGTTCTTATACAATTCTGATACACAAATAGCTGTACTGTCAATGTACACTAATTGTACGCATACAGTATAAATATTTAAACTATACACAGTTATTATACAATCCTAATACACAGATAGTTATACAGTCAATGCACACTAATTTTAGTCATACAGTATAAATATTCAAACTAGACACAGTTCCTATAAAATTCTGATTCTCAAATAGTTATGCATTCCAATGTACACTAATTTTACTCATATTACAACAGTCTTGTTAATTTTACACAGTCACAATATAAATATTCAAACTATACGCAGTTTTTATTCAATTCTGATACACAAATAATTATACAGTCAATGTACACTAAATTTCACAAAAATCACTACCCAATATATTTCATATACAACATTGACACATATTATATACATCAATAACACACATATTTCAAACATACACAAATTTTACTCAACAAGTTAACATCTATCAGACATAATTAATACATACAAAAGCACAAATAATGTACCTCAAAATCAGTTAATTTGAGTATTTTTCTCTTCCAAGGAACTTTTTTACTTTTCTTTTTGGATGATTGAGCATCATCTTCTCCGTCATTTGATCGATTTTTTTTTATTTTTATTTTTTTCGGAGGAAGAGCATCTCCTTCATCAGTCACAATTATCTTCTCCTTTCCTTTAGATGACTTACCATCATCTTCATCATTTTTTAAATCACTATTTTTTTGTGTTTTTAATGAATAACAACAAGATTTGAATCATCACTCAGATCTACATGTGCCTTTTTTTTAGCTATTTTTTTGTTTCGCCATTGATGGATCAACTACTAGTTTACCTCGAGACCTAGTAATTCGACTAGGACTAGCATGAACATTCTTCAAATCCTTCAATCGAACTTCACGATTTGTTAAATCTTCAAAATCATCAACTGGAGCAACGAAATTGAAATCATATTTTATACCTTTACCAGCTAATTTTGTATCAGTATTAACTTTTTTCTTCATTTTCAGCATAATAAACTTCAAAAAATCTAATCGCAAAAAACAGTCAAAAAAGGTAAGGGGACTGTAGGTACCAGTTATTACCCTTTTTCGGGAAAAAGACAACTGCTAGCGTGAACTGTAGATACAAATTTTTTCTTTTTTTCGGAAAAAAAGCAACTGCAAAGGGCGCGTGTGATTTTTTTTATTCTTTAGTGTGTAGTTTATTAAAATAGAGGGCGTGTGTGGCTTATTAAAACAAATGACTAATAAATGAAATTAAAAACAACCAAAGAGTTAATTTTGTCCAAAATGAAAAACGTGGACCATTATTGTCCATTACTTTTTAAAAAAGCTATGTGATATCTTTTCCCCTCCTTTTTTACCCAGACCCGCCAAGCCCAAACCCTTTCCTTCCCTTTTTCCCTTAACCAGCATCAACAAACAACAACCAACAACAACAGATCAGCAGCCCACATCCACCAGGCCAACTTCGATTGCCCAGCCTAACAACCCCTTATACCCGGCCCAACATATATATCTCCCTTCCCCCTTTAACACCAACAGCATAACAATTAACAACAACAGTAAATAGCGAAAATACAAAAAAAAAAAAAAAAAAAAAAAAAAAACTCAGCAACAGCCAACGACTTCAAAACCACGACCAACAAATTCAACAATGTACAACACGACACCTCCTTCAACGTTGTCAACAACAATCTCGACAACAACAACCAGCGAGTCAACAACGGCAAACCCCCCCCCCCAGACGCTCTTTTACTATTTTTCCCCTCCGTTCAGCCATCTATGGAAAAAAATTAAATGAGTTTCCTTTTTCTCAGTCTTTGATTCACTATTTTGGGTAAGCAATTAATGCCCAACGGCTCTCTATAAATAGAGGTTTAAGGAACAGCGAAAGGGAGGAGGATTTTGGGGGGAAAAATTGAGGATTCGGGAGGCGCTTGCTTTTAATCCTATGTAACCCAAAAATTCTCAAAGAAACATACTAAAAACTCGATTCCGAGGAAAGTTAAACTCCAAAGATTTGAAGTTTAAACTCCGATGGTGAAAGTCATCGTCAATTCATTGTTAACTCGTTGTACCCAGTTTCGTTGCCCCGAAAAAGGTGCAACCCTCTCCTTGTCTGATTTTCGTTTACTTCTCCTTCTATTTTGATCCTATAGATGTGTGATTTTATTTTGAAACCCATGGTGTCGTCGTTGTCTTCTTTCGAATTTGTGGACTTTTGAACATGAATATATAAGTGCGCAAGTGTGGATATGCAGTCTTCTTTGTGCAAGTAGGTTAGATTGTGAAACTCGATCGGGAAAGTGTTATTTTCTGGAAATTGAGATTGCAGTTAAGTGGATCCGATGTTGTGGTAATGTGGTGGTTTTGCTGCTGTTTTGCTGTTTTGTTATGTATTTAATTTATTTATTTATTTATTTATTTATTCATAGGGAAGGAAGCTGCGGTGGTTATGTTTCCTTCGAAAATTAAAGCCGTAAATCAGCTAGTTGCAAATTGAGTGTATTTGTTGCAACTTCAGTGTATTTGTCATGTACGCCTAATCAACTAGGATTTTGTTGCTGCTTTTGTTGAGGAGTTGTTTCAAGTTGTAAAGGAAAATGGTTATTTGGATAATCAAATTTGGCCCATATATAGCGTATTTTGAATATTTGTAGTATCTTTATTAGCATTCTGATAAACAATAAGAAAGGTCTTTCCCAAGCGAGTGATTATGCTTCAAGTTGCGAATTTGTTTTAGGGACTATTTTTCTTTCGCTTTGAAATATTTTAGGAAAGGTACCACATATGTTGGTTGCTCTTTAATTCAAGTGTCCAGAAGTCTTATTATTAGCCTATCTATTTCCCTAAGCTTTTCAAACAAGTTTTGTATGGCCTAAATATGTATGCCAATTACGTTTAAGAAAGGAATTCTATTGTTTTTAGATAAATGGGTTAGTCTTTTCACTTGTCCGGTTCCTACTCTATGTAGTGTGATAGTTTGTTCAATTGGTAAGATTAAGATAAAGTTACTTTTTGATCAATGTATAGTTATCAAGTATGTGTGTCACTATAAAAATAGTATAAGTAATGTGCTACCTTATCTTTCCTTTCTTTTGCATGAACTTCCCTGCGTGAGTCTATTTGGACTCCGTTATTCCTCTCATCTATTTTTCATATCGAGTCAAGCCTCTACCAAAGTCCAAAACTGGACTGATATACATGGGATATACACTTAGATACAGTTGGTGTACACTGGAAAGCAGCTGATAATGGCGTATATTAAAAGTGGAAGCGAGCATACAAGATTTATACACAGATATACAGTGCGTATACAAAAACGCAACAGCAATTAGGGGTGTGCATCGGACGGTTCGGTTTGGTTTTATATATTATCGGTTCGGTTTATCGTTTTTAGATTATTAAATATGCTAAACCAATAACCAAACCAATAAGATATTTTTTATCGGTTTTCGGTTTATCGGTTTTTAGTCCTTAACGGTTCGATTTTCAGTTTAACTGATAAGAAAATACTCATAAAATAAAAATAGTAGTAATTAACATAAAATAAAAACGAATCTTGGTTGCCATAAAAAATCCTACATGGTGTGTTTTAATTTACAAGAACCTTCAAGTTTAAACTAAACGTTTGTATAGTTGAAATAATAAGTTTATTAATTTGTAGAAATTAAAGAGAAATTAAGAGAAATATATACTAAGTCATATATATATATATATATTTCTTATTGGGTTATCTGTTTACCCAATAATCCAATAAGAAAAAATCAAACCGAACCAATAACCCAGTAAATTTTTTTATAAAACCATTAAAAAATCGTTAACCCAATAATCCAATAACAATAAACCAATAACATTTTTATCTATCGGTTCGGTTCTTGCACACCCCTAACAGCAAAATTTCTGATATACAGTCGGTATACAGCTGATATACACTTCAGAAAAATGGACTGAAGTCCACAATTCAAGCCCAAAACTGGGCAGCTTCATTAATGGGCCAATTGAGGGCCCAATTTTAATCTTGCATTATTTTTTGCAGCTTGAATTGTTTATTTGTGCTAATTAATTTTTGTAAATTAATTAACATAGACAAATCCCCTAAAAGTATTGTCATTTTATTTTATCTTAGTTTTCTTTTACCTAATTCATATTTCCTTCACATAATTTTACATTATCTAAAACGAATTAAATTGATTCCCTCAATTTTCTCTTTAAAACAAGTCGTTTAAAGATTAAATATTTTCAAAATGACACTTTATTTTGCTCATGTGATTAATAGTTTATTCGAATTAAATTAATTTTCTTCAAATCCAAGAAACTAATTTTTCTTGTAAATTCTAACTTTCGTTAATTGATAAGGTACTTGTAATATGATGAACTCTTAATGTTTTTCCCAAAAAGTGTCATTCGAACTTCCTATGATTTTAATAATAATAATGCATACTTCTTCTCTTTTTTCCATAACAAAGACAAAAAATTATTTTCTTGCTAAAGTCCGAAAGAAATGACAACTTAGTTTATTTCAAGCAAGTTGTTTTCTCATTTGAACAAATAAATGTAATTTTTAAATGTTTAAATAAATAAGTTTAATATTTTCTATAAAATCAAGCCTTTGCAAAAATTAGCCACTTTAATTAGTCAAGTTAGTTTCTTTTTGGTAAACCGTTTTAAACGGATGCTCCTAAGTGCCTTAAAAACCTTCTTAGGACGTTAATTGAAACCTTACCCAGAATCTCTACTTTTAAAGGTTTATTTCTGTTTTTTAACCTTTGAAACTCTTTTAAATTTTTTCTTGATTTTTTTTTATAAAAATTAAGTGGCGACTCTGTAAATTTTCTTAAAATTATTTTAAAATTTTCTCAACTTTTTTGAAATAGTTTTAAGATCAAAACCATTTTCTCACCAAAAGAAATTAGAAAGGAATAAAACAGTAATGGCGACTCTGCTGAGTATTTTAACTAGGTTCTAACCAAATGTTTGATTTCATCTTTTGATTAACTGTTTACTCGCTTACGTGTTTATATGTTTCGATTTTGTGGAATTTAATTATTACATCTCATAGCATAATCCCGCATTGATTTATTAAATTATTTTAGGGTTTTGTGGATGTCCCGACCCCTATTGTTCAACTCCAAATAAAGTATTGGAAATATGACGGTTTATTAGCACGTGAGGCATCTGATGGCTGTTCGTATTTCCAAACCTAAGTCGTCCGCTTGGGAATCTGGTTCAAACCCACTCTAGACATTTAGGATAGAGTGAAACCAAAACTCTATTTTAGGCATAAATTTAGGACGACCCAATACTTGAGGGAGTATTGGGCCTATTAGAAAACTTGTCGTGCATTTATTAACCCCGAGTCAATTACATACGAATCATCTTTATGAGTTGAATCAATTTATTGGAATCTTAATTTGATATTTAACGCTAGGCTTACTTTTGTCTTAAAAGGTCCCACGTATGCTAGAACGCGTAATGATTGTTTATGTGTTAAAGTGTTTTATTGTTTTGCTTTGTCTATGTTTGCTTATCCGTGTGTTTAAAGAACATTCGTTTGGCTTGAAATAAGACTAGTCCATTATTCCTATTTCAAAATTCTAGAGCGTTAATAGGCATATAAGACTCAAAATTTGAACCCTCCAAAACACTCGTAGAAGTTCGTTGATAAAATTCCTTCCAATTTACCCAATTTTGTTCAAATTTCATTAGGCTATTGTCCAATTCAACTGACAACTCATTTTTTTTCGCATTTGATTGTAGTCAGAGTTATCCAGGCATTCTGTTGATTAAAAACTATGATGTCTTCAAAGATTTTTAAATAAGCCTTCTTAGGATATTTATTCGTTAATATTCAAATTTTTCAAATCACTTAGTTTATCCTGTTTGAAGTTCTATTTTTTCCATCAAATTCAAGATCCGTCAAATAATCAAAGTTCTGATTATTCGGCCACTTTCCAAGTGTCCTATCCTTCAAATTCTGGACTTAGTCTATTTCAAGTCAAATATATGTCATTTGTTTCGTATATTACTTTGTTAAATCATCACGATCATGAACTAACTTTTTACTTTTTGAGTGTTTTTCTTTTCTTTTAGGAAGAGTCGGATTTGTGTTGGTAGTCAAAACTTGCTCATTTCACAAAGGCAAAGTAATCGTTGGCAGAACATCAGTATTTCACACGGTCTAAAGTCAAGAAAACAATTATAAAGCCATCTGTTCTTGCGGGCTAACAGAAGGACTCGTTCAACTATAAAGAAACTATGTTTGACCTGATTTCCCTTGAGGAATATGTAGGCGGCCTATATTGGCTTCGTTCACATTATCAAAAATATCAAATATCCTTTCATTATATATATGAACTACGTTTGACCTGAATTCTCAAGAAAGGGATACGTAGGCGGCCTATGTCGGCTTCGGTCAACCCCATAAAAAATTTATCTTCTCATTTTATGTTGGAACTAGATTTTCTATCTCAATGGAATGCGTAGGTGCTACACTAACCTAGTCATATTTCTTGTAAAAGTTTTATAGAAATTATGACAAAAGATCTCAAAATTCATCAGAAGAGTCTTTCCCCAAGTTGAATGAAGGTGATATTGAAGCATGTAACTGGGGCAGAAATTTTTTAGAAGATCTCAAAAGTTTCACAAAACTTGATATTTGCTACGAAGTTGAAAACAAACATTGTTGAAGCTATGATCGGCACATAACATTTGAAGTTCACTATGATTAAAGTATTCTATGTTAGAAATGATTCAAGTATTTTACATTTTAGACCGGGACAAAATTTTTGAGAAGATCTCAAAAATTTCATACTCATAGATTTTACAAGTTGTAAGAAAGTTTGGGAGTTATATGTTATAGAGCGGGGCAGAATTTTTTAGGAGGATCCTTAAAATTTCACAAAAGTTATACCTTAAGATTAGGAAAATTTGTAAATCGATGATCGACAAGGTGCATCAGGGGAGCAATACAATACCAACATAATCAGTCTCTCAAAACTAAGAATTTTTCTTCAGATGCAAGAATAGTAAAGTCACAAAGCTGATAACGTTAAGCATGACACAGGGCATTATCAGACCCACTGTGACCCTGCCATAATAATCCAGACATTTTCTCCCTCTATTTTTCTATTGATTTATGTTTCTATTACTTTGTCATGACCTTTAACAGTTTCTCTGATTTTATAGGTAAATGTTCAGTCATAAAGATGAAGACGTGGATATATTATCCAAACTACCCATCACGAGTCAAACAATTTCATCTTCATCATTCCTGACTTTGTTAGAACAAATTATTCCATTATTAATGAGTGTTGTTCAAGTTGTACAGGTGACGTTATGCAGGATCACCTCTAAGAAGTAATGCAAAAGTATCTTCTCAAAGTTTAAGGATTCAATCCAGAATCTCAGGACATAGGCAAGTCCTTTGTAGGACTCCTAATTCAAATGATGAAGTTCATCACGTTAGTCAGTCACCCCATTCAAAGTGACACGTTACATCCAACATTGGTTGTTCACCTTTCAATGAGACACGTCGGATCGTCACCTCGTTTAAGTGACATATTACATTCAACATTGGTTGTCCGCCTTTCAATGAGATACGTTGGGTCGTCACCCATTCAAGTGACATGTTATATTCAATATTGATCTTCCGCCTTTCAATCAGACATGTTGGGTGGTCACCTCCATTCAAGTGATATGTTATATTCAATATTGGTCATCCATCTTTCAATACTACACGTTGGGTTGTCACCCCGTTAAAGTGACATGTTACATTCAACATTGGTCGTCCGCCTTTCAATGAGACACGTTGGGTGGTCACCCCGTTGAATTAACATATTATATTCAATATTGGTCGTCCACCTTTCAATAAGACGCGTTAGGTCGTCACCCTATTAAAGTGACATATTATATTCAACATTGGTCGTCCTTCTTTCAATGAGACACGTTGGGTCGTCACCCCGTTCAAGTGACATATTATATTCAACATTGGTCGTCCGCCTTTCAATAGGACACGTTGGGTCGTCATCCCATTGAAGTGACATGTACATTCAATATAGGTCGTTCGTCTTTCAATGAGACACGTTAGACCATCCCTCCGTTCAAGTGGCATATTACATGTTACATTGGTCGTCCGCCTTTCAATGAGACACGTTGGGCCGCCCCCATTTAAGTGGTGTATTACATTCAATATTGGTCGTTCGTTTTTCAATAAGACACACTGGGTCGTCACCCCATTCAAGTGATATATTACATTCAATATGGGTCGTCCGTCCTTCAATGAGACAAGTTGGACCGTCACTCCATTCAAAGTGTCATGTTATATTCAAAGTGGGTCATCCTCCCTTCAATGAGACACGTTGGACCGTTACTCCGTTCAAAGTGGAATGTTATATTCAAAGTGGGTCTTCTGCCCTTCGTTGAGACATGTTGGATCATCACTCCATTCAAAGTGGCATGTTATATTCAAAGTGGGTCATCCGCCTTTCAATGAGACATGTTGGACGGTCACTCCATTCAAAGTGACATGTTATATTTAAGATGGGTCATCCATCCTTCAATGAGACATGTTGGACCGTCACTCCATTTAAAGTGGCATGTGGCATTTTAAATGGGTCGTCCGCCCTTCAATGAGACACGTTAGATCATCACTCCATTCGAAGCGATATGTTACATTCAAGATAAGTCATTCGCTTTTTACCGATGAATATTGGGTTGTCACCCATTTAAAGTGACACAATATTTTTAGAACAGGTTTGACTAACTCTGCATAGCATGGTCAAACAGGTTTGTGCTAGTTTACATTTATGAAATGCTACATTTACAAATAACCATTTATTTGAGTTATTGTCGAGAGCATCCAAAAGGATGAAGTTCTCAAATCAAAACCATAGCTGTGGGCGACTCCAAAAAGAAAGCAGCACAACGTAGAACTTTTTCTTAGCAACGAACTGGAACATAGTCTGAAGAGGGATTCAAACTCTTTGGACACGAGTTAAAGGATGACTTTCACCACCATCAAACCACACCTCTATTAGAAGGCATGTAGGTATTTCAGGATATTTTTTTGTCTCAGTTTCACCTTTGGGGAAAATTCTAAACTCGCACCAGAGGTAGTCTTCTCCTTATTTGAAAATTAGGTGACAACAATCCTAGAGCTTTGGAAATTATGTCCATGTAGCTCTTAGTTACTGATGTGTGAGCTAATGCTAACACATTTAAGGCTTTTAACTAAGAATAATTGCAAAGTCTTAAGCAACTTTTGTCATTTTTTATTGTTTTATGTTTGATTTTGCAGTAAAAGCTATGATGCAAGAGAACCAACAAGGATGGAAGCAAAGGAGTTGAAATCTGAAGTAATTCAAAGAGAAGTGTGGCTGACGACATTTCTGATAAGTCATCAGCCCTGTGATAAGTTATCTGCTTCATCGTCAGCCTCAGACAAAGAATGCACCTGAGTTGAGAGTTTTGACGACATTTTGTGATAAGCCATCAAGGAGCTAATAGGTCGTCAAAATTGCCATCAGCCTAAGGCATAACATGAGATCTGAGGTAGAGACTTGACGATATTTGTGATAAGTCATCAGCAAATTGATAGGAAGTCATAGTTAGTCGTCAGCCTAAAGCAACGGGTATCAAAAGAAAAAAGAAGCTGACGATATTTATGATAAGTCGTCAGCCTCCTGATAGGTTGTCACGAATGTCGTCACCTAATGTGAGGGATTATTAAACTCTGTGATTTTGTTTCCTTATTTAGGCTGAACTATTTAAAGTCTTGTTTAGGTTTTTCTTGAGAGTTTTGAACATCTTTTGGAGACACGTATTTTGATATTTTCTCTCTCTAGTTTCTTGACTTGAACAATCAATTATTTTGAAGATATTATCATCATTATTTTGGGATTACTATTGTGATCTAATATGAGAATCTCTAGTTTCTATTCATCTTGTGGTAAGTTTATCTTTCAAATCATGAATATAACTAGTTGTTTTGATTATTACATCATGAGCGGCTAAATTCCTTTAACCTGAATTATGGGATCTAGGGTAAGTCTTGATAAGGTGTTGAGTGTTCAAGATTCAAAAGGTGGTAGGACTCCTTGATAATTCTGAGGTTTTAATTATCATCTATTGGCTGCAAACAATAGATAATACCTGCTTTAATTTGCTTAGGAAAGAAATCAAATATAGTGAAAAGTGAATTATTAACAGGGACTTGGAAGCACTAAAAACTTCCATTTAATAATTGATGTTGTAACAAGGTTGATTAACCTGAGGTAAAATCTAGTCATGAATATAAATTCCCTAAGTCCGAGAGGATTAGGTAATTAAATGCTTAAGTAGATAGAAAGACATTTAGGCATAACTTCGATTAAGATAGCTTGTTGTCTTACCTACTGTGAGAATCTTGAACCACCATTAGCATCTGTCAAGTACCAAAACCCCTAGTAGACATAATTCTTATTTTTCCATAAACTCTTGATTACGAACACTATAACTAAAGTGACCAATAATTACTTGCTAAACTAAAAACCCCCATTTCAGGAAACATCCAACTATCAATTGATTAAATTGCAAATGACTTAAGTTCATACCATATTTCCTGTGGGATTTGACCCCCAACCTAGTTGTGTTTTATATTGACAACTATCTCTTACATTCTCAATAGAGAGGTGTAGTTTGAGCGTTATCAAAAATAGCGCCGTTGCCGGGAAATACGGTTGTAAATTGAAGTTGGGTGCGCTAATTGACTGTTAGTCAAGTTTTCTAGTTTTACATTTATTTTTTGTTTTGTTTATTACAGGATCTTTGTAGTGTATGCCAAGCACCAGAAGTTCCAGAGAACCATTATTACCACTTAATTCGGAACCGCAACGAATTGGAAGAATGACAGAATAATAAGAGACTGACAAATTGACAGCCTTAGCTAGAGCTTAGGTGAATGTCCAAAATATTTGTTAATAAGCACGACATCAAAATCCTGAGGATGATGATTTGGGAGACGAGGAGTTGCTAAATCCTGGTAACCCAAGGCGTGCAGAGCAAGTAGCTGCACCAGTACGGTGTAATGTTAACATAAATCGTCCATTCCAAGAAAGGCAAGGGTACCATCCAGTCCAGTATAACCTCAATGGTGATGATAATGGAATGGAAGGAGCAGGTGCAACGGGTGCAATCATTCCTCCACCGTTGGCACCTGGGTCTAAATTCAACATTACGAGTACTATAATTCAACTCCTCAATCTGAAGGGGTTGTTTGGTGGTCTTCCTGGGGATGACTCGAACTTGAATCTGGTGAATTTTTTCAACATCTGTAAATATTTTGATAGCCCAGGAGTGGGCCAAAATGCTATGCAGTTGAGATTGTTTTTGTTGTCTCTGTCTGGAGAGGCAACTTTGTGGCTAAGTGGTCTGACACCCTATTCTATAACCAATTGGAGGCAGTTGAAAGGAGCTTTCCTAGAAAAATTCTTTCCGCCTTCCAGGAGGGTACAGTTGAGGGATGAGATCAGCAACTTTAGGCAGCTCCCAACTGAAGCCTGGCATAAAATCTGGGAAAGATTCAAGAAGAAGCTGACACAGTATCCGAACCATAATATGACGGACATACACTTGATGGAGACTTTGTATAGGGCTCTTAACTCTGTGACCAAGACAATTGTAGATAATGTTGCCGGTGGTTCGTTTTTTGATCTTACATTCCTAGAGGCTTCAGAGATGCTAGAAAGAATGACCAAATAGAGCCGGGCATGGTATACCAGAGACTCTGTGGTAGCTAACCCCATTGTGTTTGGGGGATTACTGTGGAATAACGTAGAAGAAATGAGGAGCGTGACCAATACATGGCTCACCTTAAAACGCAGATGGACTTGCTAACCAAGAACTTGCTATTAGGTAAGACTTAGAAGGTGAAAGCTATGGGATCTCAGGATAGAGTTGATGCTGATGTAGAAGAAGAGGCAAACTATGTTAATAATCAGGGGGGTTTCTGAGGTAAAGGCCAAGGGAATCAAGGTCGGAATTATTATAATAAGCCTAGTTATAAAGACAAGGAGTAGGGAAATTGGAGTAACAACAATGATATGAGCAGGCTTTATGTCCTTCCTGGAAATCGTGAGACTGCTACAACAAGTTCTGAAAAGATGTCCATAGAGGACATAATGACTAAGTTGTTGAATGGAGTGGAAGCTACCAACTCTGGTGTGACTACCATGAAGACTGATCTATCATCTATTAGTCAGTTCGTAAACTCTCACTCCACCGCAATCAAACAGTTGGAGCAGCAGATGAGCCAACTCTCTGCAGCATTCAACTAGAGAAAGAGCAGAACGTTACCAAGTGATACGGTCCAAAATCCATGGAATAATGGCTCATGTATGGCGATTACCACTAGAAGTGGTAGGATATTACCTGTCCCTTCTGTGGGCAAACATGTAGTTGATGAGGTAGTTAATGATAAATCGGAAGAAGGAGGTCCAGTGGAGTCTGAGAAGCTAGATAATTCTGATGATGCTTCGAAAAAAGAGAAAGAAAAGGAAAAGGAGGTAGTTTTGAAAACTATCCCAAGACCACCACCTTCCTTTCCTCAACGATTGAAGAAGAAAACTGATGATGCAAAATTCAGCAAATTTATGGCAATGCTCAAGCAGTTGACAATAAATATATCATTGGTGGAGGCACTCGAACAAATGCCAGGATATGCTAAATTCATAAAGGACCTTGTAACTAAGAAAAAAGCATGAGATACGAATTGAAGGATAATCTCCATCATTGTAGCACTTTCTACAAGGACCTTGGTGCTGAAGAAGCTAGACCCAACGCATTCACTATTCCTTGTACAATTGGGACTATGGAATTCGCCAAGGCCTTATGTGATCTGGGAGCAAGCATTAATTTGATGCCGCTGGCTGTATATAGAAAGGTAGGGTCTAGGAAATCCTACTCCTACCAACATGTAACTCGTGATAGCAGATAGGTCAGTAAAACAGCCTGTTGGCATTTTGTATGATGTGCTGGTAAAGGTAGCCCGCTTCATATTCCCTGCAGATTTCATCATTCTAGATTGTGAGGTGGACTTTGAGGTGCCCATAATCTTGGGTCGACCTTTCCTTATAATCAAAAGTGTGTTGATTAATTTGAGAGCGAATGAGCTCTTATTCAAGATGAATGATGAAGTGGTACAGTTTGATGTGTGTAAATCAATGAAGCAGAAGGTAGAAATGAGTATGTTCTCAGTAGTAGATGTGTATTATAAGGACAAATAGGAGGTGTTAAGAGAGGAGCAACTTGTTATCGAGCCTTTAGCCGCAGTTCTGATGAACTTTGATCGTGAAGTCATTGACGAGTATGAAGAGACTATTTGTGCCTTGTTAGGAATGGGTTCATATCCTTATGATCCTAAAAAGATAGACCTTGACCTTGATAATCGACCAACACCACCAGCCAATCCATCTATTGAGGAGCCACCGATGTTCGAATTAAAAAACCTGCTTGGGCACTTTTGGTATGCATTTTTGGGCAACAGAAACACACTACCAGTTATTATTGTGGCTGATTTGGGTAAGCAACAGGTAAACGCACTTATTTTAGTACTTCAGAGGCATAAGAGAGCTATAGAATGGGCCATCGCAACTATTATTGGCATTCTTCATGGAATCTACACGCATAAAATACAAATTGAGGAAGACTGTATTCCAACCATAAAGCATCAGCGCCGTCTTAACCCACTAATGCAAGAGGTGTTTAAGAAAGAGATTATTAAGTGGTTGGATGGAAGAGTGGTTTACCTTATTTCTGACAGCAAATGAGTGAGCCCAGTTCAAGGCGTGCCCAAAAAAGGGGGCATGACTGTGGTTGCAAATTAAATGAATGAGTTGATTCCACTCAGGCCTGTGATTGGGTGGAGAGTTTGCATGGATTACCGCAAGCTAAATTCATGGACTCTGAAAGACCACTTCCCTATGCTTTTTATGAACCAAATACTTGATCGGTTGGCTGAAAGGGGATGGTATTACTTTTTGGATGGTTATTCTGGATACAACCAAATCTGTATTGCTCCTGAAGATCAAGAGAAGATAAAATTCACATGTCCATATGGAACCTTTGCATTTAAGAGGATGCCGTTTGGGCTATGCGAATTGTTCTGTGATAATTTCTCTGTGGTGTTCTGTGATAATTTCTCTGTGGTGGGAGATTGATTTGAGGTGTGTTTGACAAATCTGAGTATAGCCTTGCAATGATGTGTTGAGTTCAATTTGGTGCTTAACTGGGAAAAATGCCATTTTATGGTAAAAGAGGGCATCGTTTTGGGTCACAAAATTTCAGCAAAATAGATAGAAGCTAATCGAGCCAAGGTGGAAGTTATTGAGAAACTACCACTTCCCATTTCAGTGAAGGGAGTACGTAGTTTTCTTGGACATCCTGGCTTCTACCGGAGGTTTATAAAAGACTTATCGAAGGTTGTAAATCCACTTTGCAAACTTTTGGAGAAAGAAATAAAGTTTTCCTTTGATAATGATTGCTTGAAGGCATTTGAATGCCTTAAAAAGAAGCTGGTTAAGGCCCCTATTATTATTGCACCAAACTGGTCAAAATCGTTTGAGATCATGTGTGATGCAAGCGGTGTTACCCTTGGAGCTGTATTGGGACAAAAGAAGGACAAACTATTTCATCCAATATATTATGCTAGTAAAGCACAAAATGGAGCACAAAAGAACTACACTATCACTGAGCAGGAACTTCTAGCTGTAGTATATGCTTTTGAGAAAGGTGGTAGTTCACACTGACCATACAGCTTTGAGGTATTTGATGGCTAAGAAGGATGCAAAACCAAGGCTGATTAGATGGGTGTTTCTGCTACAAGAATTTGACTTTGAAGTCAAAGATAGGAGAGGGTGTGAAAACCAGGTTGCAGATCATATGTCTTGAATGGAATGTGAGCAGGCAATTAGTGATGAAATAGAGATAAATGATACCTTCCTTGGTGAGGAGATCTTGGTTGCTGCTATGGAGAAATTGCCTTGGTATGCTTATTTTCCAAATTATGTTGTGAGTGAGGTTATCCCAAAAAATCTTTCCTTCCATCGAATAAAGAAATTCTTGTATGATATGACACATCACTTTTGGGATGAGCCGTATCTTTTTTGGCGATATGCGGATAATATTATAAGGAGATGCGTGCCGAAAGTGGATGTATTGTGCATATTGAAAGCATGTCATGCTTCCCCAGTTGGAGGTCACCATGCAGGTGATCGAATGGCTAGAAAGGTGTTGTAGAGCGGTTACTATTGGCCAACATTTTTCATAGATGCCCAAGAGTTTATGCTAAAATGTGACCAATGTCAGAGGTAGGGGTCAATCTCTAAAAGACATGAGATTCCTTTGACTAAGATGCTTGAAATGGAATTATTTGATGTCTGGGGCATCAATTTCATGGTCTTTTTGTAAGCTCGTATGGGGTGAAGTATATTTTAGTTGCTGTTGACTATGTCTCGAAATGGGTCGAAGATGTTGCCTTGTCTGATAATGAAGGAAAGAGAGTTGTTGCTTTTCTCAAAAAGAAAATCTTCTCTCGCTTTGGATTACCACATACTATTATAAGCGATGGAGGATCTCATTTTTGTAACAAAGTGTTTCAAGCAGCTTCAGCAAAATATGGGGTGAAACAGCATAGAGTAGCCACTCCATATCACCCACAAGCTAGTGGGCAAGTGGAGGTGTCAAATCGAGAGATTAAAGCCATCCTAGCTAAAATGGTGAATGCTAGTTGTTTTGACAAAGAAATTTTGACTTTTTGAGAAGAGTCTCCACTTAATTTTAAAAAGGAATTAAGAAACCTTTAGGGAGTTACTTTAAACGATTCAAAATAGAAAAATCATTTTAAGTTAGAGATTCTAGATAAGCAGTTTTTATTAATGTTTTAGGAAGGTGTTAGGCATCTAAAACGTCCGCTAACTTGCGGTTATCTGGACTATTTGAAAATCGTCTTTGATTAACCTTGAAAAATGTTGATTTTTGAAAAGAAACAAGTTTTAGAAATACTTTGATGTTTATGCAAAACTAGATTTTTAGCGACTCTACTAAGGATTTAACTAGGTTCGCAAAGCATATAAGGCAAGCAAACATAAGGAACCAAGGGAAGGAGAGGAAGTAAGGGATTTAGGCGATTGGGCCCAAATCAACCTGTCCTAAACTAGTTTAGGCTTTCGGCCTATTTCACCTGTCCTAATCTAGTTTTCATACCTTTGGTTCGAGTCTCGATCCACCTGTATTAAGTACAACTTTGGCTTCGAGGCCTAAATAAATGAATGAATAAATAACTAAATAAATAAAGACGATAATAATAAATGACTAAATAAATAAATAACTAAATGAAAAAGAAATCGAGACTTTCAAGTCTCTTGGCTGCTTTAATATGTGGGTTTTGAACTCATTTTTTCTTCTTTCGGGTCTTTATATTTGTGCGCTATGACCGACTTTGGACTTGTGATAACGCTCAATCTACAGCTCTCGTAGGAGTGTAAAACGGTCGTTGTTAAATATATAACCCAACTGGGTTGGGTATCGATCCCACAGGGAATAGCTTGGTCAACAAGTAAGCAAAGATTACTAGACTTTTAGTGCAAGTCTCGTAAAAAGGGGGGAGTTTTGTCGTGCAAGTAATGTAACCAAAATATTAAAGTAAAAACGAAAAATAGCAAGGTAAAAAGAAAGAATGTTTGGTAAGATGTAAAACAATGAGAATTGAGAAGTTGGGGTTATGTCCACCTTATGAGTTGTACGTCTCTATTGACTATGAGTTATGCGGAATTCAGACATGTATGTGCTTATAGAGAATTGTATTCGATGGTAAATCCAGGCGTCTTTCGACCTATTCGAGGATTATTTCACTTTAACTCTTTCGAGCTTAAAGCGTATTTAACGGTACAAATTCTCCAAGAGGTTAATCCAGTTACGACACTAACTTGTTAATAGGGGATGGGACCCTACTACCTTGACATTATCTCTTTTCCAGACATATAACTTTTCTTTCGAACAAGTTAATGCTATACTAGCGTATTCTATGCGTCTACAGTCACAAGAATTTGCATTAAGATGAAGAGAATAATGATATGAGCAGCATACGTGTCACGAACTCACAAACTCATAGCAATAGATAGTATCTCATAAGGCTTCCATAACCCCAACAGAGAAGTTTAGCTATTCATGAGTGCGATGGAAATCACAATAGACATTATCATTATACCACAATAAAAGATCTCACGTGTAGTATGATGTGGTGTTAGGAGTGAATTCCTTGCAAAATAGCGATTCTCTTGTTGTAAAATTAAAAGTCGAATAGATGAAAAATAATGTCAACAATGAATTAATAAAGAGAATTGTTTTGATGGATGGATGGATGGTGGATGGATGGGAATTGACGGAATGGGGGAATGGAATAGAGGTAGAATGAATAAAAATCTCTAGCAAAATAGGGTATTTATAACACCCATATCCTATTCCTACTAAGCTAATGCATTACTTAACCCAATCCTACTAGGTTAATGTATCATTATCCTAATCCTAATAAGTTACTGCTAGTCCCCAAAGTCTTTAGAATTGCTGTTTTTGCCCGGGATAGATTTTCCATGCGCCACTTTTGGTCCTTGGCGTCCAAGATTTTCCTTCCTTCTTTCGTGAAGCTTTCTTTGGCATCAAGTTATCCATAAAATGCTGAATTCTGCATCATTTATACCTGAAAAATTGCTAATCATGTTCGTTAGCTCACTTACAGGAAAAAGGACTAAAAGTGCATGAATTATATATTTTGTCCTCAAAACTTAGCTAAAATATGGGTAAAATATAGCACTATAGGCGTGTAAATTCGCCTATCATCAACTTGGTCTCGGAGCTTGACTCAAATGAGAGGCCTCATTGGCCCGCTTATGAAATGCAAAATGGGAAGGAGTCCATTTGAACTCCGAGGCAGGTGCATGCAAAGAAAAAATGAAGAAATTAGCATACGCCCAAGAATTTGACAATCTATGAAATTCGTATTCTATTTAAATACCAAACATGCATAAACCACTGCACCAATACAAAAGAGTGTCTTAATCCACTGCACCAAGATGGACACACAGAAATGAGTAAAAAATGCATAAACTATTTGAATCCAATACAAATTTATGCCTATTTGACTTGATAATTTGACAATAAATAAATCACTATAATTGCAAAGAGAACCGAAATATATGCAAACACTTGCACACATGAAAAATGTGAAAGGAACAATAGTTTATAAAATTCGAGAAAAAGTCATCTATAATTAATCAAAGGCACTCAATCACGGAAGGGAATAACAATGACTTCAAGAGAGCATTTATTCGACATAGAACAATTGATTGGTAAACTGCTAGACAAACTCAAGCACAAGCAAGATGCAAAAGGCAAAAATTCAAATTACTACATCTCAGATAAAATTGCAAAGGGAAAAATTCAAATTACTACTTCTCAAATAAAATTCAAAAGTCTTAGTTCCTTATAAAACCAGAGAGACCAAATATGAGATCGTTTAAGTAACCAAGCTACTAGTTTTGGAAAAACACCTGTCTTTTTTGAAACACAATCAAGATTTTGATCATTACATTTATTTTCAAAGATTATCCTTAATTAAAATTCGATATTGATGAAAATGTTCATTTAAATGACATCATTTATACAATCTTGTATATGTAAATATGAAATTATATAATTATTGCTTAAATAACAAATTTAGCCCAAATACATATTTTAAAATGCATTTATTGGAAAAAATAATTGTTGCAATTTTATTTGAAAATTGAAGAAACTCGAGATTAATCATAGTTATGGAGGACAAAAATTAGGTGTCAACAACTGCCCCCTCTCTTTGGGTAGGATGGTAGCAAGTAATCCTGGGCAAAGGAAGGTTGACGTTCCTAATTTTTGTCCGACCATAAATTCATATCTAAGAGAGCTTTCTTTTCCGCACGAGTTTCATGGAGTTATGGCCGAACCTCGGTATCAGGTTTCCTACATATCTCAGGTTACATGAGAATTCAGGCCACTTGTAGTTCATAAAGTTTGATTTTAAGCACGATTTTCAAGAAAAAATTCACCGGCCATCTCGGTTTTAGAGTTTTTGATAAATCGAGAAGCTAGAGAATAAAGGGAATTGGGGGGAGGTTGGATTGTAGTCGAGTTTTCTACATAGAGCCTAGCCTACATATCCCCAGGACTCAGGGAATCAGACTGCTTGTAGTTCGACTTAACCGGTAGAAAAGATACTCTTCTATTTTAGGCGATCTTTGGCTCGGGATGAGTGACAAGTTAATGATCGAGTTATGGAAAAGAGGCTTGTAACCTCTTAACCATGAATGTGGGATCCTTCACATCCATAGGAAAGAATTTACTTGTACATAATTTCCAAAACTCTTGGTGTGTTATCACTTGGATTTGAAAGAAAGCAAAGTTTACCCTCGGTATGAGTTTAGAAATATCCCAAAGGTGAAGCTGAAACCAAAATATCCCAGAATTCCCATATGCCTTCTAACAGGGGTGTGGTTGGATGGTGGTGGTGATCATCCTTTAGCTCCCGTCCAAAGAGTTTGACGTCCCTCTCTAGACTATATTCTGTTTTGCTGCTAAGAAAGAGTTCCACGTTGTGTTGTATCCTTTTTGGAGTCGTCCGCACCTGTGGGTTTGATTTGAGATTTTCATCCTCTCGGATACTCTCGGCAATATCTTAAACAAAATTATCAGTGCTAAACATAATTCACAAAAGAGGTATATAGTCTTTTACCATATCTCCACGTGAGTTGTGGCCTGAAAAGCGGAGTCATCTCTTCATGTACCTGTTTAGAATAAAATAACTGGCAACAAAAAACACAACAACTCTCTTGGTTATTTAATTATGTCATTTGTCGGTCGAATATGTTTTCAAAGTGAGGTGGCCCTTTTGGACACCGGTGATACTTTATGCCGAACGGTCCCTACAACCGTGTAATCTTGTGCTGGTGTGGTAACCCTTTTAGTTACCTATGTCACTTGTTGTTTGTGAAATGATAACCTCTCCGGTTATAGCCAATGATCGATTTATAAATTTTCTTTAAATTGTCAATCTTTGGATAATCTTGCACATTATTTGATGTTGGATATGAGGTGACTTACAGATATCCTATGAATTTCTAGCTTTTAGGTAATCCTGCTTATTATCCAACTTTGGTTAAGAGATGGCTTACAGATATCCCTCCAATCGCTAGCTTTCAGGGGTTCCTGCACATCATCCAACCTTGGATACAATATGACTTATAGATAGTCTCTCAAATTATCAATCTTTGGGTAATACTGCACATAATCGATCTTGGATATGACGCGGCTTATAGAAAACCCTTGGATGTATCAATTTGATAATATTGCATATTCTCCGGTAAGGATTTAGTTGCAACTTATGGATAACCTTTGAACTATCAATTTTTGGGCGATCTTGCACACTATCTGGTTAGGATATTGTTGTGTCTTACGGATGACTTACAGGCTAACAACTCATAGGTGATCTTACACTATCCTATTTCAAATAATATGACTTATAGATGACCCTCAAATTGTCAATTTCTAGGAAATCTTATATATCATTCATTCTTAGATAGCGACTTAAAGGCGTCCCTTCAAATTGTGTGCTCTCGATGCATTCAGATGATGATTCATAAAATGATAAGATATCCTCGACACCAGCATTTCTGTTTAGCATGTCAACGGATATTGAATGATGATGATACCCTTGACGCCAGCGTTTCTGTCTAGCGCGTCAACAAATATTAAATGATGATGGTATCCTCGATGCCAGTATTTCTCTCTAGCGTGTCAACATATATTAAATGATGATGATATCCTCAACGCCAGCGTTTTTGTCTAACGCGTCAATAGATATTGAATGATGATGATATCCTCGACGCCAGTGTTTCTGTCTAGCACATCAACAGATATTAAATGATAATAATATCCTTGACGTCAGTATTTCTATCTAGTGTGTCAACAGATATCAAATAATGATGATATCCTCGACGCTAGCATTTCTGTCTAGCGCGTCAACAGATATTGAATGATGATGATACCCTCGACACCAGCATTTCTGTCTAGCGCGTCAATAGATATTGAATGATGATGATATCCTCGATGCCAATGTTTTTGTCTAGTACGTCAACAGATATTGAATGATGATGATACCCTCGACGTCAGCGTTTCTGTCTAGCATATCAACATATATTGAATGATGATGATATGCAATGGCCCTCTTGGCAATGATATGAAATGGCCCTCTTAGCAATGATATGAAATGGCCCTCTTGGCAATGATATAAAATGTCCTCTTGACAAATGATATGCAATGGCCTTCTTGGCAATGATATGAAATGACCCTCTTAGCAATGATATGCAATGGCCATTTTGGCAATGATATGAAATGGTCCTCTTGGCAATGATATTCAATGGCCCTCTTGGCAATGATATGCAATGGCTCTCTTGGCAATGATATGAAATGACCCTCTTGAAAATGATATGCAATGGCCTTCTTGGCAATGATATGCAATGGCCCTCTTGGCAATGATATGCAATGGCCCTCTTGGTAGGCAATGATATGCAATGGCCCTTTTGGCAATGATATGAAAATAGTTTCACCTTAATTCATTTGTCTGTGTCTTTCTTTCTACATGTACCATTTTGCTTAAGGCGAATTTTGAGGATGACTTTCTACTCTTCCTCCTATTAAGTGATTCTTTGATTGATGTATTTATTATGTCAACTCCCTTCAATGTACCCGTGCTCACGGTAAATATTTAGTAGACACGAAGTCTCTTTTTCTAGCGATTATTTTTTAGAAAAATTCTAAGTACAATGTTTGTAAAGAAAATAAGACGCCTTTGTTTGTCCTCCATGATCTCAAGAAATGAGATGGACAATTCAAAAGGTCCTCAATAAATGGGTATTAAACCTATTCTTAGGGCTACCCAAAAATACCATTCTTGGGCATTAGTGCTCTGGTGTGGCTTCCAATTTGCTCGAGGATTTTTAAAAGAGACTCTCATTTTATGTATTGGTCCCTGCATCCACAGAAAAATGATTAGTTTGAGTGAAACTACTCCGTGTTGACCTTCTTGGATTCTCCGTTTGCTCCACGCCATCTTTTGGGTACTCCATCATGTTGGGACTTCTACCCCCTAACTCCCGGTTCTAATTGATGTCTAAGCAATCACTAAGTAAAAGATTTATATAGATTTTTTAAAGTAATCTTAATTTTTCCAAAAATAATTTCTAAAACTCCTATAAAACTTTATAAAATCTCTGCCAGTCATGTCATGTGCTATCTCAACGACCATCTTTAACTTGATTCTGACAATGTCCGACGTTTGACAGAGGATTGCTAGGGATTCAGCATTGTCGAGGCTCCCTGCTAGAAGTTTTATATAAGACGGAGATTCAGTCTTCCTTGACTTTATCACAGGTGGTGATTCTTAAATCTCAACTTCAACCTCTAATGCTGGGGAAATTGAAGCATATTTCAATATTTGGTGGAAATTTTGAGGCCTTCCTCAAAATTTCAGCCTCAGTTTAAAGTAGTTTGAGATGATATCAACTCGAGTGGATCTGAAATCTTTGCTGATCTTCATTCTCTTTGTTGGATGTTGATCTTCTCTCGTGAATTTTTTAGATTCCTTCTCGAAAATTCTGCCCCAGTTTTCCTTTCCTGGGGTTATATGACCGAGCCGTTGGGGCACCTACGTATCCCGTTGAAGCAGGAATCAGGTCAAACATATTTCAAGACTATGCTAGGGATATATATATAAAAAATCTAATGGGTTGACCGAAGCCGACATAGGCCGCCTACGCATCCCTTTCTTGGGAATTCAGGTCAAACGTAGTTCATAGCTAAAAGTAAAGGATAAATTTTCTAAGGGGTTGACCGAAGCTGACATAGGCCGCCTACGTATCCCTTTCTTGAGAATTTAGATCAAACATAGTTCATACTAAAAGAAAAGGGTAAATTTTCTAAGGGGTTGACCGAAGCCGACATAGGCCGCCTACGTATCCCTTTCTTGGGAATTCAAGTCAAACGTAGTTCGTACATCAAATCATAATGGCCCTAAAAAATAATCTTATCCATCTTACTAGGATATAAATAAGTACTTCTATGGATGACATGACGTTTGCATTGCGTTTGTCTTTATAGAACAAAGGATCAAATGTCCAATGGAGTCATCGCCTTCCTAGTTAACCACCTTGGTTTCCTCTAGATTAGGCTTCTTTGATTCTCGAATTCTTTGACTCTTCTGTTGACTGTTCTAGGGCTACCATTATTTTGCTTCTTGACATGACATGACAATGACAAGTTTTAAGTTACTGTTATACGACGGGCGATGAGTCATGAGTGGAGTGGAGGTCCAATTCAACAATGTTTCCTCCAATTAATCTTCCATGATCCCATTTGTCTTGGAAAATTCTTCCCTCATATTTTCCCTTATTCCATCCTCGAGACTATCGCTTACAGGGTTGAAAAATGATTGGTAGAGTCTAGTTTTACTACTAGTTATTTTTCTTTTCATGTAACAAAGCTATAGTCAAGAAGGAGATCTTTTATTCATTTTGATATGGTGAAGTAGGGCTAGTTTTTGCCAACACAGAGTAGTTTTTATTACCTGCAAAGTAAAAATAACTCAAATGCTGACGTGTTAGATTCTGTTAGTAATAAGTAAAGTAAGATGATAAGGTAGGAAGTAAACACATAGAGTTGTTTCTCATCTCATACGAATTGATCCATGAAGTAATGATGACTCGAGGATTTCAATGAATAGGATTTTCCTCAATGATATGGATATGTGGAATTTGTCAGGAAGGTTGAAATCTTCTTCTTCGTTCAAGAAAGTGGAGGACAACAGAGCTTTTGGAGATATGGGCCGGGCCAAAAGGCTGCCTACGTATCTCACGGGGGAGAAATTAGGCCCTACGTAGTTCGAAACTATAATGACATTTTTTTATTCTAAAGTCAACTTTCCTAAAATGGTAGCGATCATTTTGGAAGTTTTAAGAATGACTACGGACTTTTCTGAGAAACTTGAGAGACTTGGGGCACTTTTGGTCGGACTTTTGTATAGTGGGGTATATTTCTGCCTAGTGATGTTCTATGAAAAATAGGATTGGATCAGATCGCCTTTGATTCGAATCAACATAACACGTATAATCACATAAACAGTTATATTACACAAGCATATTGTAATAAACGTGTAGCCTAATTAGGTGACCCGTTTGAGCCAAGGGTTTAGGCCTAACAAATTTTGAAGAAAATATATGCCTTTTCAAAGCCAATCCATTATCCCCAAAAACCTTCATAGGTATACATAAATGACATAAATGTCTACAAAAGTTGAACAAAAGGGATACAATCTTTAGGGAAAGGGAATAGTGTCCCACGCAGGGGATACTAATTACTGAATACTTCTTCTATTGGCCTTCGCGATCTTAGCTTCATCCATTTCTTATATTGATGAAATTCGTTGATGTTCAAACTGTGCCTTAGATGCAACCTCCCAAATCGATCTATTTCTTGCTTAACTTGCTTTAATTCTTCTTACGAAATTAAGCAAATCAATCTTTTTCCCGACCCCCAATGGATAATGGATTGAATTAGACATGAATACATTTTCTTCAACACATAAATATGGTTCGTCTATAATTGACTCGAGGTCAATAGACGCAGGATAGGTTTTTTCAATGGGCCCAATACCCAGTTCGGGTATTGGGTCATCCTAGGCTCATGCCTAAAATAACATTTTGGTTTAGTTCTATCCAAGGTGTCTAGAGTGGGTTTGAACACTGGTTCTCAAGCGGAAAAGTTGAGTTTAAAAATATGAACAGCCATCAAACAACTCACATGCTAATAAGCCATTCGTATTTCCAACACATTATCGAAATTGCACAATAGGGGCCGGGACATCCACGAAACCCCAAAATAGTTTAAATAATGCAGGAATATTTCATGAGATGCGATAGTTAAACTTTACAGAATCGAAACATATAAACACCTAATCAGTTAATCAAACATTTGGTTAGAACCTAGTTAAAAGTCCCCAGCAGAGTCACAATTTCTGTTTTGACGAAGAATTTTTGACATTTTGAGAAGAGTCGCCACTTAATTTTGAAAAGGAATTAAGAAACCTTTAGTGAGTTACTTTAAACGATTTAAAACAGAAAAATCGTTTTAAGTTAAAGATTCTAGATAAGCGGTTCCTATTAAAGTTTTAGGAAGGTCTTAGGCATCTAAAACATCTGCTAACTTGCGGTTATCTGGACTGTTTGAAAATCGTCTTTGATTAACCTTGAAAAATGTTGATTTTTGAAAAGAAACAAGTTTTAGAAATACTTTTATGTTTATGCAAAACTAGATTTTTAGCGACTCTACTAAGGATTTAATTAGGTTTGCAAAGCATATAAGGCAAACAAACATAAGGAACCGGGGGAAGGGGAGGAAGTAAGGATTTAGGTGATTGGGCCCAAATCAACCTGTCCTAAACTAGTTTAGGCTTTCGGCCCATTTCACCTGTCCTAATTTAGTTTTTGTACCTTTGGCTCGAGTCTCGATCCACCTATATTAAGTACAACTTTGGCTTCGAGGCCAAAATAAATGAATGAATGAATAAATAACTAAATAAATAATGACGATAAAAAAAAATCTCTAAATAAATAAATAACTAAATGAAATGGAAACCGAGACTTTCAAGTCTCTTGGCCGCTTCAATATGTGGGTTTTGAACTCATTTGTTCTTCTTTTGGCTCTTTATATCTGTGCGCTATGACCGACTTTGGACTTGGTCTCGGAGCTTGACTCGAAAGAGAGGCCTCATTGGCCCGTTTATGAAATACAAAAGGGGAAGGAGTCCATTTGAACTCCTAGGCAGGTGCATGCAAAGAAAAGAATGAAGAAATTAGCATATGCCCAAGAATATGACAAGCTATGAAATTTGTATTCTATTTAAATACCAAACATGCATAAACCACTACACCAAAACAAAAGAGTGTCTTAATCCACTGCACCAAGATGGACACGCAGAAATGAGCAAAAAATGCATAAACCGTTTGAATCCAATACAAATTTATGCCTATTTGACTTGATAATTTGACAATAAATAAATCACTATAATTGCAAAGAGAACCGAAATATATGCAAACACTTGCACACAGGAAAAATGTGAAAGGAACAACAGTTTATAAAATTCGAGAAAAAGTCATCTATAATTAATCAAAGGCGCTTAATCACGGAAGGGAATAACAATGACTTCAAGAGAGCATTTATTCGACATAGAACAATTGATTGGCAAACTGCTAGACAAACTCAAGAACAAGCAAGATGCTAAGCGCAAAAATTCAAATTACTACATCTCAGATAAAATTGCAAAGGGAAAAATTCAAATTACTACTTCTCAAATAAAATTCAAAAGTCTTAGTTCCTTATAAAACCAGAGAGACCAAAGATGAGATCGTTTAAGTAACCAAGCTACTAGTTTTGGAAAAACATATATCTTTTTTGAACCACAATCATGCTAAAACAGGCAACATAATTAGCTTCTATAGCAATAGGACCATAAACACGATTACAAGAGCATGAGAAACCAGGGGAATGAAAGCTTGACATTAGTCCAAATCTTGTTAGAAAAGACTCAAACAGGCAATATCACTAATCGCAATGAACAAAACTGATCAAAAGTAGGTAAAGAAAAGCACACATGCTAAATTCATCCTAATCCTCCTTTTGACACGCCTAAGGATCTTCTATATATTCGATGTGTCATGGAGGAGTCCTCGGATGCAACACCCATCATTTATGAACCAAACCCAAAATTCTTATTGATAGTATGAATCTCAGAACAAGAAGGATATTTTACCATATTTTTTTTTAAAAAAATTAGAATGCAATTAACAATACTATGAATAGGAAATTTAGGCCAAAACAGTGGTCTTCAAAAATAGTATGATTAAGCCAATACAAAGCAACATACAAAGGGATCAAAATAAAGAACTGAGAGAGCACAATTTAGGCCAACACGAGCTAAAGGGACACTAAATCCAAATAACAAACTAGAAATAAAAGGCGGAATTTCAACAATATATGTGCATATACTACTTCATAATATAAAATGGTGGCTAATCAACACATCAACACGAAACAAGGAGTTTATTCAAGGTATCCAAATTAAAAAAAAAACTACAATGTGAACACTGATTCATGTATAACAACAACAATCTAAAAACTGTCCTAAGGCAACATATCCATCCACAGTAAACAATTCCAACCTCATTCATAGATAAGTCATTCTACGAAGAAAGGGTGATAAAGCAGGAAACAATGAAATTAAAAGGAACGAGCGTGTGTTTACCTCCTTCGGGCATGGTGTTCTACATCCTCTATTGCGGTGAGTCTTTATGTTCCGAGGATGTGATGTCTGATGTTGGTTTCATGGAATTGTTTACATTTGATAACTGAGTATGAGTCAGTTGGGGCATGTCTCAATGGCTCGCTGGTTTTATTGATTTTCTTAAAGGCTTGTCAGACTAGTATAGATGTTGAGAGTTGACTAATAAGTCGTATTTTGTTATCTTTCTAAAATTTTTTTATTTTTGGATGATGATTACTCTATTAATATTTGAGGGTTATTTATGAAAACCCCGTTGATTTGTGTTGAACTGAATGAGCAATAGGCTACAAGACGTTTTAGGAAAAGTGTGATTCTTTCTTTCAAAAGTCTATCGTGCTTAAAGTGTCTCTCTCTGCTATTAATTCGTGCTCTTCTCTTTTAGAAATATGCCTCCACGTCGAGCGAGAAGAAATAATGATGGTCAGTAACCTCAACCTGCTGACCCATTGAATGAAAACATGTCTCATGCTGAATTTCGAGCAGCTTTTCAAGCGCTGGTCCAATCTATTACTACAAATATTTAGGCCAACCCGGCCCCAGCTCCACAGCATCAGGGAGGTGATTTAGCTGCTTCCAGGATCCGTGACTTCATACGGATAAATCCGCCAGAATTCTATGGGTCCAAGTCTAATGAGGATCCACGATTGTTTTTAGAGGATGTGCAGAGGATTACTCAAGTGATGCATGTAGCTGAGGAACATAGTGTGGAGTTGGCTGCGTATTGGTTGAAAGACCTTGCTTATGACTGGGTTGTTGATTGAAGGAAAGATAGAGGTGAGGGAGCTATCCCTACAACTTGGCAATAGTTCCAGGATGCATTCCTGAATAAGTTTTTCTCTTTGGAGATGAGGGAGGTAAAGATGGAAGAGTTTATGAACCTGCGACAGGGCTCTATGACTGTTAGGAAGTACTGTCTAAAGTTTAATCAGTTGGCCAAGTATGCTCCTGACTTAGTGGCTGATAATCGAGCTAGTATGAGTAAGTTTGTGACTGGAGTGTCTAGTTATGTGGTTAAGGAGTGTAGGTCTGCTATGCTGAATAGTGAGATAAATCTTTCTAGGTTGATAACTCATGTCCAACAGATTGAGGTAGACAAGATTAAGGAGAGAGATAGAATGAGAGGGAATAAGAGAGCTAGGTTTGAGCAACACGAACAGGGTCAGACTAGATCACAGGAAGGGAGTTGCCCTTAGTATCAGGATCATTCATCTATGCCGGCATCGTCATCTACTAGTTCTCCCGTGGCTAGAGGTAGGCAGGAGCAAGGTAGCAGGTCATATGCATCCAGGTCCCACTACAGTGCTGGTAGTAAGCCAAATCGTCCCCTGTGTCCTAAGTATAGTAGGGCTTATTCGGGTAAGTGTTGGGGTGAGAAGAAGGATTATTTTCGGTGTGGTAACATGGGTCATAGAGTTAGAGATTGTCCATAGGATAGACAAGGGCATTGTGACTATCGCCCTCAGACCCATACTCTGACTGTTAATGCTCCAGTTCCAGCGACTCACCCAGCCCCAACTCAGGGCGCCTCTTCTAGCAATGCTGGTGGGCAGTGCCAGAATAGATTCTATGCTTTACCGTCCCGCCAGGAACAGAAGAAATCTTCTGATGTTATTACTAATATGCTTCATATATTTCAGTTTGATGTGTATGCTTTGTTGGATCCTGGATCCAGTTTCTCATATGTTACACCTTTGATTGCTGTGAATTTTGAAATGAGTCCTAAGATTATTCCTGAGCCTATCTTAGTTTCTACCCCAGTGGGTGATTCAATTGTTGCCCAAAAAGGATATAAAAAGTGTCCTGTTATCGTTCTTCATAGAGTCTTGTTGGCTGATCTGATTGAGTTAGACATGGTAGATTTTGATGTGATTCTGGGTATGGACTGGTTGTATTCTTCTTATGCCTCTATTGATTGTCGGACCTGAGTGGTCAAATTTTAATTTTTGGGTGCATCCGTGTTTGAGTGGTCTGGGAATTCTGTATCACCCAAGAGTCATTTTATCTCTTACCTCAAAGATAGAAAACTTATTTCCAAGGGGTATATTTACCATTTGGTTAGAGTCAAAGACACTAAGTCTGAGACTCCAACTCTCTAGTTTGTTAACATCGTCAATAAGTTCTCTGATGTCTTTCCGAATGATCTCCCAGGGATACCTCTTGATAGAGAGATAAAGTTTGGGATTGATCTTCTTCCCAATACTTAGCCCATTTCTATTCCTCCTTACCATATGGCCCCTACAGAACTTAAGGAGTTGAAAGAGCAACTCAAAGATCTACTAGATAAGGGTTTCATAAGGCCCAGTGTTTCTCCTTGGGGTGCTCTTGTGTTGTTTGTGAGAAAGAAAGATGGTTCTTTGTGTATGTGTATTGATTACCTCCAACTGAATAAAGTCACCGTAAAAAATAAGTACCCCCTTCCGAGAATAGATGATTTATTCGACCAATTGCAAGGTGCAAGTTATTTCTCAAAGATAGACTTTCGTTACGGCTATCATCAACTCAAAGTTAGAGAGTGTGACATCCCAAAAACCACTTTCCGAACTCGTTATGGCCATTTTGAGTTTCTGTTTATGTCTTTCGGGTTAGCTAATGCCCCAGTAACTTTCATGGACCTCATGAAATGAGTGTTCAGACCATATCTGGATATGTTTGTCATAGTGTTCATCGATGATATACTGGTGTACTCCCGTAGTGAGGATGAACATTCTGATCATCTCCAAACTGTCTTGTAAACCCTTAGAGATCACAAGTTGTTTGCCAAGTTCATTAAGTGTGAGTTTTGGCTAAGGTCAGTTGCTTTTCTAGGTCATATCATTTCTTCTGAGGGTATTAGAGTTGATCCCCAAAAGACTGAAGCTGTTAGAAAGTGGCCTAGACCTATTTCTCCAACTGATATCCAAAGTTTCTTAGGTTTAGCTGGCTATTACCGCCGTTTTATTGAGGATTTATCCTTTATGGCGTCTCCTATGACTCGGTTGACCCAAAAGAAAGTGAAGTTCTTGTGGTCCGAATCTTGTGAGAAGAGTTTTCAGGAGTTGAAGACTGGACTCACTTCAGCCCCTATTTTGACTTTTCCTGATGGTGTTTATGGTTTTGTGGTGTACTGTGATACTTCGAGAGTTGGGTTGGGTTGTGTATTGATGCAGAAGGGTAAGGTGATAGCTTATGCTTCTAGACAGTTGAAACCCCATGAGAAAAATTACCCCACCCATGACCTTGAGTTGGCTGCTATTGTGTTAGCTTTGAAAATCTAGAGACACTATTTGTATGGTGTCCATGTTGATGTTTTCACTGATCATAAGAGTCTGCAGTATGTGTTTACCCAGAGAGAATTGAATCTTAGGCAGAGACGATGGTTAGAATTATTAAAGAACTATGATATGAGTGTGTTGTACCATCCGGGCAAGGCCAATGTTGTGGCGGATGCCCTAAGTAGAGTGTCCATGGGTAGTGTTTCACATGTGGTAGAAGGTAAGAAGGAGTTGGCTCGTGATGTACATCGTTTGGCTAGATTGGGGTTAGGTTGTTTGAGTTTGCTGAAGGTAGTATAGGGGTTCAGAGTAGTTCTGAATCCTCCTTGGTTTCGGAAGTGAAGGAAAAGCAATACTTAGATGATAGTTTGGTCAGACTGAAGGAGTCAGTCAAGGACCAAAAAGTAGAGGTTTTCTCCCAAAGGGGAGATGGTGTGTTGAGATTGCAGGGTAGATTGTGTGTCCTAAATATTGATGATCTAAGATAGAGGATTATGGCTGAAGTGCACGAGGCGTGATATTCTATTCATCCTGGTGCCACCAAGATGTACCGAGACTTGCGGGAAATCTATTAGTGGAGTGGCATGAAGAAAGATATAGCAACATTTGTAGCTAAGTGTGCAACATGCCAACAGGTTAAGGTTGAACACCAAAGACCTGGTGGTATGATGCAAGAGTTTAGTATTCCCACCTGGAAGTGGGAAGAGATAAACATAGACTTTGTGATTGGTTTACCTCCTTCCTGACGCCATCACGATTCTATTTGGGTTGTGGTTAATAGGTTGACTAAGTCTACTCATTTCTTACCTATTCATACTTCATATACTGCTGAGGATTACACTAGATTATATATCCGAGAGCTAATCAGACTGCATGGAGTTCCCTTGTCTATCATTTCGGATAGGGGTACTCAGTTCACTTCGCAAATTTTGGAAAGCTTTTCAGAAGGGTATTGGTACCAAAGTGTTTTTGAGTTCTGCTTTTCATCCGCAGACCGATGGTCAGGCTGAGCAAACCATCCAGACCTTAAAGGATATGTTGAGAGCTTCTGCACTTGACTTTAAGGGAAGTTGGGATGATCACTTACCGTTGATAGAGTTTGCTTACAATAATAGTTTCCACTCTAGTATTGGCATGGCTCCGTTTGAAGCCTTATATGGGAGGAAGTGTAAATCACCCATAGGTTGGTTCGAGGTGGGTGAAGCGGCTGTGAGTGGTCCTGATTCAGTATTTGAGGCTATGGAAAAATTTAAGTTGATTAGGAAAAGGTTGAAAACTGTGCAGAGTCGTCAGAAGTCATATGCAGATGTTAGAAGAAGAGACCTTGAGTTTGAACCTGGTGACCTAGTGTATCTGAAAATTTCACCCATGAGGGGGGTAAAGAGATTTGGAAAGAAGGGGAAGCTTAGTCCCCGTTATGTTGGTCCTTACAAAAATCTTAGTCGTGTTGGTAAGGTAGCTTATGACGTCGAGTTGCCTTCCAAGTTGTCCTCTGTTAATCCAATATTCCATGTCTCCAGGCTTAGAAAGCATATTAGCGATGCTGTGGTAGTGGATTCCTCTGTGAGTGCTGACATTCAAGAAAATCTTTCTTTTGATGAGATTCCTGTTGAGATTCTTGATTTCAGTGTCCGAAGACTAAGGAATAAAGAAGTTCCCTTGGTCAAGGTGTTGTGGTGAAACCAATCAGTTATGGGTGCAACTTGGGAAACTGACGCGGATATGCGATCCAAGTTGTTCTTTCCTAAATCATGCACTTTTGATAAAAGTTGCAGTAGTTCAGCTGTCATTTATTATGTGTTCAGCTGTAGTTTCTTAAATTTATGCATTCTATGTTGCATTCGGAGTGAGAAACGATGTGGTGATGAGTCTAACGAATGGTTTTAGCTGTATGATCTATTCCCTATCTAATCTTGGCATGTCTAGCATCATTCGAGGATAAATGTCTCCCGGGGGGGATGATGTAATACCCTGGGAAATTTTTCATTAAAATTTTGAGCGTAAACGTGTTGGATTCTATCTTCTAGAATGAATTATAAATTTTTGGTTGTGGAATGTCTTAGATTATGACCTATCATTGCGTAGAGTATCGAATAAGATTTCCAACGATATGTGGATCATCCAAAATGGACACCCGAGCGACGATTTATGAACATTCCGATCGAACCGTGAATAGTAGTGAACAACAAAACGTGCAGGAAAAAGTACTAAGGCCTGGCGTATTTTTGCTCCAATTTTAAATGATCATAACTCCTTGCACATAATGATCTGGGTGATCTACTACATATCAACGGAAGCTCTGCGAGTCCTCTTTCCAATGAAATTGGTTTCATCCAATTTGTCTATCGGAGCAAAAAGTTATGGTCGATCTACTTCAGCCTATCAAAAGTGAATTTTTGGGTCAACTTCAAACGATCATAACTCCTCGTACACAATGATCTGGGTGAGATACTATATATCAACGGAAAGATATGAGAGTCCTCTTTCTAATGAAATTAGTTTCATCCAATTTGGATATCGGAGTAAAACTTTATGGTTGATCTACTTTAGACTATCAAAACAGTCCATCAAAGGACAGATTTGAGAATTATTTAATTTTTAGGGGCGTTTTGGTCATTCCTCCAAATTCGTCCAAACCCTATATTAAAGCCTATTATAAGCATTATATGTTATATTTCATCAAATTCCCTCAAAAAGAAAACCCTAAGCTCCTACATCCAACTTCATGAACCTCCAAAGTTCACCATTAATTCTGCAAATTTATTCAAGATTCCAAGTTCCGAGTTCAAGAACTCCAAGAACCATCATTCAAAGGCACGATTAAAATCTCAAAAATGAGTATCGATCTAAATTTCATCATTCAAGTTATGTGGGGTTTTTCAACAAGAACTCTCTTTCGTTCTTGTGCCCAAAAGTAATTTTTTTTACAAAGGCATGATTTTTATTTGACTTTTACGAATTTGAAGCATGAAACCATATCTTATGATGATTATTATGAAATTTTGATGTTTATGATTTTGAAAGATGAATTTACTTGTGTGGAGATATAAAGCATGAATCTTGAATGGTATTTATCATGATTTTGATATTTGGGTCGTGAATCTCCATTGGAAATTATGTTTTTTTGAAAAGTATGTGTTATAAGCACGTTGATGTTAAATATTTGAGATATTTTGAATGATTTGACCTTTTGGTCTTAATGGAGTTGTTTTGAACTTGAGTGTGAAAGAAATCCACAACGTGGTTGATTTTGATAGATGGGAAGTATGTATTTATATATTACTGAAATTATTTTGTTGTGGATTGTCTTTGAAATGATCTGAGCTAAGTCCGGGAGAAATCTTTAGCACTGAGTGGGAGGTATAAAGTGACCTTACTTTCTTAGAACTACGTGCCCCCGTAGGAGTGAGCCTGAGGCTGATTTATATAGTGATCACTAGTATGTGGGGATTTGATATCGATAGTCCTACTCCGATGGCAAGGATAGGACGGCTCTCCCCACGTGGGTTGTACGTTGGACTCCATGTAGCTCACACGGTTTATGTTGGTTATAAGATCTCCCAGCATGTTTGTGTTTCTTTGTGTCTATGGTGAATGTGAAGTAATTTGAAAGTGGAATTATGAAAGTTATTCTTTCGAAAGATTTAAATGATATTTACATTATGAGAATTGATATTCTTGATGAACTGAAAGTGATTGACAAATTATATGATGACTCACATGTGTTATTGTGCTTATTTCATCCTCTCATGATTATGATAATTTTCTTCGGGCTATGTGAGTCTTTCATACATCCTGCATATTTCTTATAAATATTATGATGATGATGTTTATACAACTGCATACACCCCCATATACTCGGTTCCTTTCTATGGTACTGACCCACATCTTTGAATATGGGCTACATTATCTCGGAATATAGGTTTAGGTGCTCAGTTCCAGGTTCGACAGTGATTCTTCGGGCACGTTGTTCTACATTCTCTGTTGTGGTGAGTCCTCATGTTTCGAGGACGTGATGTCTGATGTTGGTTTCACAGAATTATTTACATTTGATAACTGAGTATGAGTCAGTTGGGGCATGTCTCAATGGCTCGCTGGTTTTATTGATTTTCTTAGAGGCTTGTTAGACCAGTATAGATGTTGGGAGTTGACTAATAAGTCGTATTTTGTTATCTTTTTGAAATTCTTTTATTCTTGGATGATGATTACTCTGTTGATATTTGAGGATTATTTATGGAAACCCTGTTGATTTGTGTTGAACTAAATGAAGATGGCTCAAAGGGTTAGCTTGGGGCTAGTCGAAGCCTCAAGCACCGTGTGACGCTCCGGGACCCATTTTTTGGGGCGTTACAAATACTTGTACTTGAGGCAGTTGAATTGTTTTGTGATTTTTGTACACCTCTTCAAGTGGTCTACTTCTTTAACTGTGTGATTTTCATTTATGTGTGACCATTGTGCATCTTTGTATGGCATTAGTTATAGTAACACAATAATCATTGCTAAACAGCTGCATGAACTGAATGAGTAATTGATTGCGACATACCTCTGTGCCAAGTATGCGTGAGATATTACTTAGTTCTCTCTGTATGCTGAAGCCAGAACTTGCCTGGTTATTCTTACCTAGGTTGAAGGATAGGGGTTAGGAAAGGATCATAAGTTGTTTTATATGAGCTCACTTTAGCATAAATGACCTTCCCTATGTGCATTATATCCCTTGATCCCTATTTTGAGCCTGATTAGCCTATTTCTTTTTATAACACCTGTCACCTTCCTATTTAGACCATAATGAACCTGTTTTGGCCCTGGTCCTCCTTGGATACTGTGCACCTTGACTTAGGCAAATGGCCTAAGTTGAGGGTGGCTATCATAGGGGTGCGTGATATAGAATGAGTATGAAGAAAGGTAGCATAAAAGAAAAGAATAAAAAAAGATGGGTGTAGAGGAAAAGAGCAAGAAAAAGAAGAATTGTGAAAAAGAATAAATGATTGTGGAAAAGACCGTACCCAGCCTAAATAAGTGTGATCAATAAAAGAGAAGAGTGGAAAAGGCTAATGAGTGAAACCCCAAAAAGCTAGTGTAGTATCAAGGAGGCTTAGTCACTTTAAATACCATCGAGTATCATACCAGCCCCTAACCTACATCACAAGCCTAAAAGAAAACCTATAGTGATCCTAGATGACCTATCTGAAGATCTAGGTAATGAAAATAAGGGCAAGCCTATGGTACTTAGCTTACATTGGTTGGAACTTTGTTCTGAGAGTGAGTGTTTTGATTGTCCCCATGGTTACGTCTAGGATTACTGATATGAGATGAGGGAGATTTCTTTACTGTAAGGGCACACTAGATATATTGCTAGTTGCTAACTTGTTTGGAGAGTGTAAGACTGGTATATGCATGGTTAATGTAGCTGAATTAATGTCGTATATTGATTTCTGTGTGTTGCATTGGTGTTCTCCATTGTTCTTGAATTGACTGACCTTGGAGAGGGTGAAAGTGTTTTGAGATGATATGGATAATTGACTGTCAAATGTACTTTGGATTCTCTTAGTTGTGTTGAGTTGCTTGAGGACAAACAATTATTTTAAGTTGAGGGTGTTGATGTGTGAGCTAATGCTAACACATTTGAGGCTTTTAACTAAGAATAATTGCAAAGTCTTAAGCAACTTTTGTCGTTTTTGATCGTTTTATGTTTGATTTTGCAGTAGAAGCTATGATGCAAGAGAACCAACAAGGATGGAAGCAAAGGAGTTGAAATCTGAAGTAATTTGAAGAGAAGTGTGGATGACGACATTTCTGATAAGCCGTCAGCCCTGTGATAAGTTATCAGCTTCATCATCAGCATCAGACAGAGAATGCACTTGAGTTGAGAGTTGTGACGACATTTTATACTAAGCTGTCAAGGAGCTGATAGGTCATCAAAATTGCCGTCAGCCTAAGGCAGAACATGAGAGTTGAGGTAGAGACTTGACGACATTCGTGATAAGTCATCAAGAAGTTGATAGGACGTCACAGTTTGTCGTCAGCCTAAAACAGCGAGTATCAAAAGCAAAGAGGAGCTAACGACATTTGTGAGTTACGGGTGTAAGGGGCCCCGCATTCATGATTGAGATAAATGCAAGCCTCTTTTCCATAACTCGATATATTTGTCACTCATTCCTAAGCCAAAGATTGTCTGAAATAAAAGACTATCTTTTCTAGTGATCGAGTCGAACTACAAGCAGTCTGATTTCCTAAATCATCGGGATATGTAAGTTGGGATCTATAAAGAAAACTTGACTGCATTCCAACCTTCCTCCAATCCTCTTATTTCCTAGCTTTTCGGTTTCACCAAAATTCAAAATTCGAAATAGCTTGTGAATTCTTTTAAAGTCGTGCTTTAAATCAAGCTTTATGAACTACAAGTGGTCTGAATTCTCATATAATCTGAGATATGTAGGAAACTCGATATCGGGGTCCGGCCATGACTCCGCAAAAACAATCGTGTGAAAACCAACCTTTTCCAAGAGAGACAAATTTGTGGTTAAACAAAAGTTAGGGACGTTAAACTCCCTTTGTATAGGGTTACTTGCATCCAACCTAACCAAAAGAGAGGGAGCAGTTGTTGACACCTAATTTTTGCCCTCCACATTTCAAATTAGTTTTTTGAATTTCTCAATTTTTAAAGTTTTAAAATATTTATTTTTTAAGTTATTTTGAAATAAATTTCAACCCTAACTTTTGAATTTAGGCGAAATCGGCATTTTAGTGTTTATTATACATGATTATATAATTATCAGTCAAAAAGATTAATAAAATTTATTCAGAGTGAAAAGTTTTGATTAATATTCTACTTTTATCGATTGAAAATAAGAAATTGATGGCATGACTAATTTCTTAATTTTTTTTTCTTCTTCTTCTTCTTCTTCTTATTATTATTATTATTATTATTGTTATTATTATTATTATCTTGCGAAAAAAAAAGAGGAGATAAAATAATTGTACTTTCATTAAATATTTATTTGAGAAATTCATTAAATTAAATGAAAAGATCGTCTCAACTCTGTTCAATTAATTCAATTGTGGTTATTTCTATAAAATGTTTATAATTTTTAGTAATTTTTTTAATTGGACCTCCTTTTAAACCCCAAAGCAACTCCTTCCCCAATACCAGCCCACTCCTTTTTCGCCCACATCCACCAGCCCAACTCCTATTGCCCAGCCCAACAACCCCTTATACCCGGCCCAACACATATATCTCCCTTTCCCCTTTAACACCAACAGCGTAACAATTAACAACAGAAAACAGCGAAAATACAAAAAAATCTCAGCAACAGCCAACGACTTCAAAACCACGACCAACAAATTCAACAGTGTCCAACACGACACCTCCTTCAACGTTTTCAACAACAACCAGCGAGTCAACAACGGCGCCCCCCCCCCTCCCCCCCCCCCCCCCCCAAGACGCCCTTTTACTATTTTCCCCTCTGTTCAGCCATCTATGGCAAAAGTTAAATGAGTTTCCTCTTTCTCAGTCTTTGATTCACCATTTTGGGTAAGCAATTAATGCCCAACGGCTCTCTACTTTGTCTCACTGTGGAATTCAAAGTTTCTCAACAAATCAACTCAAATTCAGATTTTTCAAGTCCGAAAATCCCTAAACTTTTCTCCTATAAATAGAGGTTGAAGGAAGAGGGAAAGGGAGGAGGATTTTTGGGGGGAGGAAATTGAGCTCTGGAGACGCGTGCTTCTAATCCTATGTAACCCAAAAATTCTCAAAGAAATATACTCAAAACTCAATTCCGACGAAAGTTAAACTTCAAAGATTTGAAGTTTAAACTCCGGTGGTGAAAGTCATCGTCAATTCGTTGTTAACTCGTTCTTCCGAATTTCGCTGCCCCGAAAAAGGTGCGAACCCCCTCCTTGTCTGATTTTTGTTTACTTCTCCTTCTATTTTGATCCTATAGATGTGTGATTTTATTTTGAAACCCATGTTGTCGTCATTGTCTTCTTTCGAATTTGTGGACTTTTGAACATGAATATATAAGTGCGCAAGTGTGGATATGCAGTCTGTTTTGTGCAAGTAGGTTTGATAGTGAAACTCGATCGGGAAAGTGTTATTTTCTGGAAATTGAGATTGAAGGTTAAGTGGATCCGATGTTGTGGTAATGTGGTGGTTTTGCTGCTGTTTTGCTGTTTTGTTATGTATTTAATTTTATTTTTTTTTCATAGGGAAGGAAGCTGCGGTGGTTATGAGTGTATTTGTTGCAACTTAAGTGTATTTGTCATGTACGCCTAATCAACTAGGATTTTGTTGCCGCTTTTGTTGAGTTGTTGTTTCAAGTTGTAAAGGAAAATGGTTATTTGGATAATCAAATTTGGCCCATATGTAGTGTATTTTGAATATTTGTAGTATCTTTATTAGCATTCTGATAAACAATAAGAAAGGTCTTTCCCAAGCGAGTGATTATGCTTCAAGTTGCGAATTTGTTTTAGGGACTATTTTCCTTTCGCTTTGAAATATTTTAGGAAAGGTGCCACATATGTTGGTTGCTCTTTAATTCAAGTGTCCAGAAGTCTTATTAGCCCATCTATTTCCGTAAGCTTTTCAAACAAGTTTTGTATGGCCTAAATATGTATGCCAATTACGTTTAAGAAAGGAATTCTATTTCTTTTAGATAAATGAGTTAGTCTTTTCACTTGTCCGGTTCCTAATCTAGTGATTGTTTTTTCAATTGGTAAGATTAAGATAAAGTTACTTTTTGATCAATGTATAGTTATCAAGTATGTGTGTCACTATAAAAATAGTGTAAGTTATGTGCTAATCCTTATCTTTCCTTTCTTTTGCATGAACTTCCCTGCGTGAGTCTATTTGGACTCCGTTCTTCCTCGCATCATTTTTCATATCCAGTCAAACCTCTACCAAAGTCCAAAACAGCACTGATATACATGGAATATACACTTAGATACAGTTGGTGTACACTGGAAAGCAGCTGATAATGGCGTAAATTAAAAGTGGACGCGAGCATACAAGGTTTATGCACAGATATACAGTCAGTATACATCTGATATACACTTCAGAAAAATGGACTGAAGTCCATAATTCAAGCCCAAAACTGGGCTGCTTCATTAATGGGCCAATTGCGGGCCCAATTTTAATTCTTGCATTATTTTTTGTCGCTTGTATTGTTTATTTGTGCTAATTAATGTTTGTAAATTAATAAACATAGACAAATCCTCTAAAAGTATTGTCATTTTATTTTATCTTAGTTTTCTTTTACCTAATTCATATTTCCTTCACATAATTTTACATTATCTAAAATAAATTAAATTGATTCCTTCAATTTTCTCTTTAAAACAAGTCGTTTAAAGATTAAATATTTTCAAAATGACACTTTATTTTGCTCATGTGATTAATAGTTTACTCGAATTAAATTAATTTTCTTCAAATTCAAGAAACTATTTTTCTTGTAAATTCTAACTTTCGATAATTAATAAGATACTTATGATTTTAATAATAATAATGCATACTTCTTCTCTTTTGTCCATAACAAAGACAAAAAATTATTTTCTTACTAAAAAGTCCGAAAGAAATGGCAACTTAGTTTATTTCAAGCAAGTTGTTTTCTCATTTGAACAAATAAATGTCATTTTTAAATTTTTAAATAAATAAGTTTAGCATTTTCTATAAAATCAAGTCTTTGCAAAAATTAGCCACTTTAATTTGTCAAGTTAGTTTCTTTTTGGTAAACTGATTTAACCGGACGCTCCTAAGTACTTTAAAAACTTTCTTAGGACGTTAATTGAACCCTTACTCAGAATCTCTAGTTTTACAGATTTATTTCTGTTTTTGAACCTTTGAAACTCTTTTAAATTTTTTCTTGATTTTTTTTTATAAAAATCAAGTAACGACTCTGTAAATTTTCTTAAAATTATTTCGAAATTTTCTCAACTTTTTTGAAATAGTTTTAAGTTCAAAATCATTTTCTCGCCAAAAGAAATTCGAAAGAGATAAAACAATAACATATTCTTATTTTGTAATATTTGTGTAAGACTTTTAAAATTTTATCATTTTATTTTTGACCCCTCCATATTCGAAATATCAATTTTTTACTTGAATTGTGTTTAGGGATGTTAAAAGGGTGTTTGAGAAAAGTTTTGGAATTTTCGAAAGAGGTTTTAGTTCATTTTGGAACTTCGAGGCAGTGAGCCTCCGCATTATCGCCGTGTCGCAGGTGATAACCTCCACAATATTGGCGTGCCACACTAAGATATAATTTTTCGTTCTGTCTTATTTTTTTCACTTAAGGGTGAGGGCTTTTGGTCTTTTCACCTTTTCCACGACTTTTAGACATAAAATAATCCCATTTTCATCAGTTTTGAAAGATCTAATTTTCCTATTTCATTCTAAAACACAAAATCGAAGAATTTCAAGAATTTTGTTGTGCATTAATCATTCGGGCTTCAAATTGCTTTCAAATTCGTGTGTATTTGATGCATGTATCTCTTTCCTAAATTAATTTTAAACAAGAGAATGCGTTTAATTACTTTCTATGTAATTTAATTATTGAGTTTTGAATATGGGTTGAGGTATTTGGAATGGTTGTTTCATTTTGAGTTTTCATGGTGTTGAATTGGTTGTTTATGCTTTATCCTCATGATTTTGAACTAAATAAATGCATGGGTATGACAATTGAAATGGAAAACATGAGTTTCCACAAATTTTATGACTTATTGATTTGAAATTGATTTTAACCTCAACCCAACTTGTGAAATTGGTTTCGAACAAGGACATATACATAATCTACTTCACTTTTGAAACCTTGCATTGCATAAAGGTTAATGAAATATAGATTGGTTTTGATTTTTAAAGGCCTTGGTGGTCATGGATTGATTTTAAATTGAAAACTTGGAGTCAATTTGGCTAATTAATCTTGAAATGGCATAATCGAATGACGATACCAACAAAAAAATTTAAATTAAATTTGTGTGTATTTCATGCATGTATCTCTTTCCTAAATTAATTTTATACAAGAGAATACGTTTAATTACTTTTCATGTGGTTTAATTATTGAGTTTTGAATATGGGTTGAGGTATTTGGAATGGTTGTTTCATGAATTGAGTTTTCATGGTGTTGAATTGGTTGTTTATGCTTTATTTTCATGATTTTGAACTAAATAAATGCATGAGTATGACAATTGATATGGAAAACATGAGTTTCCACAAATTTTGTGACTTATTGATTTGAAATTGATTTTAACCTCAACCCAACTTATGCTATTGATTTCGAACAAGCACATATACATAATCTACTTCACTTTTGAAACCTTGCATTGCATTAAGGTTAATGGAATATAGATTGATTTTGAAAGGCCTTGGTGGTCATGGATTGATTTCAAATTAAAAACTTGGAGTCAATTTGGCTAATTGATCTTGGAATGGCATAATCGAATGAAGATACCAACAAAAAAATTAGAATTAAAATACTCCTTGGTTGATGGATGAGAATGTGTATAAATGATTTTAATTTGAGCTTAAAGGTTAGGGTTTAGGGTTCGTTTTTTTTTTTTTTTTTTTTTAATTAAAGTATCATCCGAGGTTCGAGAGTGTTTGGGCTCTCTGACCCGAGATGATCAGGGGTTGAGCCATGCACCCCCAAGCCTTATTATTAATAAACGAATTATAAAAACTGAAAGTACACGGAGGGGGACATAAACCTGACCTCCAAACCTATGGTGGTTTCAAGTCAACTGATCCACGAAAGTCAGTCGACTCGTCCCCAATACTAAAATGGAAACCTAGTGCTATGCACCTACAAACGAGGACTCCTCGCGGTACAAAATAATCTAGGTATAAATAAATGAGGGAGACTCTCCCCTTACAAGTAAGAGAAAATTCAAAATAAACATGACGACTACAAAAAATCTAAATTCCGCAGAAATACAGAACAAAGAAAAATTTCGTTTTTTTTTTTTTTTTTTTTTAGTATTAAAATATAATTCCGCGGAACTGCAGAAATGCTGAAGTCATTTCGATACCTGCCATGGAACAATGAAAGTAGCCGCCTTCGTCGGAGGAATCAAGGTGGTTTCTTTATTCTCTTCAGCTTTCTCCGTCGAAAGCTCATCGTGCCAAGCTTATCTAGAATAAAGTACCCTTTCGCTGCTCTAGGCAGCTGCTGGTGAGTGTAGTACTGCTGAGTAATATCATAGTGGTGGCTATACTTAGACAAGGCATCCGCAGTGTAGTTAGCTTCCCGGTAAACATGACGACTCTGAAATGACTCAAGCTGACTAACGAGTTTTTGAAGCTCCAGAATGTCAGTATCAAGTCTCCAAGGTGGTTGGATATGGTGAGTGAGCCATTGGATAAGAAGCGCGAAATCCACTTCTAAAATAAGCTTAGTATATCCATGTTGGATGCACCAAGTGACTCCGAAGATAGCCGCTTTCACCTCCGTCTGGTTATTCGTGCCAATGCCGAAAGGAGTGGAGAAAGCATAGATTAAGTCGCCATGATGATGCGTGTAAATGATTTTAATTTGGGCTTAAAGGGGGTGACGTAGCTCGCCGTGAAAGGTGGAGCTCCTGAAGGGACAGATAACAAAAATCACGTTTGTCAGTATGGGGGTCCTTATGTCCGTGTGCATAGTTCATACATTATATATACATATATATATATATATATATATACATACATATACATATATATATATATACGTATGTATATATGTGTATGTATGTATATATGTGTATATATGTATATATGTATATATGTATATATGTATATATGTATATATGTATATATGTGTGTATATACATATGTATGTAAATGTGTGTGTATGTATGTATATAATATGTATGTATGTGTATATATATGTGTATGTGTATGTATGTATATATATACATACATACACACACACATATATATATATAGTTCACACATTATATATATATATGTATGTATATATATATGTGTATATATGTATATATGTATATATGTGCATATATTTATATATGTATATATATGTATGTATATAATATGTATGTATATATATATATATATATATATATATATATATATATATGAGATGGTTGAAGCCTCGGTGGCTTTGGCCTTTCCTCGAATTTCTCCGGTTCGTGCGGTTAACACGTACTAGAGCCTTTCAGCAAAGGGGAGCTGAACCTATATAACCCGTGGGTGCCTTTAGGATGGTTAGAGCTACATAGTCCAAGACAATGATTTTAAATCTCATTACTTTAACCTTGTTCCCTATTCCGATATTTTATATATGTATATATGAATTTGTGTATGTGGTTTTGACTGATTTTTGACACGACATTTATATTATCACTTTTCCTGATTTACATGCCAGTGCTTATTCCACTGACCGTCCTAGGATGCTATATTGTTACATAATGTAGGGTACGAAGACACTTCTTTTATCCCTGGGCAGTGTTAGGTGGATTAGCACTTTTGGCGACTAGCTGTGAAGTGGTGAGCCTCCATCCTTCGAAAGACCTTATTCTTTTCATATTTTTTTATATTTGACTCAGTACTTTTGAATTATTTGGTCATGATCGGAGAAATGTCTCGACCTATTCGGTATTCTGGTTTTGGAGGCTATTGTGGACAGATGTGGATTTGATTGGTTATTGATTGACTCTTAGTTTCTATGGAGTTATCTATTCATTCATTTTAGTATTACTGTTTAATTGGCTTCCACATTGTTATTTATTATCATCATTGTGCTCTTGAGGTTAGGTAAAGGGTAATCTTCGATTTATGGTGGACTTGAGATACCCATCACGGTCAGACCCTAGTTCAGATCATGATAATTTGGTAAGTGGAGTTTAGAGGAAATAATACTCTATATGTAGGCTTTATTCCTTCTTGACTGGTAGAAATATTATTTTGAGTATCCTCAGTTCAAGGAGGAGAATATCAAAACAGTTTGAAAAAAGAAATTATAAAGGTGAAAAGTCATGATAAAAATACAAAAGCTAACATAACAAAGTATCATAAAAAAACATAATAATACTATAATCGAAATATAAACAATACTAATAGATAGTAGTAGAAGTTTAAGAACAAGAGTAATACTACAACTTCTAGCATAAAAGGATAAATGAAAATATCTAATACTACAAATAGGGAGAATGTTAGCGTTAAGTTCCGGTTTTGGCAAAATTTACCATTTGTAATATTTTTCTTTTTAATTCGTTAAGAAAGAATGTCTCTTTTTTTTTTTTTAATAATTATTTAGTTCTAATTTTTTACAAAACATGTTTAAAATAAAAAAAATTATAAGATATTTTGTAAATTTTACATATTTTTAGTTTAAGATAACAAAATTGAAAAGTTTTTTTTTTTTTTTTAATTTTTTAGCTCTTTCTCAAGAACAAACTAATTAAAATGAAAAAAAAAATTATTGATTTGATATAAATAGGTGCCAGTAAAACCCTCAACCACAAGCACAAAAAAGGACTTGTGCCCCAATCAACATAAATGGGACTTTCTTATTTTAAAAGTTTATGGTCAATAAAGAAAATTTGCATTTGCTTGGTTAGAAAGACACTTGACCATCAATAACTATGTTTGGAATGATAATTTTGTTAATCCGTTTAAAATGGAATGATGTTTTTCTTATGTTAAAAAATAATTCAGCTTTAAACTTCCAATTTCAACTTTTGTGGGTGATTTATAGCCATAAAATTGTCTGCGATGTTGTTTTAAATTACAAATTTTATAAGTTTTTCTTAATTTTTGCTTAGTCAAACACCCTCCATCAATGGAATAGAAAGTATTTTCTATAGTATATAAATAGTTTTGTATAACATTGAATTTGGATTAACTTAAATAGAAGCTACAAAATCCATTATAAGATACATATAACTGACTTGAACTTGTTTAGAATTGAAGTTTATTGTTGTAGTAGTATATTACCATGTAGAGAATTGAATGCAGTTTTGTTGAAACTTAGAGTGTGTTTGGTATGAAGGGATTCCAATTTTCTCATTTTTTTTTGGCTTAAATGATTTGGAAAATATTTTCCAAATGAACTCATTTTCTTCAAATTTTAGAATAATGACTTCTCTTCGAAAAGTAAGGAAACGATTTTCAAAAACTCTCTTTCAACCTCACAACTCAACTTTCCACCCTAACCCAAGTCTCAGGTACCGATCCCAATTCAAACTGGGGATCCAACTCTCGATCCTGACTCACAATTCTTTACTCGAGACCCGACCTCATTCGAGAATCAACTACCGACCTGAGACTTAACTCTCAATCCTCATCCAATATACATGACCTTGGATTCGACCTCTACTCAAGAACCGATTCCCAAGCCTAACTTGGTTCAGATGTCTGACATCAACTCGGGATTCAATACTCGATCCGACACTAAACTGAATCTGAGAACAACTTTTCGAACCACAACTTAGGATCCAGCATTATGATGCAAATTAGGGTCTGATCTTAACCCAACTTCCACCACTCCAACTTCGACCCAACTAAAGACCCATCCCTCATTCCCAACCTTGACTTAAGTATTTGTTCAAAAGTAGGTGTTAGGTATTGGGTTAGGTTTTTTTAGAGGGGGTCGGGGTCGAGTTTTAAATTGAGAATTAAGGTTTGGTCTAGAGTCAGAAGTCAAGATTCGTGGTTGGGTCTAGTTCGAAAGTCGAGGTTAGGTGTTGGGATTAGGTTCTAGGTTGAGAGTTGGGGTTGGATCCAGGTTCGGATGTTAGGGTCGATTCCCTAGTCAAAAATCATACTCGAGTGTCTAATGTCGGTGTTAGAAGTCAGGGTCGGGTGTCGTAATCAAGTATCGGAGTTAGGATTTGGGGTTAGGTATCATGGTTGGTTCCCAGTTCAGGTATCGAGGTCGATTCCTTGATTAATTTATGGGTTGGGTATTGGTGTCATGAGTGAGGTCCCAAGTTGAGAATCAGAGTTAAGTGTCATGATTATATCTCAGTTTAGGTGTCGGGGTCAAGAGTCCGGATTGAATCTCGAGTTGGAAGTCAAGTCAGATCCTAGTTTAATATCGAGGTTGAGTCTCGAGTTAGAAGTCAGGGTCAAAAATTGAGGTTGGTGCTCGAGTCAGGAATAAGGTTTCATGGTTGGGTGTGGATTAAGAGTCAGGATAAGGTGTCGGGGTCAAGATTTAGGGTCAAGTCTCATATTTGGTGTTGGGGTCAGCTCCATAGTTGAGAGTTGGGGTCGGGTTCCAAATCGATAATTAATATTGGTTCTAGCATCAAAAACTATTTTTCTAAAAAGTATTTTCCACTATCTAGCCAAATTTTAAAAGATATCTTTTGAAAAATATTTTTCATTCACACTAAATACGAGAAAATATTTTCCACTCACCAACCAAACATGAAAAAATGAGTAAGAAACCAACTTGTTTTTCTTGAAAGTATATTCAATAAAAATAGTTTCCTTCATACCAAACACACACTTAAGTTTTTAGTATTTTAAATTTGAATGGGCAAGCAAAGACAGAAACTTTTTTCTCAATAGAGAAGTGCAAGAGAAAGGTAAATACAAACTTTGTGAGATGTTGATAGTTCTTTATAATGAACTCAAGGACAAGAAGTACATTGTTGGTGACAAAGTTTAATTTGTTGATGTTGCTGTAAATTTCTTGACACTTTTGATGGGAGCTCTTGAAGGAGCAACTGGAATTGTCTGAAAGGGCCTCAAGTATCAAATTATATGCTGAGATAAGGTAGTTGGCTATCAAGTTGATGGGAGTAGAAGCCTATTAGTGCACACTATAAACATGTGAGAGTAGTTAGTTAGAAGTGACAACTGTCAATGTACATCTATCACAAGGAGCCAAACTAGTCTATAAATAGTGTGTAATAGAGCGTAATGTACTTGAACAAATTCTGTTACTAAAATTGATTCCTTCTAGATTATTTTTCTCTCTTGTTGCTCTTAGCTCATGTAGAAAATTAGCATGGTATCAGAGCCAACCACTCATTAATTCACGATTGTGATAGATGCTCGAGATCATTGATCACACAATCAGTGAAGAACTCTGGAGCGGTTTAGCTCACCTTAAAGAGTACAACCACGATGGTCACACACAATTCTATTATAGAAGCTACGCAAACAGCTGCTACACTAGTAAATGTGGATGCACGATCCGGTACAATTGAAATTAACCATAATCATCCATTATATTTACATCCTAATGATACTCTAGGTAGCTCCCTGATTTCCATTCAACTTACTGATTCTGAAAATTATGCCCTGTGGAGTCGATCTATGACTCTTAGCATTATAGGGAAGATAAGGTTTGAATTGTTGATGGTCATATCCTAAATCTCACTTTTATGAATTTTTAAATGATAATGGGAGAGAGTGAATGTTGTGGTATTGTCATGGATCATGAATTCAGTACGAAATAATCTTCTGAGCAGCATTGTTTATACTTCTAATGCTCATAGTATGTGGATAGATTTGAAGGAGAGATTTGAAAAAGTAAATGGTTCTAGAGTGATACAAGATCAATAAGGAAGACACTAACATACACCAAAACAGTCCATGATTTGAAGAACCGAGGACCCCTTTTGGTGACCCCTCTCGGATTCACTACACAATAATAATACAAGCACGATAACAACAAGATTCTAAGGTGTTCAACACCTATAATCAACGAGCCACAAACTAAGATTATTACACAATAACAAGAACAAAAATAACACAACAAGTTCTTCGGGTTTGGATACCCAAAACCGAGAATGAACACAACAACAATAATAAGATAGAATGATAGATAACTTGACACACAATGCACAAACACTATGAACTAAAGTGTATATTGAACACTAAGACCCAATAATTCATACAAATAACATCAAGTTCTTATTGTAACCTCAAAGGAACAGAATCCCCAAGCAACCAACGTTTCAAAACAAGCAACCAACACAAGTGATTTCACACTTGTCACAAGTGATATCCAAACTTGTATGAACACTCTTAAAGAGTTCTAAAATATTATCTAGTTATGAGAAAATGACCTAATATGTTCTATTTATAGCCTAGGTTACAACTTATTATAAAATGACTAAAATGCCCTTAATGAGCCAACACTCCAAAGCTTGTTCTATTAGTTGGCCAGTCACCCGAGCACGAGTTCTTTACGTATTGATCCACAATCACGATCGTACTCGTATCATCCTCCTCTTCTTGAAAAAGGATTCAACCTCAAATTCAAACCTTCAAAATAATAGAGGAGACAAAAGAACACATATTCCTCATGACATGAGGGTTAAAGTTAGCATAATCAATAAAAAAATATCAAACCATGAGTGTACATTCTACACATGCAGTGGAAACTTAAGGAATATGATACCCTTCTAAGCACCAAAAGAAATACTTGTCTATCCACTTAAGCGTGACAAGAAACAAAACAAAAAGAAAAGTGTACTTCCTTGGAGCAAGGACCACAGTGTACTCTTGGGTTCCTTATCATCAAGAGGTCAAAGTAGAATCAAGACCTCACCTTCTTCAGGCCAAGCATCATCATGAGGTGTTCTCCTCATCAATCCGCAAGGCACATTAACTTCCCCTTCTTCCACCACCCTCTCAGGTTCACCATCATATCCATTATCCTCTTGAAGGGTTCCTTCACTAACATCATTTTTGGTCACTTTATCCCCAACAAAATAAAGATCACCCTCCACTAGTACAATGTTCCTTCGGTTTGGGAACTCGCTAGCTTAGTGACCCCAACCTTGACATTTAAAACAAGCGATACCCATAGGATTAGAAGTGGAAGAATTAGTTCCTTCAAGTCATGGATACCTTTGGATTGTTTTATCAAATGGCTTCTTCTCTAAGGTCTTGTAGGACTTGTCCCACCCGAAGGGCTTCTTAGTATGGTTGTTCCTTTCAACTTCAATGGCCGCTTCTACAAGGTCCTCAATTTGGTCAAACTTGTGGACAACTAATTGAGATGCATAAGCCACCCTTGAACTGAGCTAGGCAATGATTTGGAGGTTCGACTATGTCAAGACGTAGGATCAAGATTTGAAACTCATCGTAATGCTCCTCCACACTTTTATCTTCTTTTCTCAATTTGTAGAGCTTTGTTAGTTGCTCTTGTTTATACCTTTTCGTGACATATCTCTCCCTCATAAGAGCTTTCAATTCATCCCGATTTAAAAGGTTAAGATTATCATTCCTTGCCCATTGCAACCGCTTTGTCTCCCACCAAGTAGATGCATAACCTTTAAATTGAGCAATGACATGTATGACTTTTTTTTGGGAAGTTAACTCGTTGAGCTGGAAAAAATGATTACATTATAACTCCCAATCAAGATAGAGAGGTGGATAACTAGTCCCTTTGAAAGAAGAAAGAGTGATCTTAATGGAATTTAGGCTCGTGTCTCTACCCACATTTCCTCCTTGGTCCACTAGACCTTCTTGAACATAAGGTCGGTGTCGCAATTCGCCCCTACCATGAGGAGCTGGTCCAACTCTTCCCCCTAGGCCTCTATGTCCCCCGCCATAAAATCTTCTTCTATTGTGCATAAATTCCACAAAGAGAGTTGCTTCATCTAATCCCTCGCCTCCATAAAGACCCTCACCTTTGACATCATCAATTTGGATTGGTTAGTTTTGGTTTAGTGGTGCTCTCAGCATATCAAAGGGGTCTCAAATTTGGGAAGCTTCTTGATGGACTTGACTTTGTTTTTTTGGATAAGTAGGGACTTGGTGGATGGGTTCATTGGTTAGTCTAGGTGGATTGAGCAATTGGGGAAATGTATCCGGGGTGGTAGCATGTCCACTAGTCGAGGCGTGGTAGTGTTTCGGACTTGAATAGTTGGAATCTAAACGAACTTCCAATGTGTCCATTCTTTCTGAAAAGGAACCCTCCATCCCTTCCATCCTTTCCTCCATCATCTCCATTCGACCTCTAAGATCATGTTTTACACTCATTATGGCCGCCAACAAAGCATCCATGGTTACCTCTCTCGAGGATCTTGGACTACCTTCACCCAAAGCCATCGTACCTAATAATAAATACTAAACAAAACATAAATAATAACAAGTTAAGGTTAGCAAAAATCACCCTCACTAACTCTCAAGCTCACACTTTTTCAAGTATCACTTAATTGGTCTCACAAATGTTGGTACACCATTTTTACTCCAATGAAGTTACTTGGTCCCACTTGCGGCTTAAGGTCGGAATGGATTTTTGTTTGAAACGACTCAATAAATTTGTATGTACTTGAGTCAAAAGGCTACAATGAGTTTTCGAAAAGATAAAAGCACACAAAGAAACGTAGACACGAATAAACGGACACAAAACTAATTTACAACCTAGTAGACAATTACTAGTTTGTTAATTAACAATAGAATCTACAAAATACAACTAAGAAACAAAGATTAGAAACTAAGAAATCAAAAAATTCGAGCTTACTTATGTTGCGTGAATAGTAAAACATGATGACATGGCAGCCACGTAATTGGTTGCGGTCCCACACAATTTTTTTTAATCACCAATTTGAAGCTTTTGTCTTGATACAATTTGGAATGGATGAGTTTGTCTTTTGGTGGAAAAATTCAAGTCTTAGAAACTTTTTCAAATTCCAACTCAAAAAGTGAGACTTGAATTTACTATTCCCACAAAAAAAGGTCCTTGAAATTTGGAAAAGTGGTTGACAAGTCTTTGAAGTAATGTGTTCAAGTCTCTTTACCAACAACTTTTCAACTTTATCTTACATCTTTTTTGGATCTATGTTATACTTTATATTGATTAGGAGATGTCAAGATGTGAAGAACAACAAGATCTCAACATTAATTTCTCAAGAACACCACCAACATTCACCTCCAAGTCCATAACCATTGCAACACACGGCCAAGATCAACAATATCAACACACGACTAACTTCCAATTTATATCAACAAGGTCAACAACATAAGCTCAAATCTTTAGATATAGACACTTTAGTGTTGGTGAGAAAGAAACCAACACTACAAATAATTTAAACAAACAAAAGACTACAAGATCTGTCCACAAAGAAACTTGTCTCGGACAAGAACAAGAACAACTTCTACACTTTCCTTTTTTTTTGTATTTTTAATCTAGCTAGCCCAAGATTAATCTTGTGAAAATAAAATCAAGCCATGCTTTGATATTCAATGATACAAGATCAACAAATAAGGCACTAACACACACCAAAACAGTCCATGATTTAAAGAACTGAGGACCCCTTTTGGTGACCCCTCTCGGATTCACTACACAATAACAATACAAGCACAATAACAAAAAGTTTCTAAGGTGTTCAACACCTATAATTAGCGAGCCACAAAATAAGATTACAACACAATAAAAAGAATAAAAATTACACAACATGGTCTCGGGTTTGGACACCCAAAACCGAGAATGAACACAACAACAATAATAAGATAGAATGATAGATAACTTGACACACAATGCACAAACACTATGAACCAAAGTGTATATTGAAAACTAAGACCCAAGAATTCATAAAAATACCATCAAGTTCTTATGGTGACCTCAAGGGAATGAAATCCCCAAGCAACCAACGTTTCAAAACAAGTAACCAACACAAGTGATTCCACACTTGTCACAAGTGATATCCAAACTTGTATGAACACTCTCAAAGAGCTCTTAAAATATAATCTAAGTTATGAGAAAATGACCTAATATGTTCTATTTATAGCTAGGTTACAACTTTTTACAAAATGACTAAAATGCCCTTAATGAGCCAACACTCCAAAGCTTGTTCTATTAGTTGGCCAGTCACCCGAGCATGAGTTCTTTACGTATTGATCCACAATAAAGATCGTACTCGTATCATAGAGTATTTATTCTGTATAGGGAAATTGTTACTCTTACTTAGGGTACTCTATTTGTCTCTAATTACTTTTATTGAATGAGAACACTGTGGGTTTTGATGCCCTTATGCCCTCTCCTATGTACAATTTTTTTGAATCTAGGAGTTATGCTCACTATTTTGAGTATCAGAGAATTTTGCAATTTTTTATGAGGCTTAATGAGTCATACTCCCACTGTAGAAGCCTGATCCTATTGATGACATCTATTACTTCTATCAGCAAGGTATACTCCATGATTGTAGATTACGAGAGTTTAAAAATTATCTATAGTGGCTCTCCCATTAGTCACACAACTGACAATTTATAGGCAACAACTTTTTTCATTCATAAGTCAGGTGTTAAAGGGAAGGGAGCATATTTGGGACCTGAAGGTTCTGGTGATAGATATTCAACAACTAACTTGAATTCCACAAGATATGGTTATAAAGAGAGATCTTCTTCCTCCAATGACAGGAGTACTTTACAAGAGAAATCCTTAGTTGGTTGTGAGTTCTATGGTTATAATGGTCACATAAGGGAGCAGTGTTTTAAGCTAATTGGGTATCTCACAGATTGGACTAAATCAAAGAAAAAAAGGAGGGGATTAGTATGTACATCAAGTAGGTCATGTTGCACCATCTGCTCATCATGCAGTTGACTCTATTCGTCATGAAGTCGGCTGTCCTATAGACTTAAAGTCTACAAGTGACTAGGGTTCTCAATTGATTTTGTTCTCTCTTGTACCACAGTTTACACGCGACCAATATAATCAAATTGTCATGATGCTCAGCCAAAAAAATGGTGAAGAGGACTCTTGTCCACCAGTACAAAATGCAGGTACTACACTATCTCCAACTACTACAATGTAAGTAATAGTTGGATTATTGATACTGGTGCTACTAACCATACATTTTCTAATCTTGATCTGCTTTATAGTCATGAAGTGTCTCACTCTTCACAAAACAAGGTGTACTTACCTACAGGTAGTGAGCTAAAGTATTTCACAAAGGTTCATCTATTGTGTTAAACAATTCCCCCATATCTGATATTTTAAATTTGCTAATATTTAAATATAATCCTTTTTTAATCTCAAAGTTGACTAGGGAATTGAAGTACTCAGTGGGATTTTTTCCTGACTTCTGCATATTTCAGGATCTCTATACTGGCATGGTGTTGGGGATTGGTAGAGAATATCAAGGTCTATACATCCTCTAAAGAAGCTCTTCTCGAAAAGTTGGTGTACATAAGTGTTCTAACAAGTTACAAATGTCTGCTGACTGTAGTGCTCTTTGGCATAGAAGAATGGGACATGCTCTGATAGAAGTGCTTAAGAAACACACTGCACTAAGTCATCTAAAATATGAAGATCATATATGCACTATATGTCCTCTTGTAAAACATGTTAAGCTACCTTTCCAACGTAGCTTGTCTGTATCCAAGTCTCCCTTTGCACTAGTACACTGTAATATATGGGGTCCCTATAGATTTCTTACTCACAATAATAAAAGGTTCTTTGTCACTATAGTAGATCATTACTCTAGATTTACTTGGTTGTTTCTTGTTCAATTCAAGTATGAGGTGATAGTAGTGCTAAAGGAATTTCTGAATAGGGTGCACAACTTGTTCTCCACCTCTGTAAAGGTACTTAGAACTAATAATGGAAGTGAATTTTTCAGTCATGAGTTTAAATCTCTTATGTATTTTCTTGGCATATTTCATCAAACCTCTTGTGTTTATACTTCTCGGCAGAATGGAGTTACTGAAAGAAAACATAAAACAATCTTGGGGATTGCTAGATCCCTCAGGTTTCAAGATGGTATTTTTCATAATTTTTTATGTGAGTGTGTTGACACTGCTGGGTATCTCCTCAACAGAATACCCTTTAGAATTTTACATCATCAATCCCCTTATGAGTTACTGCATAAACATTCTCCATCTTTGTCCCATATAAGAGCGTTTGGCTGTCTTGGATAGGCATCTAGTTCCTATGGTTCAGATAAATTTGCAGCCAGGGCTACTACTAGTGTGTTCATGGATTATTTGTCCACTCAGAAGGGTTATAGGTTGTATGATCGTTACTCTAATTCCTTCTTCACCAGTAGAAATATCATATTTCATTAGTCTATCTTTCCCTTCCTTCAAGCTCAATCCACTTGCTCTCCTATCTATCTTATACTGAACCTTTTTTCTGATGAGATCTCTCCATTGTATCTAAGCTTTTCATTTGCAACTCCTCTTTACGAACCTGAGACTAGTTCCTCCTCAACTTTACCTGCTACTGATTCTTTGTAATACCCCATAAAAGTCTTGGCTCATTTTAGCTGTCAATTGTATGTAAAAGGGGTCTAAGACTTGAAAATTTCACTAAGTCTTGGGACTTAGTCATTTCTAAGACCCCTAAACTTTGATGATTTTATTTTTGACCTTCCCGACCTCGGGTTATCAATTTTTGAGTTGATTCATAATCGGGGATGTTACTAGTACATGCGATTAGAGTTTTAATGCTAGTACACTAAGGAGTGGAGAATGTATAGTTATGTGTTAAGAATTATGGATGTGTATACTCATGAGAGTGTGAGTTATAGGACGATACCCCCTTTGTGTTGAGTGTTGTTCTTGTAAATTTAATAAGAGGTTATGTCCACATGTCTAAATGTAATACCCCACATTTTGGACTAGAATGAAAATTCGTCATTCCTATGTGTAGACATTTCATAAGCCTTGAATCCTATGAAAATTTAGTGTGTTAATCAATTATGTAGTGTGGGAATCTATTTGAGCATGAATTTAGATCATAGAGGTTCCCTAGCTCAAGTACAAGTTGAAAGCTTTCCTATTGTTCAAGTTTTAGTGAGCAACAAAGCTTGGGTCAACTTCAATCGCTAATAACTCCTTGTATATATTGAATTAGAGGTCCTACTATATATCAAATGAAATATCTTTGAATTATCTTTCTAACGATACAAATTTCACTCAAATCCAACACCCGAGCAAGAATTATGACTTTGCAAAGTAGAGTACCTCGCCTAATGTAAGGTGTGCGACACACAACTTTAAATATGCCATAGGATGTGCGACGCACAACCTAATGTGTGCGATAAGGTGTTCGATGCACACCCTAATGTGTGCGATAAAGTGTGCGCCATACATGTTATATTCTAGGCTACTTAAACAGTCCATTTTTGGGGCACAATGGTCCTTTTCCGACCCCTTTATAATGCCTTAACATGGAATTAAGCCCTTATTTCACCAAACATTTTCTTTCTCTCAAAATTCTCTCAAGAACACAAGATAGGGTTTTCATAGAAGATTCAAGTTCAAGCAATTCTCTCCATCAATCTTCATATAATTAAGAAATAAGGTATGCATAGTGTTTATCCACGGATCCTTTTCATCCATGGAGCTCAAGAATAATAAATTATGATCTTTATGTTGTTGTATGATTATGTTCACATTGATGGTTGTTAATTGTGCTTCAATATGCTATCTAAATGTGTTTCCAAGAAGTGTATGGGCATGTTAGTTGGAAACCCATGAATTTGGGTGGTTCAAGATTTCTAAATTTGTTAAATATACCTATGCTCAATATTGTGCATGTAAGGTGTTTGATAAAATGCCTAGAATGAAGAAAACCATGTATTATAACTTATGGGTGAACTATATGATAAATTCATGCTAGTTTATTATGTTCAAAGAGCTCACTTGTCATTGTTGTGCAATATATGTATTAATGGAATGTACATGATGATTGGGGAATGGATTCATAGTGTGTCTATATGCTTTCCATGCTATGAACAAGATTATGATTTTGAAGTATCACATGAGTTATCCCCAAATTATTACAATATGAGCTTAATGTTATATGTTTGCCATTTCCTTATGCTTAAATGGTTTCCATGCCATTGTTATGAATAGTATATGTTATCGGAAAACCCATGATATTAGAATATGAGATTTATGACTTGATTATAAGCATTCCTATTTAAGTTAGATATTATGATGACTATGTACTTCATGAAATCCCTCACTCATGTATTATGGATTGTTATTGATGGTCATGTACTCAAGAAAGTCAAGTTGTGTTAGTTTTCTTCCATCGAGTCCTGGGGGTACTTGTATCCAAAAATGGTAGCTGTGTGCCTAGAGCCATGTCATGTTATCACGATACTCTCAGTCAAGCCATGATCTATAGAATTCAGTCAGTCATGTGACTCAGGAAAACTCAATAATCTCAGTAATCTCAGTAGTCCAGTAATCTTAGTAATCTTAGTGCTCGGTAACCTCAGCAACCTCAGTATTCACAGTTAATCTCAGTAACTTTAGTACTCTCAACCAGTCCTCAGAACTCAGTACATTCCGTCAGTAAAAGGAATTCAGTAAACTTAGTTTAGCTTCACTAAACAATACCACTAGCGTCAGTCCAGTTAATCAGTATCAGTTCAGCTAATAGCTTAGTTATTCAGTTCAGTGTCCTTCAGGTGGGAGTAAAAGTTAGCACCGAGTGAACCCAAGGATGGGAACTCACCAGCCAGTTTAGGGTATGATTCTTAGCAGTCATCTTTGTGTTCCAGAACAACATAGCCAATGTAGGTTGAGACATATTAACCTGTCAGATTAGGGTTGATGAGGTGGCTTAACCTATCAGTTTAGGGTTTCCACCGTTCTCATTTGAGTACCTTCCAAATAAGAGTCACTCACAACTGTTCTTAATAGTGGTGCAGTATTGATACCATCTAATTGGGGCAGTGACTGGACCCCAACTTAGCTATATTCGTTATTGGGGCATGTAGGTTAGACAACTATTTGCTACAGTCTCAGTTTCAGTCCCAGTCTCAGTAAAAGAACTCAGATAGTTCTTCAGATTTTAGGACTGTCAGCTACAGTCAACTCAAAAATAGAACGCAACTCAGATAGTTCATTCAGATTTATGGACTTTCAGATATAGTCACTTATGCTATCAGTTATATCAGTCATGAGAACTCATGTTATCAGTCACATCAGTTATCAAAATTGATGATATTAGTATTCAGCTTCAAGACTGTCAGACACAGTCAACCAGACCAGTTCTTCATAATTCAAACTATCAGAAATAATAATTATCTTTTCAGTATCTCAGTATCAGCACACTCATTTTGTTAGTATTCACACTCAGTAGTCAGTATCTCCACGAGTACAGTTACAGTTACATATGCATGCATATATTCTCATGTTCATATTTGTCAATATTGTTCATGCATATAACCCTTTGCATTTAGCCTACCTCACTCGTATACTCAGTATATTCAGATGTACTGATCCATTTATGCTATTGTGCTTTCTTTTATGTTACACCATAGGTTCAGAGGCACGATCTCCGGATTAGCAGTAGATTCCAATATCAGCAGTCAGAGTTAAAAGTAAGTCCTCGTATTTCGAGGATACGATGATTTCATTGCTATTGTAGTCTTCAATTTATTTTAATAGTTGGAGTTAGTTGGGGAAATGTCCCATCAACTCCTTCTTCAGACAGTTAGAGGCTTTCCAGACTATAGAATGTCAGACAGTTATTTCAGATTTGGTTTGGTATCATTATACCATTTCAGATATTGTTCTTATTAGATGTTTATTCAGTTGAACCTTATGGCTATTTAATACATATTTCCATATTTTTATATTATAGTATGCAGTATACAAGTACAAATATCAGTCATGGGTTAGCTTATGGTCCTTCAGGGTCATGAGCACCATTTAGCATTCCGGTTCAAAAAATTGGGGTGTTACAAACTTGGTATCAGAGCGTAAGGTTTAATAGAGTCCTAGGAAGTCTAAAAGACACATCTAGTAGAGACTTGTACATGCGTGTGTTATGCACCACACTTATGTGCAGGAGGCTATGAGATGTTTTAGGAACAGTTTTCGTTATTTCATGTCTCAGAATGTGCTATAGCAAGGTTCTCTAAGAAACTTATATAGATTCTTATCGTGCTTCACTCATATTAATTCCACCTTACTTTTAAGGTAACAAAAATAGTGAATCTCAAGTCCTAAAGATAGGGCTTTTGCAGACAGTATCCCATTAGTTAGGTTATGTTCCAAAGTTGTACGGATCTCATTCATAATCATGAGAACTTGTTCTCGAACCCAGATTTAGATATACCATCAGATCCCTTCTCAAAATCCTATGATAGCATGTGACCCAGAGTTAGAAGCAAGAACCCAGAAGTTTAACAGTAGATAAGTTGGGATACGATATTCAGATTGAATAGATTATGTATTCATGGGGATAGTTGTGCTATAATGAATCAGTAGGCTTGAATAGTATGAGTTAGAAATTTAAGTTTATTGACTTAAAATTAAGCATGAAGGTGTGAATGGAATATTAGTAGTATGTGAGACAATAGAGGTAGATGATATGTTTAGTAAGGCAAGCATGTATTGATCAGAGTGTAAGTATGTAATGATGATTTTAGTTCAGTTCAGATATTAGTTTAGTGTTCACAGGCTTATGATGATGTCTTTAAGCTAAGGGCAAGATGATAGATCAAGTAACCCAATCAGGCTCTTATATTCTAGTAGTAGCGTCAGTATGTACAGAAAAGCAGTCAGGGAAGACAATTCTTGACCCATCCTTATCTCAGTGTAAAGCTTCGTACTTCAGTCAACATAATGCCTATGCATGCTTCATGCCTCAGATTCTATGAATACAGCTTATGTTCACACACCTCCTATAGAATCATGTGTACTTTAAGTTCCCAGCATAGGGAGTTCAGTTTCAGCTCACTCAGTGTTACGAATCATGTTCCACGAACTCAAAAATTCCAGACTCAGGTCATGCAGCTCATGACTCATGTATACATACCATGCTACTTAGTATACTTAGCTTCCATGACTTATACTACGCCCCCACTGATCAGATAAGTCCAGACTATGTTATCTATATCCTTAGTCCAGACCTTTTTGGTAAATTTATGCCACAAACATTCCATTCCTCAAGTTTTAGTCATGTGTCAAATTCAGTTAGTATCCATTTATGCTTCAGGTCCTCCTGATTTAATCCTTCAGTAAGCTTTCCTTGTGGAACAGTGTAGTGGTGAGCAATCACTTAGATAGGAGAAAGTTAATGTTCCATGTTAAGGGCAGACTGTTGCATGCATGTTTTATACGAGGGTGTAGATACGAAGATAGTCTTGAATATTCTATTAGTATGCAAGCAAAGGGCTAGAAAGAGGTAGTAATTAGAGATTAGGAAAGTTCAGAGTATGAATGAGTATTCAGATCCTTGACTTATGTCAGCCTTCATTATGTGACTATCATAACTAAGTTGCCATATCAGTTATAGTTTCAGTACTGAACACTCAGTAATTAGGGTTCAGTCTCAAAATCAAGCACTTTAGTATGAGTCTAAACCTCAATTTCAGTATTCAGTTATCAGGATCCAATATTTAGTTCCAGTATGGATCTCAGTTACAGTCTTAAGTTATAGGGTCAGCTTCAGATCAGTATTCAGTTCATAAATTTAGTTCACTTTTAGACTTACTTTACCACAACGTACAGTTATCAGCTACTCAGTTATAGGTATTTCAATACCTCAGTCTATGAAGTGTTTCCAAATCATACAATATGCTTGGTCCTACATTTTTTTTTAAACAATATAGCTATCATGAAATCCATGATCAGTTACCTCATGTTACTCAGTCAGTCCCTTCTCATATGCATAATACTTTATGGCCTCAGCCCAACTATTCAGATTAAGTATTATTCAGTCTTGCATACCCAACTTTCAGTTAGCAATTACTCAGTTAATCAGTCATGATTTTGTACCTAGGTTCCTTGTACATCTCCTCAACTTTCTCAATATCTCAGCAAGGTCAGTCCAACATCCTTCAAGGGACATCGTGTCCCAAAGGGGAGATACAATATATCCCCCAAACTTTCTTGATTTAAACATGTCATTTTATTTGATGAATCTATATTGGAAGAAGTGTTACTTATGAGCCAACCCTCTAGCTTCAAAACTCAGTAATAAGCCAAGTACTCAATGGCTCAGTGTAGCCACGAAATGATACTCTATCAATGTCACGCATTACAGAATCAGTTTAGTTCATGTATCATGTTAAAGACTCAGTTATGTTCTTATATTTCTGCTCATGCATATTGAGTAATCAATCTTAGACTCATTGGTATTTTCAGTTCATGGTAGCAGTCTTCTTTGAGCTTACTCATTCTCATGTTCAAATTTCAGTACAAACTTGGTATTCAGCTCTATGCTCAGTTCCTAGTTCAAACTTGGCATATTTACCATTGTATATTCATTTGCATGATCATGAGATAGTTTAATCATATATTCATGCATCAGATATGCGTGATCAGCTTATCATTACTCTCTCTCATATACTTATGAATCAGTTACGCATGCATCATATATGCATGGTCAGTATGATATGTTTAGCTTATCAATTATGTCAGCCATGAAATCATGATCAGTTATTCATACTCTATATTCACGTTAGTTGTCTTTTCTCTCATCTCAGCCAGTCTCATTCAAGGACGAATATTTCCAAGGGGGAGATATTGTAATACCCAACATTTTGGACTAGAATGAAAATTCATCATTTCTATGTGTAGACGTTTCAAAAGCCTCAAATCCTATGTAAATTTAGGGTGTTAATCAATTATGTAGTGTAGGAATCTATTTGAGCATGAATTTAGATCATAGAGGTTCCCTAACTCAAGTACAAGTTGAAAGCTTTCCTATCGTTCAAGTTTTAGTGAGCGTCAAAACTTGGGTCAATTTCAATCAGTAATAAATCCTTGTATATATTGAATTAGAGGTCTTACTATATCAAATGAACGATCTTTGAATTAGCTTTCCAACGATACCAATTTCACCCAAATACAACCCCGAGCAAGAATTTATGACTTTGCAAAGTGGAGTACCTCGCCTAACGTAAGGTGGGCGATGCACAACCTAAAGTATGCCAAAAGGTGTGCGACGCACAACTTAATATGTGTGATAAGGTGTTCGATGCACACCCTAATGTGTGAGATTAAGTGTGCGCCGCACATGTTGTATTCTAGTTGACTTAAACAGTCCATTTTTAGGGGAAAATAGTCCTTTTCCCACCACTATATAATGCCTAAACATGGAATTAAGCCCTTATTTTACCAAAACATATTCTTTGTCTCAAAATCTTCTCAAGAACACAAACTAGGGTTTTTATAAAAAATTCAAGTTCAATCAATTTTCTCCATCAATCTTCATGTAATTAAGAAATAAGGTATGCGTAGTGTTCATCCATGGATCCCTTTCATCCGTGGAGCTCAAGAACCATGTTTTAAATAATAAATTATGATCTTTATGTTGTTGTGTGATTATGTTCATGTTGATGGTTGTTAATTGTGCTTCAAGATGGTTGATAACGCTCAAACTACAGCTCTCGTAAGAGTGTAAGCGGTCGCTGTCAAATATAGAACCCAACTGGGTTGGGTGTCGAATCCCACAGGGAATAGCTGGTCACTAAGTAAGCAAAGATTAGTAGACTTTTGGTGAAAGTCTCGTAAAAGGGGGGATTTTGTAGCGTGCAATAGTGTAATAAAATAACAAAGTAAAAACGGAAAATAGCAAAGTAAAAAGGAAGAATGTTTAGTAAGATATTAATCAATGAGAATTGAGAGTTGGGATTATGTCCACCTTATGAGTTATACGTCTCTATTGACTATGAGTTATGCGGGATTCAGACATGCATGTGCTTATAGAGAATTGTATTCTATGGTAAATCCAAGCTTTTTTCGACCTAACAAGGACTATTTCACTTTAACTCTTTCGAGCTTAAAGCGTATCTAATGGTACAAATTCTCCAAGAGGTTAATCCAGTTATGACACTAACTTTTTAACAGGGGTTGGTGCCCTATTACCTTGACATTATCTCTTTTCCAGACATATAACTTTTTTTTCGAACAAGTTAATGCTATACTGGCGTATTCTATGCGTTTGCAACCACAAGAATTTGCATTAAGATGAAGAGAATAATGATATAAGCAACATACGTGTCAAGAACTCACAAACTCATAGCAATATATAGTATCTCATAAGGCTTTCATAACCCCAACAGAGAAGTTTAGCTACTCATGAGTGCAAGGGAAATCACAATAGTCATTATCATTATACCAAAATAAAGATCTCACGTGTAGTAGGGTTTGGTATGGCTTGTGGCGTGAAGACCTTGCAAGTAGCGTTTCTCTTGTTGTGAAAATTTAAGACGAATAGATGGAGAGAAAGTAAATAAGAATTAATTGAAAGCAAATTGTTTAGAGTTGTAGATGAATGAATTAGAATGTGAATGATGAGAATAATGATGGGTGTCTTGAATTAGTTCATGGAATAAGGATTATAAAAAGCTCCAGCAAAATAGGGTATTTATAATACCCATATCCTATTCCTACTAAGCTATTGCGTACTTATCCTAATCCTAACAAATTACTGCATCACTATCCTAATCCTTATAGGTTACTGCTGATCCCCAAAGTCTTGGAAAATGCTGTTTTTGCCCGGGACAGGTTTCCCATGCGTCACTTTTGGTCCTAGGCGTCCAAGCTCTCCTTCTCTTCTTTCGTGAAGCTTCCTTTGGCGTCAAGTTATCCATAAAATGCTGAAATCTGCATCATTTATACCTGAAAACTTGCTAATCACGTTTGTTAGCTCACTTACAGGAAAAAGGACTAAAAGTGCATGAGTTATATATTTTGTCCTCAAAACTTAGCTAAAATATGGGTAAATTAAAGCACTTTAGGCGTGTAAATACGCCTATCATCAACACCCCACACTTAAAGCTTTGTTCATCCTCGAACAAAATATCATGTCCTTCTAAATATCCACTTAAGGTTTCACAGTAACAACACAAAGTATTCATCAAGACAGGCACGACACTTATTACAAAGAGTAGTTTTCTGATCACTACCAAAAACAATTCAACCTCTACATAGACTCGTGATGATGGTGAATTCGTATCCACAAGTTAATGTACAAAGAATCATACACAACTACCCAAAACTCATCAACCATGTGTGTCTCACAATATATCACCCATAATCACTCACAAGTATTGTATATATTTTGAACATGGGTATAAGATTATCCTTGCTCTCACTCTCACAAAGAATTCACATGTTGCAACTGATGACCATAGGCTTGCCCTTAGTGTAATGCTCCACTAAATATCAGAATGCTAAGCTTAGGATCAAATAGGTCTTTTACAGGTTGTAATGCAGGCTAAGGGACGGGTAGGACTATTTTGGCCAGAAATAGTGACTATGTTCCTAAGCGATTTAATACATCACATTATGCCATTTATGCTTTCTTTCAAACAACCTTTCTACTTTCTTTTAATCTACCACCCTTTCTCAGCTCTTTTGTTTTTCAATTTTGAACAGAATTAACTTTTTATTTTTCTTTTCCTTTTTCTTTTCATAACACACCTCTTATGATAGCAATTATTTTTCATAACAAATTCAAGCACCAATACATTCTAAGGTACTATTCTCACCCAATTTTCTCTTATTTTGTCACATGACTTTACAATTTAAAGCACTTAGGAATTTGGATCAAATTATGGTCTTGAAAAAAATGGATTGGGCTTACATCTGAGGCTGTCAAAGAAAATAGGCTTAAGGCTCAAAAGGGGTTATCTAGGATGATGTCCATGGGTAGATAAACTGAAGGTAAACAATCATAGGTTGCCAAAGAAATTCCTAAATCATCTCCTAAACTCACACTCTTTATTTCGCTTTACATACATACCAGGCAAGTTCTAGCATCAGCCACAAACATAGAATATACTATCATCTCACACACACAAGGCACATGGTCTACTTTATTGGAAGCTGTATAGACTCTTGACCCAACAGATGAATGAATTGAACCACACAATTATCACATAATGAGTCACTATTAGAGCCTAAACATCTCAATAGTACTGATTTTATCATAGACTCTTGTCATAATACCATGCTGCTTATCAGAACAATTTCATGCAATGTTTAAAAAAAAAATTTAACTACTAAAAAAACTAAAAAACACAAAACAAACAATAAAACAAACAAACATAAATAAATGCAAATGCAGATAAGGAAGGTTAGCATGCAAATACCAGCACCCATACTTGGACGAGACACACTGCCCTCAGTGGAAAATAAATAAGAAGAACCTGATTAGTCAGACTCCTCCTCTATGTCTGGGGTCATACCCCCTTCATCGGAATCATCATCAGAGTCGTTGCCATCAGAGTTCTCCTCCACATCGGAGTCTGGCATTCGACGATCATCATCGGTTGGCACATCGTCATCAAGAGGTTCCTCAAAGTACACACCTACTCCACACATTTGCCTTGCATGCTCATTCATTGGGTAGTCATAATCCAGCTGTTGGAGCTCTGCAGCAGTTGGAACACGACCTCCGCTCATCATAGTAAATCAAGTCATGCCATAAAGATGGCGAAAGAAACTCTCATCCCGAGTATGCCTTTCCGCAGTGGTAAGGTTGACGCCATGCGTGGTTTCAGCATCTTTAACCTTTGTAAGGTCAACCTTCTTTGGGTTGTGTGGAAGTTTATGATCAGCCGGTTCCTCTTCGATGTCCTCCTTCCTCAATATTGCGATCAACAGATTGCCAAAGCTGAAGTGGGACCTCTTGTGTAGCCTAGCCTTTCGCATTGTAGATAGAATAATTGCCCCAATATTGATAGGAACATTCGTCATCATTGCGTACACCAAGCACACTCTATCTCGTGTAATCTTCGTGTACTGGGTCCCTGGAATCAGACAAAAGTTGACTATTCGCAGCCATATTCTAGCTTCCCTATTCAAAGGAGCATATGGGAAGGTGTTGTGCCGACCGGTGTCCTTGTGTCTACTCCATCTTTCCATGGATCGTGGTCCGCATAATGTGTGTCTAATGGCCCTGTACGGAGGTCTATTATACAGCTCCTTGAATGGTGATGGGTCAACAAATGGCAAACCTAGAAAGGAGTTAAAGAACTCCGTATTTAGTTGCAGAACTTGGCCCCGAATCTTTACTTCATTCCTTGTATTTTTTGGTGACCAGTTGGCATAGAATTCTCGTAATAAATCGAGATTGCACTCTCCCATATCTCGGAAGATAAAATCAAGATGTAACGCCATTATCTTGGCCAACATACGAGGTTCTTTCTTTGCTAGGCTCTCCTTGTTTATCAACTCCACATGAACATATTTTTTTACTTTATTGTTCCTATACCATTCCTTTCCTTCCTCCTCTAGGACCCATTTTATTCTGAACATACGGTGAGGTATTTGCAGCGAGGAGGATTCTCCTTGCTCTTTTCGTCCTCTTTTCTTGCCTTTTTGTAAAGTGGTTGCTTTTTCTTTTCCTTGTCTTGATTTTGGTGCCATTGTACCTGAGATTAAAACAATAGTCATGTTACCTTCATCTCGGTGGATACAATCAATAAACAAGCAGTAGTGGCACCACCCCATACTTATTTTGTTGGTACAAACTAGTGAAGTGAAAGTTATCGATTATTCAGACTTCATCGATATACGTTTTAGGTGCTATATTCCAACAATATAATCAGTGCAGTCATACTTCATGAAATCTTAGCAATATTTTCATGTTTGATATATCTTAAGACTACTCCATATAGAGTGAATCAAGTTTAGGAATAATCACAAATTCATATGTTTGTACTCAACCATGGTTTTCACCTTTATACACAAGTTATTCCAACATGTAAGATTTCTATTGACAAGATTATGCAATGTTCTTGACCATGTCAATTTCGCAAAAGTATGACAGTGCATCAAAATTAAATACAAGTTGGAAACAAGTCAAGATCATTCTTACGTATTCTTTCCCTCACTTAGTTGTATCACAACAAATTAACCACATTCAACTCACCAATACTACTTCAAGATGTAACGATTCATAATAGGCGTAGTAGTGTAGTACTTACGGAACATAAAAGAAGAACAAGAAAGTACTTACTTGGTTGATGGCCTTAGAAGATGTTCTTGTAAAGTTAAAGAGCAATAGGAAAATTTTTGAGACGATTTGGAGAGGTAGGCGGTGCTTAGGTTGGATTTGCAATGTGTTTTTGGTCTAAGACTAAGTTTCTTATTTATAGGGCAAGCTTGGGTCGGGTTTTGACCTATTTAGAATCGGATTTGGAGACCAAAAATGACCATAGGCGGCACCTAGTGCTGCCTATGCTTGGCATAGGCGGCGCCTTTTGTAAAGCCTAGTTGAGCATAGCCGGCACCTATGCCATGGCATTGTTAGGAATAGGCGGCGCCTATGCCATGTGATGATAGGCGAATTTACACGCCTATAGTGTTATATTTTACCCATATTTTAGTAATGTTTTGAGAACAAATTATATATTTCATGCACTTTTAGTCCTTTTTCCTGTAAGTGAGCTAACAAACATGATTAGCAAAGTTTCAGGTATAAATGATGCAGAATTCAGCATTTTATGGATAACTTGACGCCAAAGAAAGCTTCACGAAAGGAGAAAAGGGAGTCTTGGACGCCAAGGACCAAAAATGGCGCATGGAAAATCTGTCCCGGGCTAAAACAACAATTCTGAAGACTTTGGGGACTAGCAGTAATTTATTAGGATTAGGATAATGATACCTTAACCTAGTAGGATTGGGTTAAGTAATTCATTATCTTAGTAGGAATAGGATATGGGTATTATAAATACCCTATTTTGCTAGAGATTTTAAGACATTCTACTTCTAAGTCATTCTTCTACTATTCCTCAACAATTCTCATTCTAGTTTTAATTCATCTTTCTACTTCTTCTTCTATTCATCTATTCTTAATTTCCGCAACAAGAGAAATGTTACTTGCAAGAAATCACGCCTAACGCCTACCACACTTGTGCTATACGAAATTCTTATTGTGGTATAACAACAATGTCAATTGTGATTTCCTTCGCACTCATGGGTAACTAAACTTCTCTGTTGGGGTTATGGAAGCCGAATGAGATACTATCTATTACTATGAGTTTGTGAGTTCGTGACACGTATGCTACTTATATCATTATTCTCTTCGTCTTAACCTAAATTCTTTGTGGTTGCAAACGCAATAATACGCCAGTATAACATTTAACTTGTTCGAAAGAAAGGTTATCTGTCTGGAAAAGAGATAATGTCAAGGTAGTAGGGTCCCATCCCCTATTAAACAGTTAGTGCCGTAACTGGATTAACCTTTTGGAGAATTCGTACCGTTAGACACGCTTTAAGCTCGAAAGAGTTAAAGTGAAATAATCCTCGAATAGGTCGAAAGACGCCTGGATTTACCATCGAATACAATTCTCTATAAGCACATACATGTCGGAATTCAACACACTCATAGCCAATAGAGACGTATAACTTAGAAGGTGGACATAACCCCAACTCTTCAATTCTCATTGTTTTACAACCTACTAAACATTCTTTCTTTTTACTTTGCTATTTTCAGTTTTTACTTTAATATTTTGGTTACACATTACAATCCCCCCTTTTTACGAGACTTGCACTAAAAGTCTAGTAATCTTTCCTTACTTGTTGACCAAGCTATTCCCTGTGGGATCGATACCCAACCCAGTTGGGTTCTATATTTGCTAACGACCGCTTTACACTCCTACGAGAGCTGTAGATTGAGCGTTATCAAAAATTGGCGCCGTTGCCGGGGAATACGAGTGTCAATTAAGTTTGTGATAATTACTAGACCCTTTGGTCAAAGATTCTCGTACTTTTACTTTTAGTTTTTGTTTTTGTTTACTGCAGGTTTTTATTCAGTGCATGCCCCATACTCGAAGTTCTGGTCAACCGTTATTACCTATCAATCCTGAACCACAACGTATTGGCAGAATGGAGGCACAAACGGAAATCGAAAGAATAGCTGCTCAACAGGAGCAGGCGAGATTAGCTACTCTTGCCGCCGCCCAAGTACACCAACAAAACATTGATAACCCTGGGCGAGCAACAAATCCTAACGATGAGGATTTAGGTGATGACGAGTTACTAAACCCAAGGCATGATGCTGAAATCGCAACACCTGCCAACAGAAGAGGTCGTCAAGCTCGGTTTAGGTATGATTGCCAACCCATGCAATCAGCTTTTGATGACGATGATGATGATCTTGATGGAGCCGGAGCCACAGGAGCCATTATTCCTCCACCATTAACGCCCGGAGCCAAGTTCAACATCACAAGCACCATGATTCAGTTATTGCAACTCAAGGGATTATTTGGTGGACTAGCAGGCGATGATCCGAATATGCATCTCATCAACTTTATTTCTACATGCAAGTCGTTTAACAATCCTGGTGTTGGTCAGAATGCAATTTAATTACGTCTATTTCCATTGTCTCTGTCTGGGGAGGCAACTCTATGGTTGAATGGGCTGACTCCTGATTCTATTACAAATTGGAGGCAATTGAGAGACGCTTTCCTAGAAAGATTCTTTCCGCCATCCAAAAGAGCACAATTGAGAGATGAAATCAGCAACTTTCGTCAGTTTCCAACTGAAGCCCTTCATGAAACATGGGAGAGGTTCAAGAAAAAGCTAGCGAGATGCCCAAACCATCACATAACTAATGTTCACCTAATGGAGATATTATACAGAGCCTTGAATTCAATAACTAAACCAGTGGTGGATAATGCGGCTGGAGGATCTTTTATGGACCTCACCTTTGGTCAAGCAAGCAATATGTTAGATCGTATGATGAAGCAAAGTAGAGCTTGGCATACCAGGGATTCTGAGGTAGCAAGCTCTACTTTATCTATTGGCATGACTGCAGACCAAAGAAGAAGAGAAAAAGAACGTGATCAAGATACGACGCACATGAAAACACAAATGGATCTTCTTACAAAGCATTTATTATCAGAGAAGACCGAAAAAGTCAAAGCTATTGTATCAAAAGGAAGAGACGAATCTAATTCGGAAGAAGAGGCCAACTATTTGAACAATCAGGGGGGTTTCCGAGGGAATACCCAAGGAAACCAAGGTCGGAACTATTATGATAAATCGGGAAACAAGGACCAAGGTAGTTGGAAGAACAAGAATGACAAGAGTGGTTTGTACGTTCCCCCTGGAAGACGTGACACCACCACATCTAATTCTAGAAGTATGGAAGACATGCTGGCTAAAATATTGAAAGGAGTGGAAGCAACAAGCGCGGGAGTAACGGAGGTAGTTATGATTTGTCCTCTATGAAACAAATAGTTGATTCTCATTCCACTTCAATCAAGTAATTGAGCCAACTTTCAGCAACACTCAATCAAAGAAAGGCTGACACTTTACCTAGCAATACTGTGCAAAACCCAAGGAATGATGGGTCATGCATGGCCATCACTACCCGAAGTGGTAAGGTGCTGGAAACTTCAGCAAAAAGAAAGCAAGTGGTTGACGAAGTAGTGGACATAGATGATAAGGCGAAAGGAGAAGATGCCGCTGCAACTAATCTTATCGTCAACGACGTCAACCCCAACAATTTACAACCTAAAAAATCTGAAAAATGAAAGCAAGAGGAGAAGAAAGCCGTGGAGAGAACAATTCCATACCCACCACCACCTTTCCCTCAAAGATTGAAGAAGGTGGCGGATGACACGAAGTTTAGCAAATTCATGACTATGTTAAAGCAGCTGACCATTAATGTTCCATTGGTGGAGGCACTTGAACAAATGCCTGGGTATGCGAAATTTATGAAGGATCTTTTGACAAAGAAGCGGGCAGCAAGTTATGAGTTGAAAGATGATGTTCATCACTGCAGCGCAATCGCTACCCGATCAATAGTTCAGAAGAAGGCTGACCCCGACGCTTTCACCATTCCTTGCACTGTTGGATCTTTGAATTTTGCCAAAGCATTATGCGACTTAGGAGCCAGCATCAATTTGATGCCATTATCTATCTACAAGAAGTTGGGGTTAGGTGATCCTACTCCAACCAACATGAGGCTCGTAATGGCGGATAAGTCGGTAAAACGACCTGTTGGTATTATATGTGATGTATTGGTAAAGGTTTCTTCATTCATCTTTCCGACAGACTTTGTTATTTTGGATTGTGAGGCAGACTCAGAAGTTCCCATAATATTGGGGCGTCCTTTCCTTGCTACGGGAAGCGTGCTTATTGATTTAAGAGCTAATGAGCTTTCGTTCCGAATAAATGACGAAGTAGTTTGCTTTGATGTTTGCAAATCAATGAAGCAACCCAAAGATCTGAGTGTATTTTCGGTGGCTGATGTTTTCTTTGATGATGAGAAAGAATTACTTGAAGAAGAGCAAATTATTGATGACCCTTTGGCGGTTGTGCTCATGAATGGAGAGAATAAGGATGCTGAAAATTGTGAAGAAGCTATTTGTGCTCTATCAGGATTAGGGACATATCGCTATGCTCCCAAGAAGCTGGACCTTGATCTCAAAAATCGACCCACACCACCAGCTAAGCCATCTATTGAAGAGCCGCCCATGTTAGAATTGAAGGATCTGCCATGTTATTTAAAGTACGCATTCTTAGGAAGCGGAAATACACTTCCAGTCATTGTTGCAGCAGATTTGGGTGAGCAACAAGTTGCAGCTCTCATTGCTATTTTATGGAAGTATATTAGAGCCATTAGATGGACCATTGCGGATATTATTGGTATTCCACCTGGGATTTGTACACATAAAATTCAGCTTGAAGAGAATTGCACACCCACCATTGAGCATCAAAGATGTCTAAACCCACCTATGCAAGAAGTGGTGAAGAAAGAAATTATCAAGTGGTTAGACGCAGGGGTTGTGTATCCAATCTCTGATAGTACATGGGTAAGCCCGGTACATTGTGTTCCCAAGAAAGGAGGCATGACGGTGGTCGCGAATGCGAAGAATGAGCTTATTCCACTCAGACCCGTCACTGGATGAAGGGTATGCATGGACTACCGAAAGCTAAATTCATGGACACTCAAAGATCATTTTCCAATGCTATTTATGGACCAAATGCTAGATCGATTAGCGGGAAAACGATGGTTTTGCTTCTTAGACGGTTATTCAGGCTATAATCAGATTTGTATTACACCCGAAGACCAAGAGAAGATAACGTTTACATGCCCATATGGTACGTTTGCCTTCAAACGTATGCCATTCGGGCTATGTAACGCACCAGCCACCTTTCAACGTTGTATGATGTCAATTTTTTCTGATATGGTTGAAGACACTTTGGAGGTATTTATGGATGATTTTTCAGTTGTTGGTGAGACTTTTGAAGCGTGCTTGGCAAACCTAAGTATGGCATTGCAAAGATGTGTAGAATTCAACCTAGTGCTGAATTGGGAGAAGTGCCACTTCATGGTAAAAGAAGGAATCATTCTTGGGCACAAAATCTCCGAAAAAAGAATTGAGGTTGATCGAGCAAAAATCGAAGTCATTGAGAAGCTACTGCCTCCAATTTCGGTGAAGGGAGTTCGTAGTTTTCTCGGCCATGCAAGTTTCTATCGTCGGTTCATCAAAGACTTCTCCAAAATTGCTAGTCCATTGTGCAAACTCTTGGAGAAAGATGCGAAGTTTGACTTCAATGAAGATTTCTTAAAGGCATTCGAATGCCTTAAAGAAAAACTCATTGAAGCCCCTATCATGGTAGCACCAGATTGGTCTCTCCCGTTAGAAGTCATGTGTGATGCTAGTGGTGTAGCCGTTGGAGCTGTGCTTGGTCAGAGAAAGGAGAAATTATTTAATCCTATCTACTATGTAAGTAAGGTCCTAAATGAAGCCCAAAGGAACTACACTGACAGAACAAGAGCTCCTAGCGGTTGTGTATGCGTTTGAGAAGTTTCGTGCCTATCTATTGGGTACTAAGGTGATCGTTCATACAGACCATGCAGCTCTTAGGTATCTAATGACAAAAAAGGATGCAAAACCAAGATTAATTTGATGGGTATTGCTGCTGCAAGATTTTAATTTCGAAGTTAAAGATAGAAGAGGTTGCGAGAACCAAGTGGCCGACCATCTATCTAGACTCGAGAACGAGCATGTGGCGCAGCCTGATATTGAGATTGATGATGCATTCCCTGACGAGGAGATCCTAGCGACGATAACAGAAAAGTTACCATGGTATGCCGACTTTGCAAATTTTGTGGTGAGTAATGTAATACCTGCCAATTTATCATACCATCAAAAGAGGATGTTTATGCATGACGTACAACACTACTATTGGGATGAGCCATATTTATTTTGATGATGTGCGGATGGTATTATTCGACGATGTATATCCCATGTAGAGGTGCCTACTATATTGGAAGCATGCCACACCTCCTAAGTTGGAGGACATCACGCAGGCAATCGGACGGCAAGAAAAGTATTGCAAAGTGGATATTATTGGCCTTCGATATTTAGAGATGCCTACGACTTTGTTAGAAGATGCGACCAATGCCAAAGACAAGGTGCTATTTCAAAACACCATGAGATGCCCATGTCGAAAATTCTTGAGGTAGAACTCTTTGATGTGTGGGGCATTGATTTCATGGGTCCATTCGTGAATTCGTTTGGAATGAAGTACATCTTAGTTGCTGTAGATTATGTCTCGAAATGGGTTGAAGCTGTAGCGTTGGCCGACAACGAGGGAAAGCGTGTTGTAGCATTTTTGAAGAGAAATATCTTCTCTCGCTTTGGAGTACCACGTACTATCATAAGTGATGGAGGATCTCACTTTTGCAACAAGCTATTCAAATCCGTGTTGGCCAAGTATGGTGTCAAGCAACATAAGGTAGCCACGCCTTATCACCCACAAATGAGTGGACAAGTAGAGGTTTCCAATCGGGAGATCAAGCAAATCCTTGCGAAGACGGTAAATGCTAATAGGAAGGATTGGTCTCGGAAGCTAGATGATGCACTATGGGCGTATAGGACTGCATTCAAAACACCCATCGGCATGTCCCCTTATCAACTAGTTTATGGGAAGGCTTGTCATTTACCCATTGAGCTCGAACATAAGGCATTGTGGGCGTTGAAGCAATTGAATTTGAATTGGGATGATGCGATGAATCTGTGGTTGGAGCAGCTGAACGAATTAGATGAGTTCCGTCTCCATGCATATGAAAGGTCAGACCTATACAAGGAGCGGATAAAAAAGTATCATGATCAGCGGATTGTTCGACAAAACTTCCAAAAGGATGATATGGTACTTCTCTTCAACTCTAGATTGAAGTTGTTCCCAGGTAAGTTAAAGTCTAAGTGGTCTGGTCCATACAAAGTTATCCAAGTCTACTCGTCTGGAGTAGTTGAATTGGAAGAAAATAATGGTGTTGTCTTCAAGGTGAATGGACAACGTGTTAAACCTTATATCGGTCCTCTTGACTCAATGAATTATATGGCCATCACTTATCTCGACGAAGTCTAAGTACTCGAGGTAACTATGTCGAGCCACGACAATAAATAAGGCGCTAGATGGGAGGCAACCCATCGTTTATCGTTAATCATTTATCGTTTATCATTTTGTCTTTCTTTCGTTCTAGTACTTGTTTTGCTTTTGACAAATGAAAATAAAAAAAATAAGTCGTGCCACGACCAAAACTAAGATGCTTGGTGGGAGGCAACCCATCGTACTAATCGTTTTCATTGGTTTTGAGCAAATGTAGGTGCAAGAGGTATTCAACGAGGAGATTGGTTTCAAATGACGATTTGGACGTATTGCATGGTAAAGATGGTAAGTTTGGAATTAAGATGCATAAGGCTATGGATTGAGCATTGCTCATGACAAAATAGGCATCGAGCAAGGCTAGGCCTAGGTAAAACTAGGCCACGAACAAGGCAACGCCTATACTATAGCCTAAGGTCTCGGAATCTAGTGTGCAAAGGCATAGGCGCCGCCCATGCTCAAGTATGCTATAGCATAGGCGTCGCCTATGCTAAAGCATTTGGTCTCAGAATCTCATATGCCATGCTAAAGGCGCCGCCTATGGTCACTAAAGGCATTGCACTAGGCGCCGCCTATGCTAGCAAATGCTTTGCATTAGGCGCCGCCTATACCATGCATAGGCAAAGCTAAAGGCGCCACCTATGGTAACTTTTTGTCTCCAAAACCGATTTTAAATGGGTCAAAACCTGACCCATTCTTTTCCTATATAAAGGCGACTTAGTCTTGAAACATAAACACATTGGAAACTTGACCTATGCGCCGCACTTACTCTCCAAAACATCTCAAAATTTTTCTTTTTGCTCTCCCACTTCACAAGAACATATCCAAAGGCTTCAATCACGTAAGTACTCTTTTATTCTTCATCTATTTTTCGTAAGTACTATGTTGCTATGTCTATTATGAATTGCTACATCTTGAAGAAATATTGGTGATGTTAATGTGTTTGAATTGTTGATACAAAACCATGTGAGTGAACATATACGTTAGGATGATCTTAAACTATTTCCGACTTGAATTTGATTTTGATGCATTGTTATACTACTTACGGAATTGTCATAGTTATTAACATTGCATAATCTTGTCACTTGAATACTTACATGTTGGAATGACTTGTTCATCGAAATGGGACTTATAGTGGCCTGCCAACATAGGAGGTTGTGATTATTGTTAGATGCTATACCTTCATGTAATCCCTATGTAGTAGTCTTGTTATACCTAACATGAAAGTATTGCTAAGGTTGCAAGAAGTGATACATCTCTGATTTTCTTGTCGGAATACAGCGCCTAAAATGCATGTCGATTAAGTCTAAGTAATCGACTACTTTCACTTCACTAATTTGTATCAACAACCTAAGTGTGGGGTGGTACCCCTACTGCTTGTGTATAGATTGTATATATCGAGCTGATGCTAATAGGAACATTGTTTAAATCTCAGGTACAATGGCACCCAAAGCAAGACAAGATAAGGCTACCACTTCCCAAAAGGGAAAGAAAAGAGGTCGCAAGGACCAAGGAGAATCATCCTCAATGCAATTACCGCGCCGCATGTTTGGAATAAAATGGATTCTTGAGGAGGAAGCCAAGGAATGGTATAGGAACACCAAGGAAGGAAAATACGTTCATGTCGACTTAATCAACAAGGACAGCGTAGCGAAGAAGGAGCCGCGCATGTTGGCAAAAATCATGGCACTAAATCTGGATTTCATCTTCCGCGACATGGGAGAATGCAATCTTGATTTGACATGAGAATTTTATGCCAACTGGTCGCCTAAAATCACAGGCAGCGAAGTCAAGATTCGGGGCCAGGTTCTACAACTCAATGCGGATTTGATCAACTCCTTTCTTGGCTTGCCTTCAGTCGATCCAGCACCATTCAAAGAGCTGTACAGTAGACCTCCTTATAGAGCAATTCGACACACACTTTGTGGAAGTAGATCCATGGCAAGGTGGAGCAGACATAAAGACACCGGACGACACAACACCTTTCCCTATGATCCTTTAAATAGGGAAGCAAGAATATGGTTGCGTATTGTCAACTCTTGCCTTATTCCTGGGACCAGTACACCAAAATCACAAGAGATAGAGTGTGTTTCGTCTATGCATTGATGACGAATGTCCCTATCAACATTGGGGAAATCATTCGTTCTACAATGCGGAAGGCCAGACTACACAAGCGGTCCCACTTCACCTTTGGCAACCTGTTGACAGCAATCTTGCGGAAGGAGGACATCGAAGAGGAACCAGCTGATCACAAACTCCCACATAACCCAAAGAAGGTTGACCTCACAAAGGTCAAAGATGTTGAAACAACACATGGCATCAACCTTACTACTACCGAGAGACATGCTCGAGATGAGAGTTTCTTCCGTCATCTTTATGGCATGACACGGTTTACCATGATGAGTGGAGGTCGTGTTCCAACTGCTGCAGAGCTCCAACAGCTGGACCATGACTATCCAATGAATATGCATGCGAGGGAGATGTGTGGAGTAGGTACATACTTTGAGGAACCTCTTGATGATGATGTGCCGACCGATGATGATCGACGCATGCCAGACTCCGACGTGGAGCAGAATTCTGATGACGACGACTCCTATGATGATTCCGACGAAGGGGGTATGGCCCCCGACATAGAGGAGGAGTCCGACTGACCAGGTTCTTCGTATTTATTTTCCACTGAGGGCAGTGTCCCGTTTTTGCATGATTTACTTCTCTATCCGCCCGCGTTTGCATTTATTTATGTTTGTTTGCTTAGTTTGTTCTTTTTTTTCAATTTTTTTTTCATTTTTTTGTAGTAGTAAAATTTTTCTTACTTAGCTTCACATAAAATCATTCTAATAGGCAGCATGAGATTATAACAAGAGTTTGTGCTAACATCATGACTATTGAGACGTTTAGGCTCTAATTGTAACTCACTATGTGATATTATGTGGTTCAATTCCTTCATCTGTTGGGTCAAGAGTCTATGCTACTCCCAATAAAGTCGACCATGTGCCTTGTGTGTGCGAGGATATAGTATATTCTATGCTTGTGGCTGATGCTAGAACTTGCCTGGTATGTGTGCAAAGCGAAAATAAAGAATGCAAGTTTAGGAGATGATTTAGGCATTTCTTTGGCAACCTATGATTATTTACCTTCATTTTTACCTACCCATGAACATCATCCTAGTTAAACCCTTTTGAGCCTTTAAAGCCTATTTTCTTTGAGAAACCTCATATGAAAAGCCTAATCCATTTTTTTCAAGACCATAATTTGATCCAAATTCCTAAGTGCTTTAAAGTGTAAAAGTCATGTGACAAAATAAGAGGAAATTGGGTGAGTATGATGCTTTAAGAATGTATTAGTGCTTGAATGTGTTATGAAAAAGAAAGTGCTATCATAAGAGGTATGTTATGAAAAGAAAAAGGAAAGGAAAACTAAAAAGTTAGTTATGTTCAAAATTTAAAAAAAAAAAAAGGAGAAAAAGGGTGGTAGAATAAAAGAACGTAGAAAGGTTGTTTGAAAGAAAAGTGTTAATGATACAATGTGATGTATTAAAGCGCTTAGGAACATAGTCACTATTTCTGGCCAAAATAGTCCTACCTTTCCCTTAGCTCACATTACAACCCGTAAAAGACCTAGTTGATCCTAAGCTTAGCATTCTGACATTTAGTGGAGCATTACACTAAGGGAAAGCCTATGGTCATCAGTTGATACATATGAATTCTTTGTGAGAGCGAGAGCAAGGATACTTTTATACCCATGTTTGAAAAAGATGCTATACTTGTGAGTAATTATGGGTAAGATATTGTGAGACACACATGGTTGATGAGTTTTGGGTAGTGGTGTATGATTCTTTGTACCTTAACTTTTGGATATGAATTAACTACCATCACGAGTCTATGTTGGAGGTTGAATTGTTTCTACTAATGATCAGAAAACTACTCATTGTTGATAATTGTTGTGCTTGTCTTAACGAATATTTTGTGTGGATACTGTGAAACCCTAAGTTGATGTTTAGACGGACATGATAGTTTGTTCGAGGATGAACAAAGCTTCAAGTGTGGGGTGTTGATGATAGGCGAATTTACACGCCTATAGTGCTATATTTTACCCATATTTTAGTAATGTTTTGAGAACAAATTATATATTTCATGCACTTTTAGTCCTTTTTCCTGTAAGTGAGCTAACGAACATGATTAGCAAAGTTTCAGGTATAAATGATGCAGAATTCAGCATTTTATGGATAACTTGACGCCAAAGAAAGCTTAACGGAAGGAGAAAAGGGAGTCTTGGACGCCAAGGACCAAAAGTGGCGCATGGAAAATCTGTCCCGGGCTAAAACATCAATTCTGAAGACTTTGGGGACTAGCAGTAATTTATTAGGATTAGGATAATGATACCTTAACCTAGTAGGATTGGGTTAAGTAATTCATTAGCTTAGTAGGACTAGGATATGGGTATTATAAATACCCTATTTTGCTAGAGATTTTAAGACATTCTACTTCTAAGTCATTCTTCTACTATTTCTCAACAATTCTCATTCTAGTTTTAATTCATCTTTCTACTTCTTCTTCTATTCATCTATTCTTAATTTCCGCAACAAGAGAAACATTACTTGCAAGAAATCACGCCTAACGCCTACCACACTTGTGCTACACGAAATTCTTATTGTGGTATAACAACAATGTCAATTGTGATTTCCTTCGCACTCATGGGTAACTAAACTTCTCTGTTGGGGTTATGGAAGCCGAATGAGATACTATCTATTACTATGAGTTTGTGAGTTCGTGACACGTATACTGCTTATATCATTATTCTCTTCGTCTTAACCTAAATTCTTTGTGGTTGCAAACGCAAGAATACGCCAGTATAACATTTAACTTGTTCGAAAGAAAGGTTATCTATCTGGAAAAGAGATAATGTCAAGGTAGTAGGGTCCCATCCCCTATTAAACAGTTAGTGTCATAACTGGATTAACCTCTTGGAGAATTCGTACCGTTAGACACGCTTTAAGCTCGAAAGAGTTAAAGTGAAATAATCCTCGAATAGGTTGAAAGACGCCTGGATTTACCATCGAATACAATTCTCTATAAGCACATACATGTCGGAATTCAACACACTCATAGTCAATAGAGACATATAACTCAGAAGGTGGACATAACCCCAACTCTTCAATTCTCATTGTTTTACAACCTACTAAACATTCTTTCTTTTTACTTTGCTATTTTCAGTTTTTACTTTAATATTTTGGTTACACATTACAATCCCCCCTTTTTACGAGACTTGCACTAAAAGTCTAATAATCATTACTTACTTGTTGACCGGCTATTCCCTGTGGGATCGATACCCAACCCAGTTGGGTTATATATTTGACAACGATCGCTTTACACTCCTACGAGAGCTGTAGATTAAGCGTAATCAAAAATTATTTTTGATAACACTCAATCTACAGCTCTCGTAGGAGTGTAAATCGGTCGTTAGCAAATATAGAACCCAACTGGGTTGGGTATCAATCCCACAGGGAATAGCTTGGTCAACAAGTAAGAAAAGATTACTAGACTTTTAGTGTAAGTCTCGTAAAAAGGGGGGATTGTAATGTGTAACCAAAATATTAAAGTAAAAACTGAAAATAGCAAAGTAAAAAGAAAGAATGTTTAGTAGGTTGTAAAACAATGAGAATTGAAGAGTTGGGGTTATGTCCACCTTGTGAGTTATATGTCTCTATTGGCTATGAGTGTGTTGAATTCCGACATGTATGTTCTTATAGAGAATTGTATTCGATGGTAAATCCAGGCGTCTTTCAACCTATTCGAGGATTATTTCACTTTAACTCTTTCGAGCTTAAAGCGTGTCTAACGGTACGAATTCTCCAAGAGGTTAATCCAGTTATGGCACTAACTGTTTAATAAGGGATGGGACCCTACTACCTTGACATTATCTCTTTTCCAGACAGATAACCTTTCTTTCGAACAAGTTAAATGTTATACTGGCGTATTCTTGCGTTTGCAACCACAAAGAATTTAGGTTAAGACGAAGAGAATAATGATATAAGCAGCATACGTGTCACGAACTCACAAACTCATAGTAATAGATAGTATCTCATTCGGCTTCCATAACCCCAACAGAGAAGTTTAGTTACCCATGAGTGCGAAGGAAATCATAATTGACATTGTTGTTATACCACAATAAGAATTTCGTGTAGCACAAGTGTGGTAGGCGTTAGGCGTGATTTCTTGCAAGTAACGTTTCTCTTGTTGCGGAAATTAAGAATAGATGAATAGAAGAAGAAGTAGAAAGATGAATTAAAACTAGAATGAGAATTGTTGAGGAATAGTAGAAGAATGACTTAGAAGTAGAATTTCTTAAAATCTCTAGCAAAATAGGGTATTTATAATACCCATATCCTAGTCCTACTAAGCTAATGAATTACTTAACCCAATCCTACTAGGTTAAGGTATCATTATCCTAATCCTAATAAATTACTGCTAGTCCCCAAAGTCTTCAGAATTGTTGTTTTAGCCCGGGACAGATTTTCCATGCGCCACTTTTGGTCCTTGGCGTCCAAGACTCCCTTTTCTCCTTTCGTGAAGCTTTCTTTGGCGTCAAGTTATCCATAAAATGCTGAATTCTGCATCATTTATACCTGAAACTTTGCTAATCATGTTCGTTAGCTCACTTACAGGAAAAAGGACTAAAAGTGCATGAAATATATAATTTGTTCTCAAAACATTGCTAAAATATGGGTAAAATATAGCACTATAGGCGTGTAAATTCGCCTATCATCACCATGGCATATGAGATTCAGAGACAAAAGGCTTTGGCATAGGCGGCGCCTATGCTATGGCATTCTTAGGCATAGGCGGCGCCTATGCTATGGCACTCTAGAATTCGAGAGCTTATGCCATAGCATAGGCCTTGCCTTGTTCGTGGCCTAGTTTTACATAGGCCTTGCCTTGTTCGTTGCCTATATTTTCATAAGCGATGCCTCACCCATAGCCTTTTGCTTCTTTATTCTTAACTTACCACCTTTAACATACACAACTTCCAAGTCATAATTTTAAACCAATCTCCTCCTTTACTTCTTTTGTACCTACATTCACTCAAAAACAACAAAAACGATTAGAACGATGGGTTGCCTCCCATCTAGCGCCTTAGTTTTGGTCGTGGCTCGACTGTTCTTTTTGGATTTTTATATATCAAAAGTAAACGCTTAGTAGAACGAAAGAAAAAAAAATGAAAAACGATGGGTAGCCTCCCATCTAGCGCTTGATTTATTGTCGTGGCACAACATAGTTACCTCGAGTACTTAGACTTCATCGAGATAAATAGTGGCCATATAGTTTATCGAGTCAAGATGACCGATATAGGGTTTTACGCATTGGCCATTCACCTTGAAGAGAACACCATTACTGTCTTCTAGCTCAACTACTCCAGACGAGTAGACTTGGCTAATCTTGTATGGACCAGACCATTTGGACCTTAGCTTACCTGGGAATAGCTTTAGTCGGGAATTGAAAAGAAGTACCATGTCGCCTTTTTGGAAGTTTCGTTGAACAATCCGCTGATCATGATACTTTTTCATACGCTCCTTGCAGAGGTCTGATCTTTCATAGGCATGTAGACAAAATTCATCCATCTCATTCAGCTGCTCCAATCTCATATTCATAGCATCATCCCAATTCAGATTTAGTTGCTTCAGCGCCCACAATGCTTTATACTCGAGTTCGATGGGTAAGTGACAAGCCTTCCCATAAACTAGTTGGTAAGGGGACATGCCAATTGGGATTTTGAATGCAGTCCTATAAGCCCATAGCGCATCGTCCAGCTTCCGAGACCAATCTTTCCTATTAGCATTTACAGTCTTAGCAAGGATTTGCTTGATCTCTCGATTGGAAACCTCTACCTGTCCACTAGTTTGAGGGTGATAAGGTGTGGCTACCTTATGTTGCTTGACACCATATCTTGCCAACACGGATTTGAACAGCTTGTTGGAAAAGTGAGATCTTCCATCGCTTATGATAGTCCGTGGTATTCCAAAGCGAGAGAAGATATTTCTCTTCAAGAATGCTACAACACGCTTTCCTTCATTGTTGGCTAACGCTACTGCTTCGACCCATTTTGAAACATAATCTACAGCAACTAGGATGTATTTCATACCAAACAAATTTACGAATGGACCCATGAAATCAATACCCCATACATCAAAGAGCTCGATTTCAAGAATTTTTGACATGGGCATTTCATGATGCTTCGAAATTGTGCCTTGTCTCTGGCATTGGTCACATCTTCTCATAAAGTCGTAGGCATCTTTAAATATCGAGGGCCAATAATATCCACTTTGCAATACCTTTCTTGTTGTCCGGTTACCTGCGTGATGTCCCCCAACTTGGGAAGTGTGACATGCTTCTAATATATTAGGCACCTCTACATGGGATATGCATCGACTGATAATACCATCCGCGCATCGTCGAAACAAATATGGCTCATCCCAAAAGTAATGTTTTACATCATGCATGAACTTCCTCTTTTGATGAAAGGATAGATTTGCAGGTATCACATTACTCACCACAAAATTTGCAAAGTCTGCATACCATGGTAACTCTTCCATTATTGTGGCTAAGATCTCTTCGTTAGGGAATGTATCATCAATCTCGAGATCAGGCTATGCTATATGCTCGTTCTCGAGTCTAGATAGATGATCAGCCACTTTGTTCTCGCAACCTCTTCTATCTTTTACCTCAAAATCAAATTCTTGCAGCAACAATACCCATCGAATTAGCCTTGGTTTTGCATCTTTCTTTGTCATTAAATATCTCAGGGCTGTATGGTCTGTGTGAACTACCACTTTGGTTCCCAACAAATAAGCACGGAACTTCTCAAAAGCATATACAACCGCTAGCAGCTCTTGTTCTGTGACAGTATAATTCTTTTGGGCTTCGTTTAGGACCTTGCTTGCATAGTAGATTGGATGGAATAACTTCTCCCATCTCTGGCCAAGTACAACACCCAAAGCTACCCCACTAGCATTACACATGACTTCAAACGGTAGAGACCAATCTGGTGCTACCATGATAGGAGCTTCAATTAGCTTCCCTTTGAGGCAATCGAATGCCTTCAAACAATCTTCATTGAAGTCAAACTTTGTATCTTTCTCCAAAAGTTTGCATAATGGACTAGCGATTTTGGAGAAGTCTTTGATGAACCGCTGATAGAAACCTGCATGCCCGAGGTAACTACGAACTCCCTTCACGGAAATTGAAGGTGGTAGCTTCTCGGTAATACCAATTTTAGCTCGATCAACCTCAATTCCTCTTTCGGAGATTTTATGCCCAAGAACAATACCTTTTTTAACCATAAAGTGGCACTTCTCCCAGTTCAGCACTAGGTTAAATTCAACACATCTTTGCAACACCATACTGAGGTTTGCCAAGCAAGATTCAAATGACTCACCCACAACTGAAAAATCATCCATGAATACTTCCAACGTATCTTCAACCATATAAGAAAAAATGGACATCATACAACGCTGAAAGGTGGCTGGTGCGTTACATAGTCTGAATGGCATACGTTTGAAGGAAAATGTACCATATGGGCATGTGAAAGTTGTTTTCTCTTGGTATTTGGGAGCAATACAAATCTGATTATAGCCGAAATAACCATCTAAGAAGCAAAACCATCCTTTCCCCGCTAAACGATCAAGCATTTGGTCCATAAATGGCATTGGAAAGTGATCTTTAAGCGTCCATGAATTCAGCTTTCGGTAATCCATGCATACTCTCCATCCTGTAATGGGTCTGAGTGGAATAAGCTCATTCTTTTCATTCGCAACTACCGTCATGCCTCCTTTCTTGGGAACACATTATACCGGGCTTACCCATTTACTGTCAGAGATAGGATACACAACCCCTGCATCTAACCACTTAATAATTTCTTTCTTCACTACTTCTTGCATAGGTGGATTGAGACGCCTTTGATGCTCAATAGTTGGTGTGTAATTTTCTTCAAGCTGAATCTTGTGTGTACAAATCCCAGGTGGAATACCAATAATGTCAGCGATGGTCCAACCAATGGCTCTTATATACTTCCGTAGAATAGTGATGAGAGTTGCAACTTGCTGCTCACCCAAGTCTGCCGCCACAATGACTGGGAGTGTATTTTCGCTTCCTAAGAATGCGTACTTTAAATGACTAGGTAGTTCCTTCAGTTCTAACGTGGGTGGTTCTTCAATAGATGGTTTAGCTGGTGGTGTAGGTTGGTTTTTGAGATCAAGGTCCAGCTTCTTGGGAGCATGAGGATACGACCCTAACCCTGTTAGAGAACCAATAGTTTCTTCATAATTTTTAGCTTCCTTACGCTCAACATTCATAAGTACAACCGCCAATGGGTCATCAATAAGCTGCTCCTCTTCAAGTAATTCTTTCACATCATCGAAATAAACATCAGCTACTGAGAATACGTTCAGATCTTTGGGTTGCTTCATTGATTTTCACACATCAAAGCGAACTACTTCGTCATTTATTTGGAATAAAAGCTCATTAGCTCTTAAGTCAATAAGCACACTTCCTGTTGCAAGGAAAGGGCACCCCAAGATTATGGAAACTTCTGAGTCTGCCTCACAATCCAAAATAACAAAGTCTGCCAAAAAGATGAATGAAGAAACCTTCACCAATACATCACATAAAATACCAACAGGTCATTTTACCGACCTATCTACCATTACGAGCCTCATATTAGTTACTCCCGCGCTGGTTGCCTCTACTCCTTTCAACAGTTTAGCCATCATGTCTTCCATATTTGCAGAACTAGATGTAGTGGCATCATGTCTCCCTAGGGGAACATACAAACCACTCTTGTCATTCTTGTTCTTCCAACTACCTTGGTCCTTGTTTCCAGATTTATCATAATAGTTCGGACCTTGGTTTCCTTGGGTATTGCCTCGAAAACCCCCCTGATTGTTCAAGTAGTTGGCCTCTTCTTCAGAATCAGATTCCTCTCTTCCTTTTGATGCAACAGCTTTGACTTTTTTGGTCTTCCCTGATAATAGATGCTTTGTAAGAAGATCCACTTGTGTTTTCATATGCGCCATATCTTGATCACGTTTTTCTTCTTTTCTCCTTTGTTCTGCAGTCATGCCTATAGCAAAAGTGGGGCTTGCTACCTCAGAATCTCTGGTATGCCACGCCCTACTTTGCCTCATCATCCGATCTAGCATATCACTTGCCTGAACAAGGTGAGGTCTATAAATGATCCTCCAGCCGCTTTATCCACCATAGGTTTAGTTACTGAATTCAAGGATCTATATAGTATCTCCATCAAGTGAACATTGGTCATATGATGGTTTGGGCACCTCATAAGCTTCGTCTTGAACCTCTTCCATGTTTCGTGGAGAGCTTCGGTTGGAAGCTGCTGAAAGTTGCTGATTTCATCTCTCAATTGTGCTCTCTTAGATGGCAGAAAGAATCTTTCTAGGAAAGCATCTTTCAACTGCCTCCAATTAGTGATAGAATCAGGAGTCAGCCCGTTCAACCATAGAGTTGCCTCCCCAGATAGAGACAATGGAAATAGGCGCAACCAAATTGCATTCTGTCCAACGCTAGGATTGTCGAATGACTTGCATGTAGAAATAAAGTTGATCAGATGCATATTTAGATCATCGCCTGCTAGTCCACCGAATAATCCCTTGATCTACAATAACTGAATCATGGTGCTTGTGATGTTGAACTTGGCTCTGGGTGCCAATGGCGGAGGAATAATGGCTCCAGTGGCTCCTTCTCCATCGATATCATCATCATCATCAACGAATACTGGTTGCACGGGTCGACGTTCATGCCTAAACCTAGCTTGACGATCTCCTCTGTTAGCAGGTGTTGCTATCTCCGCATCACGCCTTGGGTTTAGTAACTCATCATCACCTAGATCCTCATCGTCAGGATTTGTTGCTCGCCTAGAATTATCAATATTTTGTTGATGCACTTGAGCGGCAGCCAGAGCAGCTAGTCTAGCCTGTTCCTGTTGAGCAGCCCATCTTTTAATTTCCTGTTGAGCCTCCATTCTGCCAATATGATGTGGTTCAGGATTGAAAGGTAATAATGGTTGACCAGAACTTCGAGTATGGGGCATGCACTGGATAAAAACCTGCAAAAAACAAAAACAAAAACTAAAAGTAAAGTATGAGAATCTTTGACCAAAGGGTCTAGTAACTATCACAAACTTAGTAGACAATCGTATTCCCCGACAACGGCGCCAAAATTTGATAACGCTCAAACTACAGCTCTCGTAAGGGTGTAAGCGGTCGCTGTCAAATATAGAACCCAACTGGGTTGGGTGTCAAATCCCACAGGGAATAGCTGGTCACTAAGAAATCAAAGATTAGTAGACTTTTGGTGAAAGTCTCGTAAAAGGGGGGATTTTGTAGCGTGCAATAGTATAATAAAATAACAAAGTAAAAACGGAAAATAGCAAAGTAAAAAGGAAGAATGTTTAGTAAGATGTTAATCAATGAGAATTGAGAGTTGGGATTATGTCCACCTTATGAGTTATACGTCTCTATTGGCTATGAGTTATGCGGGATTCAGACATGCATGTGCTTATAGAGAATTGTATTCTATGGTAAATCCAAGCGTTTTTCGACCTAACAAGGACTATTTCACTTTAACTCTTTCGAGCTTAAAGCGTATCTAATGGCACAAATTCTCCAAGAGGTTAATCCAGTTACGGCACTAACTTTTTAACAGGGGTTGGTGCCTTATTACCTTGACATTATCTCTTTTCCAGACATATAACTTTCTTTCGAACAAGTTAATGCTATACTGGCGTATTCTATGCGTTTGCAACCACAATAATTTGCATTAAGATGAAGAGAATAATGATATAAGCAGCATACGTGTCAAGAACTCACAAACTCATAGCAATAGATAGTATCTCATAAGGCTTCCATAACCCCAACAGAGAAGTTTAGCTACTCATGAGTGCAAGGGAAATCACAATAGTCATTATCATTATACCAAAACAAAGATCTCACGTGTAGTAGGGTTTGGTATGGCTTGTGGCGTGAAGACCTTGCAAGTAGCGTTTCTCTTGTTGTGAAAATTTAAGACGAATAGATGAAGAGAAAGTAAATAAGAATTAATTGAAAGCAAATTGTTTAGAGTTGTAGATGAATGAATTAGAATGTGAATGATGAGAATAATGATGGGTGTCTTGAATTAGTTCATGGAATCAGGATTATAAAAAGCTCCAGCAAAATAGGGTATTTATAATACCCATATCCTATTCCTACTAAGCTATTGCGTACTTATCCTAATCCTAACAAATTACTGCATCATTATCCTAATCCTTATAGGTTACTGCTGATCCCCAAAGTCTTGGAAAATATCGTTTTTGCCTGAGACAGGTTTCCCATGCGTCACTTTTGGTCCTAGGCGTCCAAGCTCTCCTTCCCTTCTTTCGTGAAGCTTCCTTTGGCATCAAGTTATCCATAAAATGCTGAAATCTGCATCATTTATACCTGAAAACTTATATATTTTGTCCTCAAAACTTAGCTAAAATATGGGTAAATTAAAGCACTTTAGGCGTGTAAATACGCCTATCATCAATGGTATCTAAATGTGTTTCCAAGAAGTGTATGGGCATGTTAGTTGAAAACCCATGAATTTGGGTGGTTCAAGATTTCTAAATTTGTTAAGTACACCTATGCTCAATATTATGCATGTAAGGTGTTTGATAAAATGCCTAGAATGATAAAAATCATGTATTATAACTTAGGGGTGAATTATATGATAAATTCATGCTAGTCTATTATGTTCAAAGAGCTTACTTGTCATTGTGGTGCAATATATATGTGTTAATGGAATGTACATGATGATTGGGGAATGGATTCATAGTGTGTCTATATGCCTTCCATGCTATGAACAAGATCATGATTTTGAAGTATCACATGAGTTATCCCTAAATTATTATAATATGAACTAAATGTTATATGTTTGCCATTCCCTTATGCTTAAAAGGTTTTCATGCCATTGTTATCAATAGTATATGTTGTTGGAATGCCCATGATATTAGAATATGAGATTTATGACTTGATTATAAGCATTCCTATTTAAGTTAGATATTATGATAACCATGTACTTCATGAAATCCCTCACTCATGTATTATGGATTGTTATTGATGGTCATGTACTCAAGAAAGTCAAGTTGTGTCAGTTTCCTTCCATTGAGTCCTGGGGGTACTTGTATCCAAAAAATATAGTTGTGTGCCTAGAGCCATGTCATGTTATCACGATACTCTCAGTCAAGTCATGATCTATAGAATTCAGTCAGTCATGTGACTCAGGAAAACTCAATAATCTCAGTAATCTCAGTAGTCCAGTAATCTTAGTAATCTCAGTGCTCGGTAACCTCAGCAACCTCAGTATTCACAGTTAATCTCAGTAACTTTAGTACTCTCAACCAGTCCTCAGAACTCAGTACATTCCATCAGTTAAAGAAATTCAGTAAACTTAGTTTAGCTTCGCTAAACAATACCACTAGTGTCAGTCCAGTTAATCAGTATCAGTTCAGCTAATAAGTTTAGTTCAGTTATTCAGTTCAGCTTAGTTATTCAGTTCAGCGTCCTTCAGATGGGAGTAAAAGTTAGCACCGAGTGAACCCAAGGATGGGAACTCACCAGCCAGTTTAGGGTATGATTCTTAGCAGTCATCCTTGTGTTCCAGAACAACATAGCCAGCGTAGGTTGAGACATATTAACCTGTCAGATTAGGGTTGATGAGGTGGCTTAACCTGTCAGTTTAGGGTTTCCACTGTTCTCATTTGAGTACCTTCCAGATAAGAGTCACTCACAGCTGTTCTTACTAGTGGCGCAGTATTGACACCCCTCTAATTGGGGCAGTTACTGGACCCCAACTTAGCTATATTCGTTATTGGGGCATGTCAGTTAGACAACTACTTACCACAGTCTCAGTTTCAGTCCCAGTCTCAGTAAAAGAACTTAGATAGTTCTTCAAATTTTAGGACAGTCAGATACAGTCAACTCAGAAATAGAACAGAACTCAGATAGTTTCTTCAGATTTATGGATTGTCAGATATAGTCACTTATGCTATCAGTTATATCAGTTCTTAGAACTCATATTATCAGTCACATCAGTTATCAAAATTCATGATATCAGTATTCAGCTTCAGGACTTTCAGACACAGTCAACCAGACCAGTTCTTCATAATTTGAACTGTCATAAATAGTCATTTATCTATTCAGTATCTCAGTATCAGTACACTCATGTTGTCAGTATTCAGACTCAGTAGTCAATATCTCCATGAGTACAGTTACAGTTACGTATGCATGTATGTATTCTCACGTTCATATCAGTCAGTATTGTTCATGCATTTAACCCTTTGCATTTAGCCTACCTCACTTGTATACTCAGTACATTCAGATGTACTGACGCATTTGAGATATGGTGCTTTCTCTTATGTTACACCATAGATTCAGAGGCACGAGCTCTAGATCAGTAGTAGATTCTAGTATCAACAATCATAGTTATAAGTAAGTCCTCATATTTTGAGGACACGATAATTTTATTGCTATTGTAGTTTTCAATTTATTTCAGTAGTTGGAGTTAGTTAGGGACATATCCCATCAACTCCTTATTCAGACAGTTAAAGGCTTTCCAGACTATAGCATATCAGACAATTATTTCAGATTTTGTTTGGTATTGTTATACCATTTTCAGATATTGTTCTTATCAGATATTTATTCAGTTGAACCTTATGTCCATTCAGTACATATTTCCATATTTTTATATTATAGTATGCAGTATACAGGTACAAATATCAGTCATGGGTTAACTTGTGGTCCTTCGGGGTTATGAGCACCGTGTAGCATTCTGGTTCAGAAAATTAGAGCGTTACACTAAGATAAGGACTTTTGAGCTGGGGAAGATTTTGAACTAAAGCAAAATGTAAATTTTCTTATGGTGGTTACTTTTGGGGAAAAGTTATGATAACTTTATTCTTATCCTAGCAAATTTCTCCTACTTTGATTTAAAAGGGCATTCTACCAATGTCTTATATATTCAAATTGTGCCCATGCCTAAGGTTCGAGTTCTCTATGCAACTTATGTCCATGCTCCAACCCTTGAAATAGAAGCAATAATGAATCTCAATAATCTAAGTTTCCATGAATTCAAAGCTCTATGATATAATGCTCATAATCCATAAACTCATATCTCACTTTATGCTTCGTTCTAACTATACTCTCTATTTGTTACAAACTCATTTTATGTCATGTCTTATCCCAAAGTGATGTTATATATGCAAACTCATGACCATTCTCAGTTCTTAGAATGAGAAGCAATAGCATCAAGAGACAATCCTCATCTTATTTCTTGAATATATAAATCTCAGTTTTATGTTATGTGACCCATGATATATGCACTCATGTTTCTAACTATGCCTAGTCCGAAGAACTCATGCTATGTTATGTTTATGCCTGAAAAACCCTCTATTTATAATCTAGGTGGTTGTTATAAAGTATTTCGTACCTATTGCACCGTACCTTATGTCACAAGTCACATCTTAAGGAGTACAACAAATATGAGTCATAATAAAGCAGTATCACTCTCATTCTTAATGCTTGTACTCTAGTCCCTCAGTGACCCTCCTTATGTTAGGATGGTCGTGGCTATAAAGCATAGTAATTTATTACATGAGGAAGTAGATATTCTTTATTATAAAATTTTAGGATGACAAATTGATGATAGGCGAATTTACACGCCTATATCAATATATTTTGCCCATATTTTAGCCTAGTTTTGAGAACAAATTATATATTTCATGAACTTTTAGTCCTTTTTCCTATAAATGAGCTAACGAACATGATTAGTAAAGTTTCAGGTATAAATGATGCAAAATTCAGCATTTTATGGCTTACTTGACGCAAAAGAAAGCTCACGAAGGAAGGAAAGGGAGTTTACACGCCTAAGGACCAAAACTGTTGCATGGAAAATCTGTCCTGGGCTAAAATAGCATTTCTGAAGACTCTGGGGACCTGGACCAAAACTGCTGCATGGAAAATCTGTCCCGGGCTAAAATAGCATTTCTGAAGACTTTGGGGACTTACAGATACAAAGATGGATTTTGACAATGATACATTAACCTAGTACAATTGGGTTATGTATTTCATTAGTTTATTTGGATTAGGAGAATGTTACATTAACCTAGTACAAATGGGTTAAGTATTTCCTTAGTTTAGTAGGATTTGGTTATTTATTTCATTAGCATAGTAGGAGTAGGATAGGAGTATTATAAATACCCTATCATGCTAGAGATTTTAATTAATTCCTCCCTTAGTGGAGAGGCAACTCCTCCCTTAGTGGAGAGAACAATTCATTCTTCACTTAATCCAACAATTAATTTTCTTCCATCCCTCTCATCTTCCACCACAAACGCTTCTAATCTACTCTTCTATTCTTAAATTCCACAACAAGAGAACCGTTACTTGCTAGGGAATCACCAAAACCACACGCCTATCACCTACTTCTCACGCCATCAACCATGCAAATCGTGATATCCTTCGCATTCATGGGTAACTAAACCTCTTAGTTGGGGTTATGGAAGCCGAATGAGTTACTATCTATTGTTGTGAGTTTGTGAGTTCAAGACACGTATATTGCTTATATCATTATTCTCTTCATCTTAAACCACATTCTTTGCGGTTGCAAACGCAAGAATACGCTAGTCTAACATTTAACTTGTTCACGAGAAAGGTTATTTGTCTGGAAAAGAGATAATGTCAAGGTAGTAGGACACCTTTTCCTATTAAAAAGCTAGTGCCGTAACTGGACTAACCTCTTGGAGAATTCGTACCATTAGACACGCTTTAAGCTCGCGAGAGTTAAAGTGAAATAGTCCTTGTTTAGGTCGCGAGACGCTTGGATTTACCATCGACTACAATTCTCTGTAAGCAATTGCATGTCAAGACTCTACACACTCATAGCCGATAGAGACGTATACCTCAGAAGGTGGACATAACCCCAACGCTTCAATTCTCATTGTTTCACAACCTACGAAATACTCTCTTTTTACTTTGCTATTTTCAGCTTTTATTTCATTACTTTGGTTACATATTACAATTCCCCCCTTCTTACGAGACAAGCACCAAAAGTCTATTAATTTTGCTTACTTGTTGGCCAAGCTATTCCCTGTGGGATCGACACCCAACCCAGGTTGGTTTCTATATTTGCTAACGACCGCTTTACACTCCTACGAGAGCTGTAGATTGAGCGTTATCAAAAATTGGCGCCATTGCCGGGGAATACGAGTGTCAATCAAGTTTGTGATAATTACTAGACCCTTTGGTCAAAGATTCTCGTACTTTTACTTTTAGTTTTTGTTTTTGTTTCTTGCAGGTTTTTACTTTAGTGCATGACCCATACTAGAAGTTCTGGTCAACCGTTATTACCAATCAATCCTGAACCACAACGAATTAGAAGAATGGAAGCACAAGCTGAAATCGACAGGATGGCTGCTCAACACGAGCAAGCAAGATTAGCTGCTCTTGCCGCTGCTCAAGTCCAACAACAAAACATTGATAATCCTGGGCGAGCAACAAATCCTGACGATGAAGATTTAGGTGATGACGAGTTACTAAACCCTAGGCGTGATGCTGAAATTATAACACCTACCAATCGAAGAGGTCGACAATCTCGGTATAGGTATGATCGCCAACCTTTGCAACCAGCTTTCGACGATGATGATGATGATCTTGATGGTGCCGAAGCCACTGGAGCTATAATTCCACCACCATTAGCGCCCGGAGCCAAATTCAACATCACTAGCACCATGATTCAGTTATTGCAACTCAAGGGGTTATTTGGTGGACTAGCAGGCGATGATCCGAATATGCATCCTATCAACTTTATTTCTACATGCAAGTCTTTTCCTGGTGTTGGTCAGAATGCTATTCGATTACGTCTATTTCCATTGTCTCTGTCTGGGGAGGCAACACTATGGTTGAATGGGCTGACTCCTGATTCAATTACAAATTGGAGGCAATTGAGAGACGCTTTCCTAGAAAGATTCTTTCCATCATCCAAAAGAGCACAATTGAGAGATGAAATCAGCAACTTTTGTCAGCTTCCCTCTGAAGCTCTTCATGAAACATGGGAGAGGTTCAAGACAAAGCTAGCGAGATGCCCAAACCATCACATGACTAATGTTCACCTCATGGAGATCTTGTATAGAGCCTTGAATTCAATAACTAAACTAGTGGTGGACAACGCAGCTGGAGGTTCTTTCATGGACCTCACCTTTGGTCAAGCAAGCAATATGCTAGATCGCATGACAAAGCAAAGTAGAGCTTGGCATACCAGGGATTCTGAGGTAGCAAGCCCCACTTTATCTATTGGCATGTCTGCAGACCAAAGAAGAAGAGAAGAAGAACGTGAGCAAGACATGGCGCACATGAAAACACAATTGGATCTTCTGACAAAGCACTTATTATCAGGGAAGACCGAAAAAGTGAAAGCTGTAGCGCTAAAAGGAAGAGACGAATCTGATTCTGAAGAGGAGGCCAACTACTTGAACAATCAGGGGGGTTTCCGTGGGAATGCCCAAGGAAACCAAGGTCGGAACTATTATGATAAATCTGGAAGCAAAGACCAAGGTAGTTGGAAGAAAAATAATAAAAAGAGTGGTTTGTACATTCCCCCTGGTAAACGTGATACCACCACATCTAATTCTATGGAAGGCATGATGGCTAAGTTATTGAAAGGAGTGGAAGCAACGAGCGTGGGAGTTAAGGAGCTGATTGATGATTTGTCCTCCATGAAGCAACTAGTTGATTCTCATTCCACTTCTATCAAGCAAATAGAGCAGCAATTGAGCCAACTTTCAGCAGCATTCAATCAAAGAAAGGCTGGCACCTTACCGAGCGATACTGTGCAAAACCCAAGGAATGATGGGTCATGCATGGCCATCACTACCAGAAGTGGTAAGGTGCTGGAAACTCCAGCAAAAGGCAAGCAAGTGGTTGACGTAGCAGCAGACATTGACGCCACACCTAGAGACGTTACAAGAGAAGAAGCCACAACAACTACTTCAAACGTCAAGGATGTTTCACCTAGTGGCGTGTAGCCTGAAAAAAACAATAAACGGAAGCAAGAGGAGAAGAAATCCATGGAGAGAACACTTCCATACCCACCACCACCTTTTCCACAAAGATTGAAGAAGGTGGCCGATGACACTAAGTTCAGCAAATTTATGACTATGTTGAAGCAGCTGACCATTAATGTTCCACTGGTAGAGGCACTTGAACAAATGCCTGGGTATGCGAAGTTTATGAAAGATCTTTTGACTAAGAAGAGGGCAGCAAGTTATGAGCTGAAGGATGATGTGCATCATTGTAGTGCAATTGCTACCCGATCGATAGTTCAGAAGAAGGCCGACCCTGGAGCTTTCACTATTCCTTGTACCGTCGGATCCTTGAACTTTGCCAAAGCATTATGTGATCTAGGTGCTAGCATCAATTTGATGCCACTATCCATCTACAAGAAGTTGGGGCTAGGTGATCCGACACCAACCAATATGAGGCTCGTGATGGCTGATAGGTCGGTAAAACGACCTGTGGGTATCTTGAATGATGTGTTGGTGAAAGTTTCTTCATTCATCTTTCCTGTAGACTTCGTTATTCTGGATTGTAAGGAGGATTCTGAAGTTCCCATAATCTTGGGACGTCCTTTCCTTGCAACTGGAAGTGTGCTTATTGACATGAAAGATAATGAGCTTTTGTTTCAAATTAATGACGAAGTGGTACGATTTGATATATGCAAAACAATGAAGCAGCCCAGCGATATGAATGAGTTATCTGTAGCTGATGTTCATCATGAGGATATGAAAGCATTATCTATAGAGAAACAGCCTACTGTTGAGCCATTGTCTGCTGCGCCATTGAATGTTGAGCATGAGGACAATGAAGAACTTATGGGTGATCTAACAGAAACAGAGCCGTATACTCCTAAGCAACCGAAATGTGATCTCAAGAATCAACTAACAGCGAAGACTCCCATTAACGAGCCACCAATGCTAGAAACGCAAGAGCTCCCCGATTATCTAAGGTCTGTGTTCTTGGAAAGTAGAAATATACTTCCGGAGAGAGCAGATGATTTAAGTGAACAGCACGTAAAGGCTCTCATCTCTGCTCTGAAGAGATACAAGAGAGCTATGGGTTGGACTATTGATGATATAATTGGTGACTCTCCGGAGAAACGTAGGAGCCATCTCGAAGAAGATCGCATGCCCACAGGTAAGCCTCATTGCCGTCTAAATCCTTTTAGAAAATGATCCATCACTTACCTCGATAAAGTCTGAGTACTCGAGGTAACTATGTCGAGCCACGACAATAAATAAGGCTCAAGATGGGAGGCAACCCATCGTTTTATCGTTTTATCATTTTATCGTTTTGTCATTTTAGTATTTTTTTCTTTTTAATTAATGAAAATCCAAAAATAAGAGTCGTGCCACGACCAAAACTAAGGCGCTTGGTGGGAGGCAACCCATCGTACTAATCATTTTCATTTTGAGCAAATATAGGTGCAAGAAGTATGCGACGAGGAGATTGATCTCCATCGACAATTTGGACGCATTGTGTGGTAAAGTCGGTAAGTTAGGCATGGTGATGCATAAGGCGATGAATTGAGCCTTTCTCACGTCAAAATAGGCTTCGAGGAAGGCTAGGCCTTGGTAAAAATAGGCCACAAACGATGCACAACCTATTCTATAGCCTAAGGACACGGAATCTAGTACGCTATACACTATGCGCCGCCTATACCTAGGTATGATTTTGACTATGCGCCGCCTATGCTATGGCATTTGGTCTCAGTACCTCATGTGCCATAGACTATGTGGCGCATATGTCTACAAATGCCATAGACTATGCGGCGCATATGTCCCATTATGCCATAGACAATGCGCCGCATATGTCATTGATATGCCGAGTGATATGCGCCGCATATGTGGTGTTCTTGTCCCCAAATCCGATTGTAAATGGGTCATAACCCGACCCATACTCTTCCTATATAAAGGGGACTTAGTTTTATAACACAACCACATTAGAAACAACCCTAAAGGTGCCGCATAACCCTCCAAATCTTCTCAAAATTTTCTTCTTTTGCTCTTCCAATTCACAACAACTTCTCCACAAGATTCAAGCAAGTAAGTACTCTCTTATTCTTCATCTAATTATCGTAAGTACTATGTTGCTATGCTAAATCATGTGGGATTGGTAGGTGATGTTCATGTGTTTGGATTGTTGTTGCAAAATCATGTGAGTGAATATATACGTAGGGAATTCTTGACTTGTTTCCGACTTGAATTTTGTTTCGAACGCATTGTTATGATATTTGATGAATTGATATGGCTATGAATATTGCTTAAGAGTATTGTTTGGATGCTTACATGATAGACTATCCCGGCCATCGGGATAAGATTATAGTGCCTATCGTCTTAGGAGGTTGTGCTTGTTGTAAGAATAACGATTCTATGTGATAACCCCTATGTCGTAGTGTTGCTATATCTACCATGAAAGTAGACCAATGACTGCAAATAAGTGATGCAATGCTGATTTTCTTGTCGGAACACCATCCTAAAACGTATGTCGACGAAATCTGAGTAAATCGACTACGTTCACCTCGCTGATTTGTGCAACGAAACTAAGTGTGGGGTGGTACCCCTAGTGCTTGCATATAGATTGTATCAAGTGATATTGTGATGCAACTAACATTATTTCTAGTCTCAGGTACAATGGCACCTAAAGCGAGGCAAGGCAAGGAGAAGGTTACCACGTCCCAAAAGGGCAAGAAGAGAAGTCGAAAAGACCAAGGAGAATCATCCTCAGCGCACCTACCACGCAGAATGTTTGGAATAAAATGGGTTCTTGAGGAAGAAGCCAATGCATGGTACGGCAGCAACAAAGAAAGAAAATATGTGCACGTCGACTTGATCAACAAGGAGACCTTAGCAAAGAAGGAGCCGCGAATGTTGGCAAAACATAATGGCTTTGAAGCTGGATTTCATCTTCCGCGACATGAGAGAGTGCAATCTTGACTTAACAAGAGAGTTTTATGCCAACTGGTCACCGAACACAACAGGCAATGAAGTCAAAATTCGGGGCCAAGTGTTACATCTTACAGCGGATTGGATCAACTCTTTTCTTGGCTTACCTTCGGTCGACACTGCAACATTCAAAGAGCTGTACAGCAGGCCTCCTTACAGAGAAATACGACACACGCTTTGTGGAAGCAGATCGATGGCAAGATGGGGCAGACATAAGGAAACAGGCCATCACAATACCTTCCCCTATGCTCCACTAAATAGGGAAGCAAGAATCTGGATGCGCATTGTCAACTCATGCCTTATTCCTGGAACTCAATACACCAAGATATCGAGAGATAGAGTGTGTTTGGTCTATGCTTTGATGACAAATGTCCCTATCAACTTTGGGGCAATCATTCGATCTACCATGAGGAAGGCCAGACTCCACAAAAGGTCCCATTTCACATTCGGCAATTTGTTGACAGCAATATTGCAGAAGGAGGATGTCGAAGAGGAACCAGCTGACCACAAACTCCCACATAACCCAAAGAAGGTTGACCTCACCAAGGTCAAAGATGCTGAAACAACTCATGGAGTCAACCTTACTACTGCGGAGAGACATGCTCGTGATGAGAGTTTCTTCCGTCATCTCTATGGCATGACACGATTCACTATGATGAGTGGTGGACGTATTCCAACTGCTGAAGAGCTCCAACAGCTGGACCACGACTACCCAATGAACATGCATGCCCGGGAAATGTGTGGAGTGGGCGTATATTTTGAGGAACCTCTAGACGATGACGTGCCGACTGATGATGATCGACGCTTGCCTGATTCTGATGATGAGGAGAACTCTGACGATGACTCTTATGATGATTCCGACGAAGGGGGTATGACCCTCGACATTGATGAAGGGTCCGACTAACCAGGTTCTTCGAATTTATTTTCCACTGAGGACAGTGTCCCGTTTAAGTGTGTGGTGGCGGTATCGCATGCTATACTTCTCTATTTGCATCTATGTTTGTTTACTTTTTTTATTTTTTTTTCTAGCTTCGCATGAAATTATTTTGCTAGGCAGCATGAGATTATAACAAGAGTATGTGCTACAATTGTGACTATTGAGACGTTTAGGCTCTAGTTGTGACTCATTATGTGATATTGTGTGATTCAATTCCTTCAATTGTTGGGTCGAGAGTCTACATTACTTCCAATCAAGTCGACCATGTGCCTTGTGTGTGTGAGATAATAGTATATTCTATGTTTGTGGCTGATGCTAGAACTTGCCTGGTATGTATGCAAAGCGAAAATAAGGAGTGTAAGTTTAGGATATGATTTAGGCATTTCTTTGGCAACCTATACATGTTTACCTTCAGTTTTACCTACCCATGGACATCATCCTAGTTAAACCCTTTTGAGCCTTTAGCCTATTTCTTTGACAACCTTGTATGTAAGCCTAATCCATTTTTTTTAAGACCGTAATTTGATCCAAATTCCTAAGTGCTTTAAAGTGAAAAAGTCATGTGACAACATAAGAGGAAATTGGGTGAGTATAATGCTATAAATTGTAATGGTTCTTGAATATGTTATGAAAAAGGAAAAAAGTGCTATCATAGGAGGTATGTTGTGAAAAGAAAAAGGAAAAGAAAGCTGAAAAGTGAGTTGTGCTTAAAATTGAAAAGAGGAGAACAAGGGTGGTAGAACAAAAGAAAGAAGAAGGGTTGAAAGAAAAAAGTGTCAATGATACAATGTGATGTATTAAAGTGCTTAGGAACCTAGTCACTATTCTTGGCCAAAATAGTCCTACCCGTCCCTTAGCCTACATTACAACCATCTAAAGACCTACTTGATCCTAATCTTAACATTCCGACATTTAGTAGAGTACTACATTAAAGGCAAGCCTATGGTCATTAGTTGCTACATATGAATTTTTTGTGAGAGCGAGAGCAAGGACACTTTGATACCCATGTTTGAAAAATATGCTATACTTGTGAGTAATTATGGGTACTATATTGTGAGACACACATGGTTGATGAGTTTTGGATAGTTGTGTATGATTCTATGCACTTCAACGTTTGCATGCGAGTTGATCACCATCACGAGTCTATACTTGAGGTTAAATTGTTTCTACTTATAATCAGAAAGCTACTCTTTGTTGATAATTGTTGTGCTTGTCTTGATAAATGTTTTGTGTTGTTGCTGTAAAAACCTTAAGTCGATGCTTAGAAGGACATGATATTTTGTTCGAGGACGAACAAAGCTGCAAGTGTGGGGTGTTGATGATAGGCGAATTTACACGCCTATATCAATATATTTTGCCCATATTTTAGCCTAGTTTTGAGAACAAATTATATATTTCATGCACTTTTAGTCCTTTTTCCTATAAATGAGCTAACGAACATGATTAGTAAAGTTTCAGGTATAAATGATGCAAAATTCAGCATTTTATGGCTTACTTGACGCAAAAGAAAGCTCACGAAGGAAGGAAAGTGAGTTTACACGCCTAAGGACCAAAACTGTTGCATGGAAAATCTGTCCCGGGCTAAAACAGCATTTCTGAAGACTCTGGGGACCTGGACCAAAACTGCTGCATAGAAAATCTGTCCCGGGCTAAAATAACATTTCTGAAGACTTTGGGGACTTACAGATACAAAGATGGATTTTGACAATGATACATTAACCTAGTACAATTGGGTTATGTATTTCATTAGTTTATTTGGATTAGGAGAATGTTACATTAACCTAGTACAAATGGGTTAAGTATTTCCTTAGTTTAGTAGGATTTGGTTATTTATTTCATTAGCATAGTAGGAGTAGGATAGGAGTATTATAAATACCCTATCATGCTAGAGATTTTAATTAATTCCTCCCTTAGTGGAGAGGCAACTCCTCCCTTAGTGGAGAGAACAATTCATTCTTCACTTAATCCAACAATTAATTTTCTTCCATCCCTCTCATCTTCCACCACAAACGCTTCTAATCTACTCTTCTATTCTTAAATTCCATAACAAGAGAACCGTTACTTGCTAGGGAATCACCAAAACCACACGCCTATCACCTACTTCTCACGCCATCAACCATGCAAATCGTGATATCCTTCGCATTCATGGGTAACTAAACCTCTTAGTTGGGGTTATGGAAGCCGAATGAGTTACTATCTATTGCTGTGAGTTTGTGAGTTCAAGACACGTATATTGCTTATATCATTATTCTCTTCATCTTAAACCACATTCTTTGCGGTTGCAAACGCAAGAATACGCTAGTCTAACATTTAACTTGTTCGCAAGAAAGGTTATTTGTCTGGAAAAGAGATAATGTCAAGGTAGTAGGACACCCTTTCCTATTAAAAAGCTAGTGCCGTAACTGGACTAACCTCTTGGAGAATTCGTACCGTTAGACACGCTTTAAGCTCGCGAGAGTTAAAGTGAAATAGTCCTTGTTTAGGTCGCGAGACGCTTGGATTTACCATCGACTACAATTCTCTGTAAGCAATTGCATGTCAAGACTCTACACACTCATAGCCGATAGAGACGTATACCTCAGAAGGTGGACATAACCCCAACGCTTCAATTCTCATTGTTTCACAACCTACGAAATACTCTCTTTTTACTTTGCTATTTTCAACTTTTTTTTCATTACTTTGGTTACATATTACAATTCCCCCCTTCTTACGAGACTTGCACCAAAAGTCTATTAATTTTGCTTACTTGTTGGCCAAGCTATTCCCTGTGGGATCGACACCCAACCCAGGTTAGGTTCTATATTTGCTAACGACCGTTTTACACTCCTACGAGAGCTGTAGATTGAGCGTTATCACAACTCGAGCTAAGGTTATAGATGAAGAGGAAAGAGTAAGATAAACTTTTGTTATTTGAAATAGTTATGAAGGGGAATATGGTGAAAATCTTTGTGATAGTAATGTAAGTTGTTGGTTTTTATTGGAGAGATCCATAAAATGGGTGTAGTTAAGATAGGCTTGAATGTTCCGATTGATAGATACACAAATTAGTGTATTATGTAGCTGGTACTCATTGATTAAGACCTGAGATATTTGATTGTAGTGATTAGATGGAGTAGTATTCTTAAGGGGTGTAGGGTATAGGGTCTCATAGCTTAAGCTAGCACCTTTTAAATTTGAGTTAGGCTTCAATATAGAAAATATATACAGTTAGACTCAGGCTCTTATAGTTATGTGTTTCGCTGGAGGATTATAAGATGGAAATGGTAAAGTGTGGTATTCATAGGTGAAAGCATAGTTGAGAAGCATCACTAAATTTAAAGGCTATTAGATGTATCATTTGAGGTGGTGAATGATTCTATTCTTATGTCTCACAAAAATCTTATTTGCCTTGTATCAAATCTTAATTAGACTGATGATTCCTAAAAAATTTCATGTCTTACATTTTTATGATTATGTTCCATAGAACTCAGGCCCAAGATTATGTCTATGTCACGTCTCATTGTCTTATGAGTCGCGTTTACATGATTTACTTTGTGATATCATGAAGCTGTTTTATTTTTATGCCTATGTATGTCGTGTCAAGGAAGAATTCATAATGTTAAGTTAAATCCTTTATTCCATACTTCTAGAGCTTGAATAAGTTCCTACCTATCATTCAGAGACAAATGATTCCAAGGGGTAGATAATGTAACACTACTCATTTTTGGGCTAGAATTCGAATCATTATTCCTATGTGTATAAATCCAAACCCTATGATTTCTTTATAAATATAAGTGTGATGATCAATTATATAGTATGGGAACATCTTTGGAGATGAATTGGGGTAGTAAAAATCTCCTAACCCAGAGTTGAGTTGAAAACTTTTCTACCTATTGAGTTTTAGTGGATGTTTCAATTTGGGTCAACTTCCAACGACCATTAATCCTAGAATATAACAAGTTAGGTGGCCTAATATATAACAAATGAAATATTTTCTGTTCTTATTTCTAATGCATATGATTTCACCTTAATAGAATGTCGGAGTAGAAATTTATGCTCATTTTACTTCAGAGTGCCTGTCTACTAGAGGTTGACGACGGGGTTGACGATTTGTCAACTAGTTGATGGGATGCCAACTGAAGTCATCAATATTAGGTAGTAAAATATGAAAATTGGCCAAGTTTTGATGACTAAGTTGATAAGCCGTCAACTAGTGGACGAGCTGTCAACTCTTATCGTAAACTGAGAAATTTCTGAATTTTTCAATTTCTTTAGGTTTATTTTTGTCTTTTACTTACCCCAAACCCTACCCTATGACTTAAATAACTCTATAAGAAATATTTACTCATCAGTTATCAGTTTTTCACTGCCCTTTCTCCTCTCCATTCTCAAGAGAAACAAAACTAGGTTTTCTTCTCAAAGTTCAACTTTCAAGGCTTCAAATTCAAGTTCTTCTAAAAAGTTCTTCTGTCAGAAAGGCATGCTGGACACTCTCTATTTTAATTATTATATTATTGTATTAATTTACTTGATATTTTACGTGTTCAGGAATGTTTTATTAAAGCTATGGTTGAGGGTTTTTGGTTGTTACAGACTTGCATTTATTTTTTCCTTGTTTTAATGGTTTCTCCGTGGTTGGAATGATGGATTGTAAATTGAATTTGTGTCTTATGATAAGGTTGGAATTTAGTAACCGGGTTTTATAATATTTATGAAGTTTTGAATGATGATAATGATACGAACCTTAACTCATATCATAATTTGATTTCTAAACAAGAATCTCATAGTATCTAAACTGTTCAATGGAAAATTTCATCACATTAACTGGTAAAAAGATAAAAAGGATTTGGGAATGCCCTTGGGGTTGTGGTTATGGATTTTTTAAATAGAATTTAGTCTAAATGGTTAAATGGATATGGTATAGAATAATTAGAATGGCTTGTAAGTCTCTTAGTATGACAATACCAATTTGGAAATTCCTTAATAAAATACTCTATGGTTACTGGTATATAAAAAATTATTTTAATTGGACTTAAAGAGAATTGTGTAACTTCACCAAGAAGGTGTACTCCCGCGGGACCAACACTGAAAACCATGTTTGCCGATGTTGGGGGTCTATGACTACTATGTTTGCTTTACATAATATATTTTTGGAAGGATATTGTCTTAGTGACTTTAGCCTAATTTCTCCGGTCCATGCGGCTAACATAGATTGGGGCCCTTCCGACAGGAGGAGCCGGGCCCATATAGTATATGGGTGTCTGAAGGTTGTATAAGCTACATAGTTCTGGATTAAATTTTAGATTGTCATATTTTATGTTCCTTGTCCCCTGCCCCAACATTCTATTATCTTGATGGTTGTTGACCATATGTTTTATGATTGATTTTTTGGTAGATGTATATTTTATTGCTATCCTTGGATTGCATATCTGTACTCGTTGTACTAACTATTTTCGGATGCTAAATCATTTAATGATGTAGTTTTGAAGGCATATTTTTGTGATTCAGTGCAACATTAGGTGGTTTATTTTCTTATCAGACAACTAACGAGAAGTGGTTATCCCTCTATCATCCGGAAGACAATTGTTCATTCTCTTATGCTTTCATTCTGTTATTTTATGGTTTTTATGGCATAGTTGGAGCCATGTCCCAATTTAGGAGTATTCTTAAAGTTAGAGGCTTCGTAGACGTTGTTGGGTTATTAGTTTGGATTTTGTCCTTAAGACATATTACTTTATTTAAATGTTGGACTCTTTTTCTTATAGGCTTGCTTCCATAACTTTAATTATGTCTGTGCTTATGATGTATGGCTAAGGGGTCATCTCAAGCCTTAGTTGGCTTGGGTGCCTGTCATGGCCAGACCCTGATTTGGGTTGTGACATCGAGAGAGCATGACTATCGGGGTGGAGACAAGAATACGGAGGATGTAGGTGGTGCTAGATAGATGATAGGACTCTTTTGAGGAGTTGAAAATAGCATATTAGAAGTACTTGGATAGTATTGATGTTGGGTGAATTTCAGTACATGTTGTGGTGTATCATTAAAAATAGAAAATTGGGCCTGAGAAAGTGAAGGGTATTTAGAAGTATTTTTGAGATCATCAGTAGGGAATGAAGGGGGAGGCATGCCACTAGCCCATGATCTGTGCATTTCCGCTAACTGTTCTTTAAGTATCAAGATTTCCTCATTGGATTTTGAACCTCCTTCACTGGGATTCTGGTTTGGGTCAATGAGCGAATTTTCTATGTCTTTGTTAGACATAAAAACCTTTGCTTTAGACCTGGTGAAATAAGGATGACTAGCCAGAGTGCCACAACCCAACCACTTTTATCTTAAATAATATTCTCATCAAAGACAAAACCTGTTAGGATTAGGTCATACAATAGGCATGGTAATCATATTGTATTCTATACACCTAGTTTTATTCACATTTATACATAGCTTTGAAGGTAAAATGATCATTTTGACATCATCTTGACTTGCTTTTACACTTATCACTTCTTATCCTCCACTTGCACTTCTCGTTTCTCTAATTTTCTCTCTTTTCTTTTCTTCTTTCCTTAATCTCTCTTTTTCCTTCTCTTTTTCTTTTTCCCTCCATTCTTTTCTTTCCTTTCATTGTTCTTTCTGCCTCTTTTTTTCTTTAAAAGATAAAATGAAAAGGAAAACAAAGGAAACAAAATGATTAGATCGAACCCAAAGTGGGTTGACTACGTATCATGTTGAACATGAATCACATTTTTGTGTAGTTCAGGAGGAGTGCAAAAATACAACAAAAATAGAAGATGTTTTTTTCCAAAAACATAAAAATAAAGAACAAGTGAAAAAGAAAGACCAACGAAATTTAACTCGATTTATTTTGTAAAGAAAGAACCAAGACAAATTTAATACAAACATATACAAACTAAACTACACTGTAGACCAACAAAATGGCATAAACAACAACAATAATAAAAACTCATATACTAAGACAAATTTGATACTAACCTATAAAGAGATGTAATATTATGACAAACAAAATGACAGGAAAATAAAAGATCCCAACCAAGCAAAGATAATAAATACCCCTCAAATTGCTGCACAACGTGAAGGCCCTGGTTATGATGGATCTGTCTGTGAAGGCCCTGACTGTGAAGTTTTTGCTCTTCCACTTGAACTCAAACTTTGTTACACAACCTGTAATGACACTTAGATATTAGGAAAGAAGCCTTTGACGCATTTCCCAGCTTCTTGGAGAGTACATCTAAGAAGATTCTAATGGTAACCTTCCATAGTTGTTATCAAAGTCGTTAGCCGAACTCTAAATAACTCTACTTTATCCCTTGCATCTAAATTTTCATCTTCGTCAACTATGTCTCCTTCAAGTATCCTCCCTCTAAGTGTTTCCGAAAGTGGCCTATGATACCTCAGGGAATAAATTGTAACCAAATTCCATATTCTTGAGTGTACACCGGATTGACAAAACCTTCTATGAAATTATCTTCACCCACTTTTGTTGTATTACGCTAGAACTTTTCACATTTGATATCACTAATTGATTTATCCCTAAAGTATTCTATATCCCTTTAAAGATTATATGCTGGTGAAATATCCTGCAACCTACCCAACTGGTGCATTACCCTAATCAGAGTGTATGGCCTAGTGCATCTGAGTCCTACAAAAACTAAAAGAGGTTGCATGAGACATCTGACCAAGATTACTTTTGAATGAAGCCATAGATAGGCACAAAGGATATTGTCATGTGTTCTTGACCCGAGAAACTCAATCGAAGCATTGACCCCCATAGGTAATGAGAATTTATCAAAGCACATTCTCTGTTTGATGACTTCCACTTGATCGAGCAAATAAGGGTCAACCACATCCACTTTAATTAAAGATGGAGAATGAAAATGCTCTATTATCCATCGTTGTAACACAAGGTTACTTCCTTTAAAATATCGCATTCCCACTTTGACTTCATTCATAACCTTATATATCTCTACTAAAACTATCAATACAATAGAGACACTTGGCCATTTCTGTTCCTTGAATAATTTCATCACTATAGACTGCAAGCGGGTGCTAACACGCCTTTCATCTAGCAGGAACACTAATGTACCTAAAAAAGAAACACTAAAAACTTCGAGACGACATTATTCCCAATTCCTCTTAGTCTTATCAAGTTAGTTCCAAAAGCAATCAAAACACTCCAGAGACTCAAACCTAGCAAACAGATAATCTAAGGAGATTCAAGACTGATTAAGGCATCCTAGGTACTTATTATTCTTCAATCCATAGTCATGGAGAAACCTCGTGCGAGAATGAGCCCAGGCTTGAATCATTTCTTTATCAATATAAGAAAAATGAATTAAACCAGCTATTTCTACCAAAGTGGGTGTTGTCTTACAATTTTCGAACATAAACACCAAACTATATCAATCCCTAAAGGTCAATATAGCCTCGACTCAGATCTGGGTGGGGCGTGAGATGTAAGAGTGCCTAACATTTTCTTTAACTCATGTAGCATAGTATAGTTGAACATACCCCACCACTTGATTAATTTTTGGTCACTTTAGAAATCATTAAAACTCTAGATCATGTGGAGGGTCCACCTATAATAACACATAAGATTACGACTCAAAATTTAAATTAAAGGGAAAGAATTCTCGGCCCTCGAGATTTTAACTTGGGTAGGTGTCATGTTACACAATGTGATAGGCCAATTTATAACTCAAATTCATCGAATGATACAACTAAGTGAAATAGCCTATGTGGCTATGACCAACTAACAACACTTGACTAAGTAGAGAATGACCCTAGGCTAGGAATAAGACTATGACAAAATTAAAAGGATTACCGAGCCTATTGAGGGTTGTTGATGTGTTCAGCCACGAAAGATGAGAATCAGGTGTGCGTAGTTCATTCAAATTAGATAATTAAATATTAAATAACAAATTGAACCCCGACTTGAGACATGACCAACAACAAATGATGAAAAATGCAAATAATTTTTTTATATAGTTTTTGATTTAAAACTTCATAAAAATGAAATCAAAACAACAAAAGAAAAATCTTATTGTATTTTCATACAAAATTATTCAAAAATAAAGCATCAAAATAAATAAAATATGTTTAAAATTTTTGACATAGAAAAACATGAAGGTACTAAAAGAAAAATCTTTTTTGAAATTTTCATAATATAAAATATAGAAAAACTTCAAAAAACCTTCAAACACTATAAGGTGAATAAACTCACAAAAAGCACACAAAAAAACTCCAACAAACAAACAAACAAGAGTACCAAACGAAATTAAAGTTTAGCCTAATTATACAGTCCAAAAATAAAAAAATAAAAAAATAAACCCATACTAATCTATCCTATCCTAGGGGTATGCTTTACCGGATATTTCGGGTCTTGTCCACGAACGACCATCACATACAGAATCTCACGAGGTATTCTCTGACAAAATAAATATATTTGAATTAAGTGCGATAAAAATAAAATCCATTCAAACATAGCCCAAGATCAAACCCTATGTTTGTCTACCCAACAACCTACGATTGTCTACCAATCTTGGCCTAAATATACTATTATAGAGTGAGAACAAATTCACATTAACCACGATAACTAATTAAACAAACATCATGTGTGAGATATTAATTTTAATTCCTCCTCCCAAATCGGTTTAGTGCACCCAAATGGCATTCAATTGTTTACTAAATAATCCCAACTAACCATCAGTTTCATCCAAAATTCAACAACATACACAATTCAAATAAGCCAACGATTAAACTCATGAAATAAAAACTAGCCAAATATTCTACGAAATATCAAGAACAAGATAAGAGATGGACCTTTGAAGCATGATTTCAATGGCTTAGAACGAAAAATGGAGTTGCAACCTAAACCTCGATCAATACTCACTCTCGAACAAAACTCACAACAAAAAAAATCCACAACTTTAAAATCTTGAATAAACTAAAACCCCCAAATCATATCCTTAAACGAAATCTTCATGAAAAAAATCCCTAAACCCAAATTCGAATAAATCCAAAACTAGACACCACAAAACAAAAATCTCAGACTTAGGAAACCAATATCACTGACAAAATCACAGCAACTATACATACTAAGACTGATATTCAGGTCTGTTTTGAGGCGTTGGCGATTGAGTATTGCGTGATAACGGAAGGGGTGTTTTTTCTGTAGATTTGGGTGTTTAGTCGTTGATTTTGGAGTTTTTCGGTGAGGATGGGTTTGGTACTCGATGTTATGGTCTTTTTTTGATGGAACTTCACCTGAATTAATGCCAAGAGATCGGTTTTTGGTGAATTTTGGTTGTTAGTTTTGGGGGCTTGTAGGGTGGACCTGGTGGTGTGCTTTTTTCGGTGGTCTGGAAGTGTTGGGATGATGCCTTCTAACAAAATTCGCTGAGAAAATCCATGCAGCGTGGGTTGTTGTTTCTCTCTCATCCATCATTTTTTCAATATTTGTGTGTATGTATATTTATGTGTGTGTACATACTGTGGGGGAGAGAAAAAGAACATGTGAGTTATGAGGGGTGAGGAGCACATGAGGTAAGGGTAGGGTAGAGTGAGGTGTTAAATTTTGAGGAGAGGTGTGTAAATTGTTAGGGTTGTTATTTTATCTTTTTGTACATGATGAGTAATGTAAGGGTGTGTGTTAAGGGTGCGATGAATAGGATAAATCTTAAAGTTTGGGAGGGTCAAAATGATATGTTTACACATATGTGACAAGTCAAACTTCTATCTATCTATTATCTATATCTATCTATGTATGTGTGTGTGTGTTTCTGCATGTGTGTTTGTGTATATATAAAACTTGAAGTTCGGGAGGGTAAAAGTTACATATCTACACATATATGACGAATGTCGACAGTTTGACATTGACAAGTTAAACTTCTATTTATTTGTCTTTATCTATATTTATCTATGCATATCCATATCTATATCTATCTATGTGTGTGTGTATATATAGAGAGATAATATATCAAAACCCCTCTAACTTGACCCGACAACTTAGTTTAGCACTTAAACTTTACGAATAATTATTTACCCCCCTTAATATCTTTAAAGTGAATTAATTCCAACCCTAACGCTGATGTGACATTTAAAAAAAAAAGAAAAAAAGCGCGTGATTTTTTATTTTTAAAATGCCTACTAATATATATATATATATATATTATAACAAAATAAGAAAAAAAATTCTCTCCTTCTCCTTCTAACCCCCCCCCCCCCCACCAACCCCATCCCACCCCATCCTAATCTTCTCCAAACCCGCTAGCCACCACCACTAGCCTCCCCTTCTAAAATCTAACCCCAATTACTTCTCTAATTACCAAATCATACCCCTACCTCCAATTTCTCCTCCTTCATCCCCAATAAAAAAAAATGAAATTGAATTTGAAAAGTAAAAAATTGACATGTTTTGAATGCTTGGTTGTTGATTTTAGAGAATTTGGTGTTGATTTGATCGAATTTACCAGGTGGTTGAGTTTTTTTATCACTATTTTATGGTATTTTTTTTTATGGTGGTAATGGAGTTTTTCAGTGAAAATTCACCGTAAAATATGACGTGTGTGTGCAAGTGTGGTTGTAGGGGGTAGACAGAGGTGGATGAGGGTGTGTGCGGGTGTGGCAGTGTGGGGGTGGACTGGAGATGGACGGGGTGTGTGCAGGTGTGGTGGTAGATGGGAGAGGGGAGAGGGGAGGGGAGGGGATGGGGGGTTATGAAGAAGATGAAAAATGGGGGCTGGGGTTATTTTTAAAATTTAAAATATTTTATATATATATATATATATATATATATATATATATATATATATATATATATATATATATATATATATATATATAAAATATTTAAAAAATATTTTATTTACATGGCTCCAACGTGGCACTGGCGTGTCAGTGAGTGTGATGCACTCTCCCTCATGAGAGTGGTATTATATATTAAGGGGTGAAATTAATTCACTCCAAAGATGTTATGGGGGTAAATAAACGGAAAGTTAGTTTAAGTGATAAAGTAAGTTGGGAAGAAAAGTTTCGAGGGGGAGGGGTTGATGCATTATCTCTCTCTGTATATATCATAGAAGTTTTGTTGGACTTTATATGTCAAATTCTAGATAAAATCTACATTTCATCCGTTTCATTTTAGTTGACCATCTTTACTATGAATATATGTCCCAAATTACTTGTCCACTTACTAAATCAAGACAAAACTAATTTAATTTTCTCATTTTACCTTGTGTTTTAATATTTTGTTTGGTAGCTTAAACAAATTAATATGAGAATATTTTTCATTATTGATTTTGACATCTATCAATGTAAATAAGGGTAAACTAATAAAATTATGACTTCGTACGTATTGTGTAGAATGAAAAATGATCACATAAAATGGCATGCTGGAAGCAATCAAATAAGAATTTTTGAAATTTCAGTGTGAAGTAACTTAAATTAATTAATCACTACAAAAATTTATGATATTTGTGGTACGGATAGGAAATTTCAGGTTTCAACGACCACCACTTATTTATCTCACGGTTTAAACGAGGGTTCCAATTACTGAAAAAAAATTTCAGGCTATATAATGAATCTATTTTATAATCTAGTTATCCGCACCCCCCTACAAATGGTATAATGAATCTATTTTATAATCTAGTTATCCGCACCCGCCTACAAATGGTATCAGAGCCCAGTAATTTAAAAAGTACAGCAGTAAGATATGAGTTAGTTAGTTATGTTAGAATTTATATATATTTATTGAATTAATTATGAGAAGACCATTTAAAAATAGAGAAGCTTTTAGAAAAATTAAAAAATCTTTAGTTAGTAATTATTCAGAATATATAAGTCTAAATAAAACAAAAGAAAATCCACAAAGATTAGCCTATCTAATTACATTAATATCTAGTATTGAAGCAAAATTAATAATCCATTTAAAATTTAGGAGAATAAGACACATACCACCTAATTATGATAAATTAGATTTAGATATCCGCCAAGATATGATAAAAATAATTTAAATGAATAAAGAGAAAAAATACAAAGAATTAAAACAATTTATTTCTGAAAAACGTAAAGAATTAAAAATAAGAATAGAAAGACTACATTATAATATATTTGCCGGAGTTAGTAAAAACTCAATAAATACACAAAAAGATGAAATATCAAAATTAGAATCACAAATAGATAGTTTAGAATATATATACCAACATGAACTATTCACAATAAAATGAACAAAGAAGAATTTATAATAGATGAAAAAATATATGAAAATCACGAAGGATTAAAAATAAAAATAGTATTTTCTAATCTAGGAAGAAGATATAAGAAAATAGGTGAACATTTATATCTAATGTTAGAAAAAGAAGAATTAAAATTAGAAGATAAATTAACAGCAATGGTAAGAATAGAAAAAGAAAATGAAGAAATAGACAGAAAAAAGGAAATAGAAAAAATAAGACAACAAACTACGGAAGAAATACGAAAAATAGAAGAAACTTAAAATAATAGAATTACTGGATTAGAAAAAGAACTACAAATGTTAAAAGATTTGTATGAACAAAGACAAAAAGAAAAAGACAAAGAACAAAAATTACTAAACGAGATAAATCAATTTAAAGAAAAATTAGAAATAACAAATAAGGAATTAGAAATAAATAATATAGATGTTGAAGAAACAGATAATTATGATTCGAAAAATAGTGAAACATATACAGAAATATTAACAAATACAAAAAATTTAGAAATCAATGAAAAACAAGAAGTAATTAATGAGGAAAACTTAGAAAATACCAATACAGAAATAAATACTCTTGATAAAAAAAGAAGATGACAATATAATACCTAAAACAACAGAAATAAGAAAACTCATATATTATAAAAGTAAATTTAAAAGAAATAATGAATCTGACAAATGGACACCAAAACAGATAGTTAATAAAAATTATAACTTTTTAGACCTAGATTGTGTAATAGATACAGAAAAAACAATACAATTATGGATAGGATATATGACAAAACAATTATTAGATAATAATATAAACGTAACAGATGCACCAGAATATATAGAAAGAACACTAATAGGATCAGTAAAACTATGGTTTTCAAATTTAACTGAAAATAGTAAGAAAGTATTAAGAGCTAATAAACCTATGGAAGGAACATCATCAACAACAACTAAACTAACACCTATAGAATTATTGAAAAAATATGAAACAGCTATAAAAGATGAATTTGGTAGTATGACAACAATAGAAGAAGAACAAGATGAAGAAAAAGATACAAATAGAAATTTAATGTTAAAATTAACAATATGTAATATGTGTTATATAGACGAATATACTTGCGCATTTAAAGAATATTATTATAAAGGAGCATATAGTATAGAAGAAAGTAAGGAAATAAGAAAATTATATTTTAATAAATTACCCGAACCATTTAGTTCAAAGATAATAAAAAGTTGGGAAGAAGCAAAAATAGTAGATACGTTAGGAGCTAGAATAAAATTTTTACAATAATGGTATAGAAACTTATGTGAAAAATATAGAGAAGAATTAAAAATGGAAAAAACATTAATAAGAAATTTAGCATGTTGCAAAAATAAAATAGCACCCCAATTTGGATGTGAAGAAAGATACTATAAGAAAAGAAAAGACACAAGAAATATAAGAAATATAAAAAATTAAAATATAAATACAAGAAACCAAGAAAAAGATATTATGTAAAAAATTATAAATACAAAAGACCATATAGAAAAAAGAAATCTATAAAAGAATATACTTGTTATAATTGTGGAAAGTTAGGACATTTAGCTAGAGATTGTAAATTACCTAAAAATCCAAAAAATAAACAAATATCAGAAATAAAAATAGATAATACAGAATATATGCAGATAGATTATATAGATTATGAATTAGAAAGTGAGGATAGTATATATGAAATTTCAGAAAACGAAACAGATACTGAAATAGATAGTGAAATAGATGAATCAAATGACTGAAGAAGATATAAAAATAATAACAAAGGAAGAATATTTAAATGATGAAGGAACGGAATAAAAAATAATATTTGACAGTAATATATTTGACGAAATAAAAGGAAAAGAATTAGATCTAAGTGTAGAAAAATATTTAAAATACCAACAATAAAAAATACTTTTACCAGGAAAAAAGACGAATATTATGTAGTATGCCAAAAAGAACATGTAATAGACTGTAGATATGCAAAAGGCAAAGCTAGTATACCACTAGTAACAAAAAGAATAATTAATAAAGAGATAAATGATATAAAAAGTAAAGGAGATCCAATAAAATATGTACACCTTGGAGGTACAGAGATATTAATAAAAGCATGTTTTAGAGAAGGAATAGATACACCGATAGAATTATATCTAGCAGATGATAGAATTATAAAACCTATAGAAAAGAGCATAATAACTGCCGTAAAAGAAAATTTAATATACCAAAAATTTAAATTCATAATAAGTGCAAACTATTCAGTAGCGGTAACAGATAGGAATATAGATAAATCACTAGTATTATATTGGAAAATATCAGGAATAGAATTAACTCCAAGAAGTAAAATATTTACAGCAAGATGCAAAAATTTATATGTATTAACAACAAAACATAAAATAACAGGAAAAAATAAGATTAACAAGAGACGAATAGAAAGCCCATTTGAACAAATTATAAAAACAATAGATTATAATGATTATAGCTATAGAGACATAGATACAGAAGAAAATTTAGAAATAGTAAATGATAGAATAAGTACAACAAAAAGAATAGCTGATGAAAAACCAGAATCATCAAGCTCGTCAAAAAGAACAAGTTATGAAACAAATTCAATAAGTAATTTAAACCAATATTACATAACAGGAAAAATAAATGAAAAAGAATACTTAATACTCTTAAATATAGGACAAGAAGAAAATTATATAGCAAAATATCTAGTAAAGAATGAAGAAATAAAAATTGATAATGATATGTGCCCAGATCTACCAAGAAGTTTAATAAATAACAAAAATATAGCAGAAAAAGAAATAATAATAGGAGTTAGAAAAATAAAAATAGAATTTGAGGTAAAGGAAGAAATGCAAAAAGCAGATATAATATTAGGAATAAAATGGTTAGAACAAGTAAAACCATATAATATAGAACATACACAATTAACCTTAACATATAACAAAGAAAAATTATTCTTAAAAAGAGCCTTAACATAAAATGAAAATATATGTACTAATGAAGATAGTAGTAGAAGGATATTACAGTAGATATTATACGCCTATGATAGATACAGGAGCAGAAGCTAATTTATGTAGATAAAATTGCTTACCAGCAAGTAAATGGGATAAATTAAAAACACCAATAATAGTTAAAGGATTTAATAATGAAGGAAGCTTAATTACTTATAAAGTTAGGAATGTAAAAGTACAAATATGGGATAAGATATTAACAATAGAAGAAATTTATAATTATGAACCAACGTCAAAAGATATACTTTTAGGAATGCCATTTTTAGATAAATTATACCCACATATAATAACTAGAAACGACTGGTGGTTTACAACACCATATAAACAAAAAGTAAGAGCAAAAAGAGTTAATAATAAAATAAGAACTGATTGGATAAAAGGAAGTGAAAAAATTACACAAAAGTTAGAAAATATAAAAAATACTGAAGATACAATAGAACTAGTAGTATTTTCGATAAATAAAACAGAAATAACTATATTTTCAATAAATAAGATAGAAATAATTAAGAAAAAATTAGAACAATTATATAGTGAAGATCCATTAAAAGGATGGGAAAAACATAAAACTACTATAAAAATCGAATTAATAGATAAAAATAGTATAATAACCCAAAAACCATTAACCTATAATTTTGACGATTTAAAAGAATTTAAAATGCATATAGATGAATTATTAGAAAAACAATATATACAAAAAAGCAATAGTAAACATAATAGTCCAGCATTTATAGTAAATAAACATAGTGAACAACAAAGAGGAAAAAGTAGGATGGTTATTGATTATAGAAATTTAAATGCAAAAACTATAACATATAATTATCCAATACCAAATAAGATATTAAAAATAAGACAAATACAAGGATATAATTATTTTAGCAAATTCGATTGTAAATCAGGATTTTACCATCTAAAGTTAGAAGAAGAATCTAAAGAATTAACCACATTTACGGTACCACAAGGATTCTATGAATGGAACGTATTACCATTTGGATATAAAAACGCACCAGGTAGATATCAACATTTTATGGATAATTATTTTAAACTATTATCTAATTGTATAGTATGCATAGATGATATATTATTATATACAAAAACTAAAGAAGAACATTTAAAATTATTGGAACGGTTTACAGATATAATAGAAAAATCGGGAATAAGTCTAAGCGAAAAGAAAGCTGAAATTATGAAAAATCAGATAGAATTTTTAGGAATACAAATAGATAAAAGTGGAGTAAAAATGCAATAACATATAGTACAAAAAATAATAAATTCGAAAGAAGAATTAGATACAAAAAAGAAATTACAATCATTTTTAGGATTAGTAAACCAAGTCAGAGAATATATTCCAAAATTAGCAGAAACTTTAAAACCATTACAGAAAAAATTAAAAAAAGATATAGAATATAACTACAATGAAGAAGATAAAAAACAAGTTCAAAAAATAAAATCACTTTGTAAAGAATTACCAAAATTACAATTTCCAGATGAAAATAGAAAATTTATATATATAGTAGAAGCCGATGCTAGTGAATATAGTTATGGAGGAGTACTTAAATATCGATATGAAGCAGAAAAAATAGAACACCATTGTAGATACTACTCAGGTACGTTCAATGAGACAGAAATAAAATGGGAAATAAATAGGAAAGAATTATGTTCATTATATAAATGTTTGTTAGCGTTTGAACCATATATTGTATATAACAAATTTATTGTACGAACAGATAATACACAGGTACGCTGGTGGCTAACAAAGAAAATACAAAATTCAGTTACAACGAAAGAGATTCGGAGACTAGTTTTAAACATATTAAATTTCACATTTATAATTGAAGTCATTAGTACTAACAAAAATGTTATGCAGATTACATATCAAGACAAAGCTACACAGACTGAAAATATAGAAGAAGATACTCTAGAAAAAATACACAACACCCTAACTACGCTTTCATTGAAAGTGGACAGTATGGGTACTGGGATAGAAAAGCTAAAGACTAATGAAGATAAACTGAAGTCTATAGCTATAAATCAGCTAACTCAGCAGTGTGCAGAGCTATGTCGATCGGAAGACAATAAAATTCCAGAGCTAGAAGGAGACGTTGGGACACTCCATAAAACCCATAACATTTATCAATCTACTTCTGCAGGTACAAGCAAAGGAGTTAGTCGACCAAGATACCAAAACATGAACATGAATAAAATATTTGAAAAATCATTTACACCAAAAACACAAAAAGACCATTTATTCATACCCCCACAAATTAACACATACCGAGATAGCCTAAACCAAGACAAAAAAGTTTATAATTATACAGCCTAGAAATATATAGAAAACATCTATAGAGTACAAACTTTTCTAAACCATAACCCCAGAGCTACAAACATCAAAGAACCAAACACCAACTATATAACCCAAAAATTACAAGGATATAACAAGCTAATCGCACTACCGAAAACTAACCCAAGCCTAGTAAAAACTTGTTTTGACTACGGACTACTAAACACCATATACACCTAAGATGGAGAAGAATTAACAGCTATGGAAGAATTATACAAGATATTCACTACCTATAAGAGAATAACGAAAGGCAATCTATTTTATATAAAGTGTTATACTGCACCCGCGGAGATATTATATGACAAGATAAAACCAGTTATACAAGTTGTAAAGATAGGACTAACTAGAGACATGATCATACCAGATGATATTACGCAGCAACCGGAGATACCCAGAATTGAGATACCCGAGTTCTATGCAAATAAAAGACTTATTGGACTAGCTACGATTATACAAGAACTAGCAAATAATTATACTAACGGAAACCCAATATGGAGCTACTATTCGAGAGATCATCAAATGATTTACTCAAATTCAAAAGAGCTACGACCAACAGATATGGAGGATATCAGACAATGGATAATGACACTACTCAAATAAATTAATGAATACATCTTACAAAAAGAATAAATCATTAAAAAATATTGAAACAAAATCTAAGAAATATCCACGCACAAAAAAGAATAGATTCATTAGTTATATAAGAAATCTATTTTATAATCTAGTTATCCGCACCCCCCTAAATCTATTTTATAATCTAGTTATCCGCACCCCCTACAAATTTGAACTAAATGGTTCGGGTAATTTATTAAAATATAATTTTCTTATTTCCTTACTTTCTTCTATACTATATGCTCCTTTATAATAATATTCTTTAAATGCGCAAGTATATTCGTCTATATAACACATATTACATATTGTTAATTTTAACATTAAATTCCTATTTGTATCTTTTACTTCATCTTGTTCTTCTTCTATTGTTGTCATACTAGACTTGTCTTATTCACATGCCTTTTATTTCTTCGATCTCAATTTATGGTATTTTTAATTTGATATAAAAATTAAGAAAAAATATTTCTATTAATTAAAAGGTAATTTTTTTTTGAAGGAATGAACTAAAAAGAAAAGGATGCAACATAAATTGAATAGAGAGAGTACAAGATTACTTCATTCGTCTATTTACTTGTCCATTATACTAAAAGATTTTTTTTACTTGTTTATTTTGAAAATTCGAGGGATAGTTTACCATTTTATAGCTATTTAATTTTATTTTTAAGTACTATTTATTTTTCAATTTTTAATAGAAGGTATTAAAAAAAAAATAATGCATGACTTTTTGATATTACTAATCTATTATTTGATATACTTTTTCAATCTATGTACAGTTAATCTAACTATTAGTTATACATCTTATTTGATATTATCTTATGTATAATTAATTAATACATAGATCTACTGAAGTTATAAATATGTGCATCTTGATTAAAGATACAATTTCCCAAGAAGTTCACAAAGCTAAAAAAATGGGTAGCTTTACTAATCCTGACCTAACAATGAATAAAAGATAATGTTAACATGGCTAATTTAAAATGTACTAATTCCAACATTATTAATACGTCCTAATCAATATTATTCATATACATTCTATCAAGTGATATAATAAATTTATCATTTTATTATATGCCACTTAAGGAGAGTGTCAAGCAGTAAATAAAAATGAACCTAAGTGAGTAGAAAATTAACTTGTAGGAAGAAAATTTGCGCTTTTTTGCTTACCACGACACTTCATAATTTCCCCCCTATAAAACAAGTCCCAAACCACTACATTTTCCAAGGCGGTGAAGCAAAAAACGGATAACCAAAGTTGTGAGATGGCAGGAGTGAAGTTGCTTGGTGTATGGTATAGCCCTTATAGTCACAGAGCTGAGTGGGCACTCAAGCTTAAGGGTGTTGAATATGAGCTTGTAGAACAAGATCTACAAAACAAGAGCCCTCTGCTTCTTGAATCCAATCCAATTCACAAGAAAATCCCAGTGCTAATTCACAATGGGAAGCCTATTTGTGAGTCAATGATAATTGTTGAATACATTGATGAGACATTTGAAGGTCCTTCAATCTTGCCTAAAGACCCTTATGACCGAGCTAGAGCTCGTTTTTGGGCCAAGTTTTTTGACGATAAGGTATATTGTTTTCACAGCCATGTATTCCAATTATTTTTAAATATATATTAGTCATATTAGTACATTTACTTTAAATAATTTTTAATCTAATTGTTTTCTCCTCAGACGGATTTGGATAAAACTTCTTCACACGAGTTAGTTGTTGAGGTTAAACTAGATCCAAAGTTCATTTCTTCTCTTGGAATCGAAGCATGTTTCCTTCCAATTAATGTCACCAAATGTCCTATCTTGGGCATGAGATAAGGTGTTGAAAAGACCTGCATTGGTTTAAAAAAGATGGGTGGTGGGAAATCATTCCTTTTATGGCTCCCTTTTGGAATTGCGTGAGGCCCAAAATTAGTTTCTTTACATATATACTGGTGAAAAATATTGTAAACTTGCAGTACTTTTTGTTTTTGTGGTATTATATTGGACTGAGAATCTAAGAAGAGCTTAAATAAATGGATTCCAACTAGCGTATGATTGAATTTGTTGTCATTAGGGGCTGATCTAGGGAAGCTTGTTGTTAATTCAGGGATGGATCTAGCAGTGCACAAGGGTGTTCACCTAGACCCCCTCCATATAAAATTACATTGTCTATATGAGGTGATTTATAATTTTTTTTTATGTATGTATGTATAAATATTTTGAATCTCCAAAACTCAAGTTTAAAGATTGGGTCAGTGGTTTAAAGGTTCAAATCTCAAATACTATATTTTTATTTTTCGAATCCTCTTAGTTAAAACCCAGGATTCGCCAGTGGTTGTTATAGTAGAAGTGTATTCCTCTCGGCAGAAATGAGTAAAATTAACTTTTGAGTGTTTTACTTTGTAGGGCGACACATTGACGAAAAGTTTCTTTGTCCAAGGAGAGGAGCAAGAGAAAGCTAAAGAGCAAGCTTATGAGATGTTGAAAGTTCTTGATAATGAACTCAAGGACAAGAAGTACTTTGTGGGTGACAAATTTGGATTTGCTGATATTGCTGCAACTGGTGTGGCACTTTATCTGGGAGTTCTTGAAGAGGCAACTGGAATTGTTTTAGCAACTAGAGAAAAATTCCCAATTTTTTGTGCTTGGAGAGATGAATATTGCAGTGAAAACAAGGAATATTTACCTCCAAGAGATGGGCTGCTTGCTGCGTTTAAAGCTCTCTTTCAAGCTGCAGCTGCTGCAAAATAAATTTAGGACAAATTATGAGAGTTCAATTGAATCATGTTCGAACTATGTCTATTAGAAAAATAAATAACTAGAGCTTGAATTCTGTGCTTGAATAAAATTATTTGTCAAATAAAGAGAGCTTAGCCAGCTATCTCTTACTGTTTTGCTATTTTCCATATAGACCCTCGATTCAGAAGAGGTGTAATCAAGGTAGGATAGCAAGGAACATAATGATAGTAAAATAACAAGATAAACAAAATAATTGGAACAGAAAGAAAATCATATATAAAATTGACGAATAAGATACTATACAAATACAAGGTAAGACTACTAAATAAAGAAAAGATATGTTATCTATGTATTGACTTGATAACATGTACATAGAGAAGGATGTATGCCTTAGCCTCCAGAGCCAAATGAAGAATGATGCAAGTCATTTTTATTTACAAAAGATTACCGAGGCTAATATTAGGCAGGATGAGGACTATCCTAGAACTTTTAGTGGAATGGCAAGTGTTGGAGAGAAAGCTACACAAAAATGTTAGCACTTTACAAATTTTGATTTGTTCCAACATCATTAACCACAAAATGATTTTTCTTAGCCTTGATTCGGAAGTCGGGATAACCCTCCTTGTCCATTCTCAACATGATTTTTATTTTAGCAGGTAAAGAATATTCCTAAAAAATGATTGTCACGATTTGAGCCGAGGCCCTAGCCGCGACGGGCATCGTGAACCACGAAGGCCCGAGAGACCCCTTAGCACATCATCATGAGCATAACTTCAACTAAAACAAAGTGCGGAAGATATAATAATATTTAATGAAAACTTATAATCCAAAATATGTCAACGAAATTATGATGATACAATACTCAAATTCTGTCTACAAAGCCTCTAATGAAAACTAACTATCTATGCCGGGACAAATAATACGAATCGACCCACGAGGACTCAAATCGAAGACGCGGAAAGTAAAAATAGATAGATAAGAAAATGAGGATAGAAACATAGACACAAAATTGATATCGAAAGGGCAATCGAAGGATATATCAAATCCTAAAACCTCCTTTAATGACTATCAATAGGCACCTAACTCTTACGGTGACCGCAAAGGGGATTAAATCACCCTTACAACCAACGTTTCTAAACAAGGTTCAACAAATATTTTTCCAAGCACTCAAACACTCCCATGGAGTCTCATGAATACATCATGTAAAATTTATCATCTCAAAATTAAGGAAATAAGCCTAGCTATCAAGCATTTATAGTTTGGCTACATATTACATAATTAGGGCCCAAAAGTAAACCAAATGTAAGAAAAGGCCCACTAGGGGCTGTTTTAACCCGCTCTTGAAATGCTAGGGCGGATCAAAAGCGGATCCAAACCGTCTTGGGCTCATGACCCTTTCAAGGGGCTTTCGAGCCCTGTTTTGCCCTCCTTCGGCCTCGCCAAAGTCCTTTGATGTTCCTTAATGGTAATCTTCCTCCATGTGGCATCTTTTAAAAGAACTAAGGAGTTATCAAGCACCTCAAGCATCATATGTATCTCATCCAAAGGTCCGGGGGTAATTTGACTTGTATCATCCTCCCCTTCTTGAAAATGACTCGACCTCGAATCCAAATCTTGCAAAACAAAGGAAGGACAAACAAATACAACTTCCTCATGACATGAGGGTTAGGGTTAGCACAAATAATCATAGCATCATGCCAAGGTTTCATACACTTAAGATATAACGAAGGATCCCTTGTTTTGAACATTAGAAATTTATCGAAGAATGTACAAAGGGGTTGGCTATGGGTTTCATCAAGAGATAAGGAAATCACAAAGGCCATAATGGCATCAAATAGTTCAAAGGGTAAAACTACCTTCACCTTGGAGCCATAAGACATAGTTGTTTCTTTACCTCTTCAAGAGACCACATCAAGAGTGGTGCCTCAATTGGTTTTAAAGTCCACAACACCCATATTGCATTATTATTCAAACAAGTAGACCAACCAATAAGTTTCCTACCTCTACATACAAAAAATCCAAGAATAGCATGGATATCATCATAAGAAAAGAGATAGTATATGAAGGGATCAATTAAAAAAGTATCATCCAAGGCGCTATTATCTATAAGAAGGCAATTTGGCTCAAAAGACATCACACATAATGAACAAAAGGATGAAATCAAAGCATTTAAGTACATATGACTCTTTCATTTCAAATAACTTCCCAAAGAAGAGAAATTCATTGATGGGGTCATGCCCTTAATAGTTTGTTTATCTCTATTAATAAAGGTAAGTATACTCCCAAGAGCCCAACAAGATACTTTAAATTGTCCAACCCTATGAAGGTGACAAGAAGTCCTTAGCATCCATGGGCTCCTCAATAAACAAATAATCAACTTGGCATCCATAAGTTTAAATTCACACAATTTAAGCAAAAGTGTGTCAAGCAAGTATGCAAGTTTATAAGCAACACCCAGAGAAAACAATGACACAATTGCCCTCGAGTTCTCAAGAATAATACCACCTTGGAGAAGGTGGTTATCAATTTTACTCAAGTATTGAAGAAGGGTATTACATAAATTAAATTTTTCCAAAGTTGTTTCAAGAGAAGACTCTCTTCTTGACTTACAAATAGTGGAACCTTGGTCAAGAATGGAAACACATAATGGTGAACTCTCTTGGATCTTTTCACTACTCCTCTTCTTTAAAAACCCTTCATCTTGGTTGGAGTTCTTTCCCCTGCACAATATTGATTCCTCAAGTGGATTGTGAATCCCCAAGAAAAACTTTTCATCATAGGGACGGATACCAACACCTTCATTCAAACTTTGCTTGTCATGTGGACCAAGCAATAAGTTGGGTGTTCCATGATCACCATATCCAAATTTAGCACTGGAGTCAAATAGAAAGAGTGGCCATAGACATAGGTCTAGACAACACTCTTTTCCCCCACTAGCTTCACCCAAACTAAAAGAGCATAAATATCATCAAAATCAAAGGGAGAGTAAAGAAAGGTATTACTCAATTCAACTTCAACTAAGGTGCCCTCATATATGTAATCACTATTAGATTCAAAATCATCACCATGAGTATTCTCAACAATAAGGTCACACAAAGTAGAGGAGAAAATAATTTTTACGCAATTGATACTTTCTCTTTCAATAGAGGAATCCTCAAGTGGACACATACCACCACCAATATCAAAGGGATTATTACTTAGGCCTTCACAAGAAGTAAGAAATTCATCCTTATACATATCAAACAAGGGTGAGGTGTCATATGAAGGATCATATCCACAATCATTTTCTAAGGAACAATCACTTATTGGGTTTCTTAAAGATTCAAGAAAATTAAATTTATCATCACCTAATTGATTATTCCTTTCTAAGACTTTAGATTCCTTTCCCTTAAGAGTACTCTCATATTCCAAGAAGAGATTTTCATCTTTAGAAGGAATATTTTCACTCCATAGTGGGTTTTCATATGGATTATAGACCTCAAGATGAGCTATATCTACAATGCTATCCACACCACTAGGTACCATCTTCAAACAAGATATTGTTCTTAAAGAGAGAAGGATCTATCCATGGAGAGGATGTAGAACATGCAAGTCCATTCTCTAAAAGACCATTATCAAGTGTCAAAGATTTTTCAAGCATATGACCATCCCTATGAGCCAAGCAAGCATTAGGATCTTCACTAAAAGACAAGCTCAAAGGGTTACTCCTATTTTTTTGATCAACATTCTCAATTTCATCACTCACTTGAATATTTCTAATCACATTACACACATACTCAAGTAATGGACTAGTTTTACACACAAGTTGATCAACATAATTTCCACAAGATAATGTACTATCATCCGACACAATGGCTTCAACATTAGGTGGACACAAATTAATCTTGCAAGAAGAGTCAATTTAGTCATCAATAGGATCAAATAGTGTATCTATACCCACAATATGCACGTTATCATCAAGAGGTAAAGAATCATTAGACTTATATGTAGGTAAGCTACTTATCAAACTCAATATGCTACTAGCCACACAATCATTATTTTTATGCGTAAGAGTGTAAGAGTTAGCTATTTTACCTTGAAGTTCTTGAACAAATTCTTCTTTACCTTGGTGTAAAGGTCCTCCATAAGTTTTAGATTTAATTAAGATTTACCTCGTCAAGTCTTCAAAGGTAATCTTCTCTTTTAGCACTTGTTCTCTTCCACTTGCCATGTTGGTACCTACACACATTTCCTTGTTAAAAGAAGGACAAATAATGTTAGCTCCAGTTGGTGATACCACCGCATCGCGGTGGGCTTCCAGGTCATAAATAAGGTGGAAACGCGATTTCACCATGTCGCTCCACTATGTAAATTCCCAGATGTCAATTTTCAGTGACACGGCATGATAGCGCCGTGTCGCACCAGGTGCCAATTTCAAAAAATTTCAACGAAAATTAAAAGTTTTGCCTAAGGTTAAAACAGTCTTTTCCCATCAATTTAATCCACCCAAATACGGGATTTAATTCCTAAAAATATTTAACTATTCATTATTCAATTTATCCCCAAATTAAAAATTCTCTTTTCAAGAGCAAGAAACCCTAGCTCTCCAATTCAAGGCCAATCCTCAAGAATTCACCAAGAACTTTAAGAAATTTATTTATTAAGGTATGTTAAATTTTCATTCATGGGTTCATTTCACCCATGAATTCCAAGTACCCACTTTAATTACAAAATTTATCATCTTTTCAAGATCTATGATTTTAAATTGTGATTTCACCCATGAATTTCCATGAACTATGATTTTGGACCATGTTTCAATGAAATTATTGTTGTTATTAAATTCTTTATGTTTTAATGTTATCATTCATTGATTTTAATCATTATTTAGTACTATTCATGTTGAATTTATGCTATTACTATAAGTTCCATGATATTCCCATGTTTGAATGAACTATGAACTATAAGTGTTTGCTAAAATGCCTACAAGAGTGGTTAATTTAATAAAAGCCTTTATGCTATGTCCTTCAAGCTTTAGTGTCTTTTTGCTATTGTTGCTTTTGAGTCCTGAGGGTATTGAATATCCAAAAACCATAGCTGTTTATCTAGTCTAGTCTCAGTACATTACAAAATAGTCTTCTAAACATACTATGAGTATTATCAGAATAGTCAAACAATAGTCAGTTAAACTCAGAATAGTCTAGTATTTTAGTGTCATTCAGTTGGGAGTAGGAATTAGCACCGAGCGAGTGTAGGGATGGTGGATTCTCCATCAGATAGGCAGAGTCATTAGTTGCAGTCCTTATACTCCAGAACTCCGTGGCTAGCGTAAGATATAAGAATTCACCTGTCAGATTAGGCTTGACTATCTTACAGGGGTTACTCATCACTTAAGGCTTGGCACCCTTAGTCATTTGGACATTAGATCAGTTTAGTGGATCTACACAACCAATGTTACTACCCGTGGCACGATATTAATACTATTCCAACTGGGGTTACAGGTTGGACTCTGATTAGCTCAGATTAGAAAATATCAGTTAGATAATACCTCCTATAGTCTCAGTTTTAGTCCCAGTTACAGTTCCAGTTAGTTATTTAGTTTAGTGTTGTTTGAACAAAGCATACATATACCAGTTATTTTAGTATTTCAGTTTATAAATTTTACTCAGTCCATGTTATAAGCTTGGTCATGCATATAGTACCTACATCTTTTCATGTATTTATAGTATTCATAGACTCTCATACATATGCAGTATTTATATGCTTTACATATCTCCAGTATCTATAGATTTTATGTCCTATACTCAGTACTCCATGCTTTACTTGTATAATTAGATAGTTTATTACTCCTATTCATGAAACCTTGCATATCAGCCTATCTCATTTAGCATACCAGTATATTCAAAGTACTAATCCCAAACCTTTCTTTTGCACTATGATGTATCATATCATAGGTGCTGACGTTCAGTTCCTGAACAACACTTAGTCCCTTAGATTATCAGTAGTACAGTAGTAGTGGCGAGTCCTCATCATCTGAGGACAGATTATATTACTTCATGTCTTTATCTCAGTAGTTAGTAAAGTTAGTTGGAGGATTGTCCCATCAACTCTTAGTCAGTCAGTCTTAAAGACTTTTAAGACATTTGAGTCAGTTACTCAGTATTAAGATTTCCAGTTGACATGTCAGTTTCTCAGTATTTTTCTTAAATGTGGATAGTTATTTTCTATAGATTTATATTCCAGTATTGAATTCAGTTATTAAAACCTTATGGCAATGTCGGTATTTTTCTGCATTTATGATGTTATTATTTAGTGCTCAGAGTAGGTACCAGCTTATGGGTTAGCTTGTGGTCTCTCGGGATCGTAAGCACCGTGTGACGATTAGGGGGTAGTTTCGGGTCATTACAAACTTGGTATAAAGGCGTAAGGTTTTAAAGTGTCCTAGAAAGTCTGAAAGCCGCGTCAAGTAGAGTCTTGTGCATGGGTGTATAATGCACCACACTTATGGATAAGAGGCTACAAGGTGTTTAGGAAAAAGTTTCCATTCTATCAATATTCATCTCATGCGAGAGGGCATGATCTCAAGTTAAACAGATTCTTTCCATTGGAGTTGAGAGAGGCCAAGGTGTTAGAGTTTATTAACTTGAGGTAGGGAAACATGAGCGTGAGGGAGTATTCCCTCAAGTTTAATCAGTTAGCTAAATATGCTCCTCATGTGGTAGATGATAACAGGTCTAAGATAAGTAATTTTTTGTCTGGCGTATCTGATAGTATGGTCAAGCAGTGTAGGACCACAATGCTGATTAGTGAGATGGACTTATCCAGGCTAATGGTCTATGCTTAATAGATAGAGGAGCAGGATATTAAGGAGAAGGAGAGAGGAAACAAGAGGGCTAGGACGGGTATTTTGTGGAGAAATTTTTACTTTTGAAAGAGAAGTTGCCACTTAATTTTGAAAAGGAATTAAGAAACCTTTGTAGAGTTACTTAAAATGATTCAAAATAGGAAAATCATTTTAAGTTAGAGATTCTAGATAAGTGATTCTTATTAACGTTTTAGGAGGTGTTAGGCACCTAAAATGTCCGCTAACTTGCGGTTATCCAGACTGTTTAAAAATAGTCTTTTGATTAACTTGTAAAATATTTATTTGTTGAAAAGTGATCGATTAGGGAAAAGTTTTTTGCAAAATCAGTTTTCTAGAGACTTAGTTAGGGATTTTAACTAGGTTCGTGAGAAAACACATACAATGAATTAGCAAAACTAAAAGGGAAAGGGTAGCAGTAAAAGGGCTTAAGCCATTAGGCCCAAATCGACAACCCTGTCCTAATCTAGATATTAGGCTTTCAGCCCGTCTTCAACCTGTCCTAATTCTATATTCGCGAGCCTTTGGAACGAGCCTCGCTCCACCTGTATTAAGTACAACTTTGGTTTCGATGCCCAAATGAATAAAGTGATGAAACAAGACGAAAAATAAATGAATACATGAGATGATGATAAATGGATAAATAAGTAAAAGAATGAGACATCTAAGTCTTCCAGTTGCTTCAGATGTGGGGCCTCAACCCATTTTTATCCTCTAGACTCCTCGTATCCATGTAAATGAGGTTGACATCCAAAGTCTTCTAAATGGCAAGCCTCAATGGCCCGTTGCGCAATGCAAGGGAAAAGAGCCCAATGGGACTCCGAAAAGAGTTCATAACAAAAAAAATGAATGAGTTAATGCCCATTAAAGACATAACATACTTCAAAATAAAAAAACGAACGTCAAGGACTAATGTCTTAAAATAACGATGCCCACATTTATGCTCATAATAAGGAGAATCAATTGATACGATGAAAAGCATTGACGAACACATATAGAAATTCGAACAAAATAAGACAATTGGAATGAGGATATCCTCTCCAAAATTGACGCATAATTTAGTAAAACATATTGCGCATGGATTGGGCATACCCAAATGATCTATTCAGAGGTAAAGGTACATTTTTAGACATAGAAAGCAGTGAATAACACAAACAAAAAGGTCACAGAAAGATACAAAAGAAAAGAGCTCCCTGTAAAATTTTTTTAAGGGAGGGTTGATACCATGGTTCAAATATATAGTTTCTAGTATCGATGATTCTTACTGCATCAAACCAAATTTTAACACTCCTAACCCGTGAAAGGATGACTATCCCAGATTTCAACCGAAAGGCATCTAACAGGGGATGGATTCAAACAGAAAAATGAGAAGCTAAACGTGGATGATACAAGAAACAATACATCGATCTTGGGTTCTAGAAATGATCTTTTTAAAGGCATTTCTTAGCAAAGTCAGGTTATCAGTAACACACTTGAAGGAAAGAAAAAACAAACAAAAAGTTTTCGGGAAACCTTAATTCAAATGAGTTATCCTCATGTCATAGTGACAATAAAATAAAATTACGGGATTTTCCAAATAGGCATATTCAGACCTCCTTCAATTTATCATGAACGACATCAAAACCATTTTTTAATAGAAGAAAAACCAAAATGGATAAAAATCCAAAGGAGGAACAGAAAATAAATTTCAAACTTTGGTACCCAAAATAGGCGCAACTGTCCATTTAAAGCAAAAGAGAGCAGGGGTATTGGTCTTATTTCCATCCTCTTTCCAAAAGCCTCACCCCAAATGGACCTCAAGAGATAATCCTACCAGGCTGTTACGACATTGTCTAGCGACGACATCAAAAAACTTAACATCAAAGTACTACTACTATTAAGACCCCGTCGGACTAGTAATCATTAAACAGAAAACAAAACATAGACCTTAATCATAAAAAAACAAAGACCCAATAATAATAGCAACCATGAGACGATGATCCAAACTTCCACTAGTGCCCAAGAACAGGTCCTAAATTGGAAATTACTTGATACCAACTATAAAATCCAAATAGTGAAAACTAAAACAACGTATGGACATATTATAATAAGAAACAACCCTATCTTAACGAAAGTAAACATCCTTCTTCACTAGAAGAATCCTATGGCTTTTCAAGCCTCTACAACAACTAAACCAGCACACAACATCATTAATATTCTCTCTGCGGAAGGTTGAGATGAAGCAAACATATTTTAAAGATAAATAAAATAAATTGTACCTTTTTCGAAGCAGCAAACGGGACAACGATGCTATCAGTAAAATCATCAAGAATCAGTGTTACCAGCCGGAGAGCTTCTAGCTAATCAACCAGCTTTCAAAAAGAGAGAAGAAAAGAAAATTTTTACTTAAGGAAGTGATTTCTCAAAAAGGCCTTCTTTTGCCTTACTCCTTTCCTCTCTAAAGTAGTGAGAAAAGAAAAGGAAAATCCACCCAAAGTATTGACCAAAAATTCTTTCTTCCTCAGAATTTCTACCTTTGGAAAGGAAAGAAAAACCTAAAAGAAACTTAAGCCCTGAACTCAAAATTTCTTTCCTCCCTCTTAGAACTTTAGAGTCAAGAGATGAAAACAGAAGAAAAAGGAAAAAAATTCAAAAGACAAAAAAAACAAAAAACCCCCTTCGAGACTTCTGCCCACTCCCTTTTATAGAGAACCACTAGGATTTTCTAGGACCCCAAATGAGGACAAGGATTCTTCCCTAGAGATTAAAAAAATAGATGGACCAATTAAAAATAGGGCAAAACAAATTATCACCCTAAACTAATGGGAAATTCCCACCAACGTACGAATTCGTACATGGTACCTGAGATTCGCGGAGCTAGCTGTTAAGGGGGAGACATCTGGACTTTTCCTACAAGATTCAAAACTAATTTTGTGCTAAATATCGTGCTAAACACATGAGGATATACGAATTTGAGGGAAGAGGGAGACGTTTGGACAAGAACCATCTTGTTTGAGTTTTCTTGGTTGATTTTGACTGAGTTTGGATCGGGTATTGTTCGTATGCAGTATTGAGGTTGTTGATAATGGGTTATGGTCAGGTTGGCATCAGGAGGCTGGGTTCACCAGATTTTTGATTGGGGGTTATCGGATTTGGGTAGTTGAACGGTTGAGGGTTGTCTATTCTCGCCTCAGATCTTTATGAAGAAGAAAAGATAAAAAGGGTTTGTGGATGTGGGCCAAACCAAGTTGGGTCTTGAATTGTTGGGCTGACGTTGATGGGAATAAATGGGTCAGTTATTGGCCCAATGGGAAGGGGGTTGAAATTGCTTTGTTGTTGGGCTGGTGTTTGGCAAAATTGGGTTTAAAATTGGGATACATAGTTTAGAAAAATAGTTTCAATTAATATTTAATCCATTCTAATTAAAATTTGATCAAATTAAAGGCTAATTGGCCAAATATATTGTGATTGTGGCCAATTTAATTTCAATTTATGATCTAATTTAATAGATTCGTTAAATTGAATTGAAATTAAATACGCATTAATACTTCTTTTAATCCCGAGTCTTGATTTAATAAAACCAAACAAGTATTTCTCCAAATAAAGTACGTGTGAGAATAAATTATATTTAAATTAAGATTTAATTATTTAAAATTATTTTTCAAATAATCCTAAATTTAAAAATCCAATTTTGATGAAAATGTTCATTTAAATGACATCATTTATACAATGCAAATACGAAAATAAATAATTACCACTTGAATGACAAAATTAGCCCAACTACCTATTTTAAAATGCATTTATTGGAAAAAATAATTGTTATAGTTTTATTTGAAAATCGAAGAAACTCGAGATTAAACATAGTTGTGGAGGGAAAAAATTAGGTGTCAACAACTTCCCCCTCCCTTTGGGTAGGGTGGATGTAAGTAACCCTGGGCAAAGGGAGGTTGAAGTTCCTAATTTTTGTCCGACCATAAATTCATTTCTAAAAGAGGTTGGTTTTCCGGATGAGTTTCAGGAATTATGGCCGAACCTCGGTATCAGGTTTCCTACATATCTCAGGCTTCATGAGAATTCAGGCCACTTGTAGTTCATAAAGTTTGATTTTGAGCACAATCTTCAAGAAAATTCACCAACTATCATGATTTTAGAGTGTTTTGGTTAAACCGAGAAGCTGAGGAATATAGGGATTTGGGGGGGGAATTAGAATGCAGTCCCCGAGACTCAGGGAATCAGACTGCTTGTAGTTCGACTCAATCGGTAGAAAAGATAGTCTTTTATTTTAGACGATCTTTAACTTGGGATGAGTGACAAGTTAATCGAGTTACAGAAAAGAGTCTTGTAACCTCTTAACCATGAACGTGGAGCTCTTGACATCCATAGGTAAGAACTTACGTAAGCATAATTTCCAAAACTCTATGTGTGTTGCCACCCAAATTTGAAAGAAAAAGAAAGTTCCTCTTAGTATGAGTTAACAAACATTCCAGAGGTAAAGGTGAGACCAAAATATTCAAAAAATACCCACATGCCTTCTAATAGAGGCATGGTTAAATGGTGGTAGTGATCATCATTTAGCTCGCATCTAGTGATTTTGACATCCCTCTCCTGACTATGTCCCGTTTTGCTGCTGAGAAAGAGTTCCATGTTGTGTTGCGTCGTTTTTGGATTCTTCTGCACCTGTGGTTTTGATTTGAGATTTTTATCCTCTCGGATGCTCTTGAAAATGCTTCATAAAAAAAGTGTTAGTGTTAAACATAATTTACGAAAGAGGTAAGTAATCTTTTACCATATCTCCACGTGACTTGTGGCCTGAAAAGCAAAGTCATCCTTTATTGTACTTGTTTGATGGGAAATAACTCGCAATAACAGACACAACAACCTCCTTAGTTGTTGTATAATTAGCTCATGTATCGAGCGAATATGTTCTCAAAGTAGGGTGGCCCTTTTGGTTACCTATATCACTTATTGTATGTGGCATGATAACCTCTCCAGTTGTAGCTGATGATCAATTTATAAATTTTCCTTAAATTTTCAATCTTCAGATAATCTTATGCATTATTTGATGTTGGATATGAGGTGACTTACAGATATCCTTTGAATTTCTAGCTTTTAAGTAATCCTGCACATCATCCGACTTTAGATAAGAGATGACTTACAGATATCCCTCTAATCGCTAGCTTTTACGTGTTCCTGTACATCATCCGACCTTAGATACAATATGTCTTATAGATAATCCCTCAAATTGATCGTCTTTGGGTAATCCTGCTCATAATAGATCTTGGATATGACGCAACTTATAGAGAACCCTTGGACGTATCAATTTGACAATCTTGAATATCCTCCGATAAGGATTTAGTTGCAACTTACGGATAATCTTTGAACTATCAAATTTTGGGCGATCTTGCACATTGTCCGGTTAGGATGTTATTGTGGCTTACGGATGACCCACAGGCTATCAACTCATAGGTGATCTTGCACACTATCCTATTACAAATAATATGACTTATAGATGACCTACAAATTGTTAATTGCTAGGAAATCTTATATCTCATTCATCCTTAGATAGCGATCTGAAGGCGTCCCTCCAAATCATGTGCTCTTAATGTATTCAGATGCTGATTCATGAAAAAATAATGATATCCTCAACGCCAACGTTGTGTCTTGCATGTCAATAGATATATTGAATGCTGATGATATCCTCGATGCCAGCGTTGTGTCTAGCATGTCGATAGATATATTAAATTTTGATGATATCCTCGACGCCAGCATTGTGTCTAGTGTGTCAACAGATATTGAATACTGATGATATCTTCGACGCCAGCATTGTGTCTAGTGTGTTGACAGATATATTGGATGTTGATGATATCCTCTACGCCAATGTTATGTCTAGCATGTCGATAGATATATTAGATGCTGATGATATCCTCGACGCTAGCGTTGTGTCTAGTGTGTCAACAGATATTGAATACTGATGATATCCTCGACGCTAGCGTTGTGTCTAGTGCATCAACAGATATGTAGTAGCCTTTACGTCAATGATATGTGATGTCCTTTGCGGCAATGATATGCAATGGTTATTGTGGCAGTGATAAAGTGATTTTACCTGGCTTCATTTGTCAGTGTCCTTCTTTCTACATGTACCTGTACTCAAGGTAGACGATTAGTTGACACAAAGTTTCTTGTACTAGCTATTATTTTTAGGAAACTTCTAAATACGATACGTGTAAAGAAGACAAAGTGCTTTTGTTTGTCGCCTAAGATCTCAAGAAATGAGATGGACAAATCAAAAGGTCCTCAATAAATAGGCATTAAACCTATTTTTTGGGATGCCTTAAAATACCATTCTTGGGCATTAATGATTTGTTGTGGCTCCCAATTTTCTCGGGGATTTTTGAAAGAAACTCTGATTTTACGTATTGATCCCTGCATCCACAGAAAAATGATTAGTTGAATGAAATTACTCCATGTTGACCTTCTTCTATCCTTGATTTTCTCCTTGCCATCTCTTGGGCATTCCACCATATTGAGACTTCCTCCAAGATACTCTATCCCAAATGATGTCTAGGCAAGTACTAAGTAAGTGAGTCGTAAGATTTTTGAAAATAGTCTTAAATTTTTGAAAATAATTTTGAAAAATTCTATAAAATTTTAGAAAATTTCTGCCAGTCATGTCATGTACTAGCTCAATGAACGTCTTCCTCGTGGTTCTGACTATATCCGATGGATGGTTTCCAAAACTCATGATTATTGTTGGAGGGTTTCTTTAAGTAGTTCTATCATAGCCAAAAGTTGAGTCTACCCAGACTTTGTTACAGTTGGTGGTTTCCAAAGCTTTAACCTCTGGTGCTGGGGAATTTGGAATATGTTTTAGCATTTGGTGGAAATTTTGAGGTCTTCCTCAAAATTTCTGCCCCAGTTTAAACTTGTTTGAGATAATGTCAATCTAAGTGGATCTGAAGTCTTTGCTAATATTTATTCTCTTTGTTAGATGTCGATCTTCTCTTGTGAATTTTCGAGATTCCTTCTCAAAAATTCTGCCCCAGTTTCTATTTTCTAAGGTTATATGACTGAGCCGTTGGGGCGCCTACGTATCCCGTTGAAGTAGGAATCAGGTCAAATGTAGTTCAGGCATAATGAGAAATGATAAATTATCCTAAGGGGTTGACCAAAGCAGACATAGGCCGCCTACGTATCCTTTTCTTAGGAATTCAGGTCAAACGTAGTTCGTACATAAAGAGAAATGATTCTAGGCAGTTACATACTAGAAAACAACATTATTACAAAGGTGATTACAAACAAACAAAGAAAACATGAAAACTAGAACGTCATTCAAACATAATATCTCTTTACCGCATCAGAATTGATTGGTTTGGTCCACTCTGTGCCATCCATCTTAGAAAAAATTAGAGCTCCTCCAGATAGCACCTTGCGAACTATGTATGGCCTTCGCCAGTTTGGAGTGAACTTGACCTTGTACTCCTCTTAATGAGGGAATATTTGTTTGAGAACCAAGTGCCCCACTTCAAATGCTCGAGTTCTTACTTTCTTGTTAAAGGCATGAACTATCCTGTGTTGATTCAGCTGACCATGGCATACAACGACCATTCTCTTTTCATAAATTAACATGAATTGTTCATAGCGAGCACGGACCCATTCTTCATTACTCAGTCCAGCTTCCTGAATAATCCTTAGGGAAGGTATTTCGACCTCAGTGGGTATCACAACTTCATTCCTGTAAACTAGTAAATGGGGAGTTGCTCCTATAGAGGTTTGAACTGTTGTTCGATACCCTAGCAAGGCGTAAGGTAACATCTCATGCCATGATCTATCATTTTCGACCATCTTTCTTAAGAACTTCTTGATATTCTTGTTAGCAGTTTCTATGGCTTTATTCACTTGGGGATGGTACGTTGTTGAGTTGCAATGCACAATCTTGAACTAATCACAAATTTCTTTCATCAAGTGACTGTTCAGGTTTGCCCCATTATCAGTAATAATCAATTCCGGCACTCCGAATCTGCAAATCAAGTTATTCCTGATGAAATCTGCAACAACTTTCTTAGTGACAGCTTTGTACGAAGCAGCTTCGACCCACTTAGTGAAACAATCAATCGCAACCAAAATAAATCTATGCCCATTCAATGCTAGTGGCTCTATTGGTCCGATGACATCCATACCCCAAGCTACGAAAGGCCAAGGAGAATTCATTGCGTGAAGCTCGTGTGGAGGCATTCAAATCAGATCTCCATGTATTTGATATTTTGGACATCTTTGCACAAACTTACTACAATTATTATCCATAGTCATCCAGAAGTAACCGGTTCTCAGGATCTTTCTGGCAAGGACAAACCCATTTATGTGGGGCCCATCAAATCCAGCGTGTACCTCGTTTATCAACTTTTTTGCTTCCACCGTATCGACGTATCTTAGGATTCCCAAACCAGGAGTCCTCCTAAAAAGAATTTCTCCACTTGGAAAGTAATTCTTTGCCAAACGCCAGATTGTCTTCTTTTTGTTGTTACTAGCCTCTTCAGGATATATTCCAGATTCCAAATACCTCTTAATGTCATAGTACAAAGGCCTTCCATCAGGCTCCTCTTCCACGTGTATGCAATATGCGGGTTGCTCCTTCAGGATTATTTCCAAAGGATTGATGTAACTCTAATTCGGGTGTTAAATCATGGAAGATATCGTGGTTTTGTATTTGTGGGATATGTATAAAATCAACATCCTCGAATCTTCCACATAATTCTTGCACCATCTCCACATAAGGAGTAATCTTGGAGTTTTTTACCGCCCATTCTCCCTGTACCTGGTGAATCAGCAAATCTGAATCTCCGATGGATAGCAATTCATGAACACCCATATCAAGTGCCAATTTGAGCCTCAGGATGCAAGCTTCACGTTCAGCCATGTTGTTGGTGCATGGAAAATGTAACTTAGCAGTTACCGAATAATGCTGGCCTATTTTTGACACCAAAACTGCTCCAATTCCTGAACCTTTGAAGTTGACCGCCCTATTAAAAAATAACCTCCATCCGGGGTAGATTTCCATGATATCTTATCCTACGAACAAAACTTCCTTGTCTAGAAAGTATGTCTGAAGTGGCTCGTATTCCTCATCAACTGGGTTTTTAGCCAAATGATCTGCTAAGGCTTGCCCCTTGATTGCTTTTTGGGTTAACATTTGCCACTTGGCTATCTTTCCCGTAGGCATGGCCTTCTAGAATATATACTTCAATGGATCTATTATCGAGATAAGGTAAGTTGTGTAGGACGACAGATAATGCCTCAACTTTTGTGCCGTCCAAGTTAAAGCACAACATGTCCTTTCTATTAGAGTGTAACAGGCTTCATATGGTGTGAACTTTTAACTCAAGTAGTAAATGGCTTTCTCTTTCCTGCCGGTCTCATCATGTTGCCCGAGGATACATCTGAAAGCATTTTCTAAGACTGACAATTAAAGCAATAATAGAATTCCTTCTCTCAGTGGAACCAAAATAGGTGGTGCAGACAAGTATTCCTTTATGCGATCAAAAGCTCTCTGAAATTCTTCTGTCCACTCATTCAGTGCATTTTTCTTCAACATCTTGAGAATTGGCTCGCATATGACTGTTGATTGAGTGATGAATCTGCTAATGTAATTCACACGTCCCAGGAGACTCATAACTTCTTTCTTGGTCCTCGGCGGTGGCAAGTCTTGAATTATCTTGATTTTGGATGGGTCTAGCTCGATCTCCTTTCTGCTGACTATGAACCCCAACAACTTTCCTGATGGCACACCAAAAGCACACTTAGCAAGATTTAACTTCAAACTGTACCTTCTTAATCTGTTGAAGAATTTTTCCAGATGAGTTAGATGATCTGAACTCTGGCGGGATTTGATAATTACATCATCCATGTACACCTCAATCTCCTTATGGATCATATCATGAAAAATTGTCGTCATGACCCTCATCTATGTCGCACATGTAATGATAAACACCCTAGGGCATAATAAAAGCCATTTTTATGCATCTTTCTCATCCATCAGTATCTAATGATAGCCGGCGAAACAATTGACGAATGACTGGATTTCATGTTTTGCACAGTTATCGATGAGAATGTGGATGTTGGGCAATGGAAAATTATCTTTAGGACTGGCTCTGTTCAAGTCTCTTTAGTCAACACAAATTCAAATCTTGCCGTCCTTCTTTGGCACAGGGACGATATTGGCCAACCATGTTGGATATTTTGTGACGTTGATAACCTTAGACTGGATTTGTTTTGTCACTTCTTCCTTGATCTTTAGACTTAAATCTGGCTTGAATTTTCTCATTTTTTGCTTGACTGGATCAAACTCAGAATTTATCAGAAATTTATGTGACACAATGCTGGTGCTCAACCCTAGCATATCATCATAGGACCAAGCAAACGCGTCAATATACTCCCGAAATAGGTGGATGAGCTCTTCCCTTTATGGTACCACGAGGTGGACACTGATACTGGTCTCTTTGATTTCATCGTGATCTCCCAAGTTGACTGTTTCAGTTTCTTACAGATTGGGTTTTTTGCGATTCTCAAATTCCTCCATATCTTTAACTAACCATTCCTCATCATCGTCCTTCCAACCATCACCGTCCCCTTCATTTTGTTCATCCAGGCTTTGACATGACACAATATTGGCAGGTTTTAAGCTACTGTTACTGTAATGGACAAACAAACTAAGTTAGATAATAAGAAAATAACAAAATATATGACTAGGAGCATTTTAGAACTAATATAGTTTTCCAAATAAATGAAGGCCTTTTCATTGAAATTTGAGAAATAATTACAAAACCATGGCTTGTGACTTGCACAAATACAAGCCCCCGCCTTTTTTGAAAGCAGTAAGATACGAAAATAAAGTTTTGAGATATAAAAGGTGGATTGCAGGGCATCCTCTGGATTATCACCGATTTCAAAACTATTAGTAATTGCTCTTTCATCTACCACGACGAGCGACGGGTTATGAGTGGAGTGGAGGTCCAATTTTGCAAAGCCTCTCCTGGCGCAATCTGCTTCATCCCGCTGGACTCTGGGAGATCTTCTGGTACAGCATTGCATCCTTCAAACAAATATCCTATCCCATCCCCAAGACCATCATCCTCTGACATCTCTCGTATGGGAAATGACTAGAACAGGAGTGGCAAAGGCCTAAACAGACTCTTTTTTGGCTCATTCTCAACCCTATATTTTTTAGTAGGCTAATACCCTAACCCATGCTTAGAGCTTCTCTTTGGGATCACAATAGGCTCAATAATTTCTTATAAATTCTTTCCCAAGCCTCGACCAGGTTCGAACCCATTTCTTAACATCACAGTTACAATTATTTTGTAGACAGAAGGCATTGATATTTTAGGTGTCGAATCTCTTTTTGCAGCATTTACAATTTCCACTATATAGAAACTGCTACCTTTTGGATGCCAATTGGCATTTTGAATGCAGTCCTATAAGCCCATAGCGCATCGTCCAGCTTCCGAGACCAATCTTTTCTATTAGCATTTACAGTCTTAGCAAGGATTTGCTTGATCTCTCGATTGGAAACCTCTACCTGTCTACTAGTTTGAGGGTGATAAGGTGTGGCTACCTTATGTTGCTTGACACCATATCTTGCCAACACGGATTTGAACAGCTTTTTGCAAAAGTTAGATCCTCCATCGCTTATGATAGTCCGTGGTATTCCAAAGCGAGAGAAGATATTTCTCTTCAAGAATGCTACGACACGCTTTCCTTCATTGTTGGCTAACGCTACTGCTTCGACCCATTTTGAAACATAATCTACAACAACTAGGATGTATTTCATTCCAAACGAATTTACGAATGGACCCATGAAATCAATACCCCATACATCAAAGAGCTCGATTTCAAGAATTTTTGACATGGGCATTTCATGATGCTTCAAAATTGTGCGTTGTCTCTGGCATTAGTCACATCTTCTCATAAAGTCATAGGCATCTTTAAATATCGAGGGCCAATAATATCCACTTTGCAATACCTTCCTTGCTGTCCGGTTACCTGCGTGATGTCCCCCAACTTGGGAAGTGTGACATGCTTCTAATATATTAGGCACCTCTACATGGGATATGCATCGCCTGATAACACCATCCGCGCATCGTCAAAACAAATATGGCTCATCCCAAAAGTAATGTTTTACATCATGCATGAACTTCCTCTTTTGATGAAAGGATAGATTTGCAGGTATCACATTACTCACCACAAAATTTGCAAAGTTTGCATACTATGGTAACTCTTCCATTATTGTGGCTAAGATCTCTTCGTCAGGGAATGTATCATCAATCTCGAGATCAGGCTGTGCAATATGCTCATTCTCGAGTCTAGATAGATGATCAGCCACTTGGTTCTCGCAACCTCTTCTATCTTTTACCTCAAAATCAAATTCTTGCAGCAACAATACCCATCAAATTAGCCTTGGTTTTGCATCTTTCTTTGTCATTAAATATCTCAGGGCTGCATGGTCTGTGTGAACTACCACTTTGGTTCCCAACAAATAAGCACGGAACTTCTCAAAAGCATACACAACCGCTAGAAGCTCTTGTTCTGTGACAGTATAATTCTTTTGGGCTTCGTTTAGGACCTTGCTCACATAGTAGATTGGATGGAATAACTTCTCCCTTCTCTGGCCAAGTACAGCACCCAAAGCTACCCCACTAGCGTCACACATGACTTCAAACGGTAGATACCAATCTGGTGCTACCATGATAGGACCTTCAATTAGCTTCCCTTTGAGGCAATCGAATGCCTTCAAACAATCTTCATTGAAGTCAAACTTTGCATCTTTCTCCAAAAGTTTGCATAATGGACTAGCGATTTTGGAGAAGTCTTTGATGAATCGCCGATAGAAACCTGCGTGCCCGAGGAAAATACGAACTCTCTTCATGGAAATTGGAGGTGGTAGCTTCTCGATAACACCAATTTTAGCTCGATCAACCTCAATTCCTCTTTCAGAGATTTTATGCCCAAGAACAATACCTTTTTTAACCATAAAGTGGCACTTCTCCCAGTTCAGAACTAGGTTGAATTCAACACATCTTTGCAACGCCATACTGAGGTTTGCCAAGCAAGATTCAAACGACTCACCCATAATTGAAAAATCATCCATGAATACTTCCAACGTATCTTCAACCATATCAGAAAAAATGGACATCATACAACGCTGAAAGGTGGCTGGTGCGTTATAGAGTCCGAATGGCATACGTTTGAAGGCAAACGTACCATATGGGCATGTGAACGTTGTTTTCTCTTGGTCTTTGGGAGCAATACAAATCTGATTATAGCCGAAATAACCATCTAAGAAGCAAAACCATCCTTTCCCCGCTAAACAATCAAGCATTTGGTCCATAAATGGCATTGGAAAGTGATCTTTAAGCGTCCACGAATTCAGCATTCGGTAATCCATGCATACTCTCCATCCTGTAATGGGTCTGAGTGGAATAAGCTCATTCTTTTCATTCACAACTACCGTCATGCCTCCTTTCTTGGGAACACATTGTACCGGGCTTACCCATTTACTGTCAGAGATAGGATACACAACCCCTGCATCTAACCACTTAATAATTTCTTTCTTCACTACTTCTTGCATAGGTGGATTGAGACACCTTTGATGCTCAATAGTTGGTGTGCAATTTTCTTCAAGCTGAATCTTGTGTGTACAAATCCCAGGTGGAATACCAATAATGTCAGCGATGGTCCAACCAATGGCTCTTATATACTTCCGTAGAATAGTGATGAGAGTTGCAACTTGCTGCTCACCCAAGTCTGCCGCCACAATGACTGGGAGTGTATTTTCGCTTCCTAAGAATGCGTACTTTAAATGACTAGGTAGTTCCTTCAGTTCTAACGTGGGTGGCTCTTCAATAGATGGTTTAGCTGGTGGTGTAGGTTGGTTTTTGAGATCAAGGTCCAGCTTCTTGGGAGCATGAGGATACGACCCTAACCCTGCTAGAGCACCAATAGTTTCTTCATAATTTTCAGCTTCCTTACGCTCAACATTCATAAGCACAACCGCCAATGGGTCATCAATAAGCTGCTCCTCTTCAAGTAATTCTTTCACATCATCGAAATAAACATCAGCTACCGAGAATACGTTCAGATCTTTGGGTTGCTTCATTGATTTGCACACATCAAAGCAAACTACTTCGTCATTTATTTGGAATAAAAGATCATTAGCTCTTAAGTCAATAAGCACACTTCCTGTTGCAAGGAAAGAGCGCCCCAAGATTATGGGAACTTCTGAGTCTGCCTCATAATCCAAAATAATGAAGTCTGCCAGAAAGATGAATGAAGAAACCTTCACCAATACGTCACATAAAATACCAACAGGTCATTTTACCGACCTATCTGCCATTACGAGCCTCATATTGGTTGGAGTAGGATCACCCAACCCCAACTTTTTGTAAATAGATAATGGCATCAAATTGATGCTGGCTCCTAAATCGCATAATGCCTTGGCAAAATTCAAAGATCCAACGGTGCAAGGAATAGTGAATGCACCGAGGTCAGCCTTCTTCTGAACTAGTGATCGGGTAGCAATTGCACTACAATGATGAACAGTGTCTGTCAACTCATAGCTTGCTGCTCGCTTCTTTGTCAACAGATCCTTCATAAATTTTGCATACCCTGGCATTTGTTCTAGTGCCTCTACCAACGGAACATTAATGGTCAACTGTTTCAATATTGCCATGAATTTATTGAACTTGGTGTCATCAGCTTTCTTCTTTAATCTTTGAGGAAAAGGTGGTGGTGGAAGCAGAATTGTTTTTTCCACGGCTTTTTTCTCCTCTTGCTTCTAAATTTTGGTCTTTTCAGGCTGCAAACTACTAAGGGTGACGTCATGGACATCTTGGTCAGCTTCTATGGCGTCCTTATCTCCTTTATTTTCGGCCACTTGCTGGCTTTGGGATGAATTTTCTAGCACCTTACCACTTCTGGTAGTAATAGCCATGCATGATCCGTCGTTCCTTGGATTTTATACAGTGTTGCTAGGTAACGTGCCAGCCTTTCTTTGATTAAGTGCTGCTGAAAGTTGGCTCAATTGCTGCTCTATTTGTTTTATTGAAGTGGAATGTGAGTCAACCAATTGCTTCATCGAGGATAAATTATTTATTACCTAAGTTACTCCCGCGCTGGTTGCCTCTACTCCTTTCAACAGTTTAGCCATCATGTCTTCCATATTTGCAGAACTAGATGCAGTGGCATCACGTCTCCCTGGGGGAACATACAAACCACTCTTATCATTCTTGTTCTTCCAACTACCTTGGTCCTTGTTTCCAGATTTATCATAATAGTTTGGACCTTGGTTTCCTTAGGTATTGCCTCGAAAACCCTTCTGATTGTTCAAGTAGTTGGCCTCTTCTTCAGAATCTGATTCCTCTCTTCCTTTTGACGCAACAGCTTTGACTTTTTTGGTCTTCCCTAATAATAGATGCTTTGTAAGAAGATCCACTTGTGTTTTCATATGCGCCATATCTTGATCACGTTTTTCTTCTCTTCTCCTTTGTTCTGCAGTCATGCCTATAGCAAAAGTGGGGCTTGCTACCTCAGAATCTCTGGTATGCCACGCCCTACTTTGCTTCGTCATCCGGTCTAGCATATCACTTGCCTGAACAAAGGTGAGGTCCATAAATGATCCTCCAGCCGCATTATCCACCACAGGTATAGTTACTGAATTCAAGGATCTATATAGTATCTCCATCAAGTGAACATTGGTCATATGATGGTTTGGGCACCTCATAAGCTTCGTCTTGAACCTCTCCCATGTTTCGTGGAGAGCTTCAGTTAGAAGCTGTCGAAAGTTGCTGATTTCATCTCTCAATTGTGCTCTCATGGATGGCAGAAAGAATCTTTCTAGGAAAGCATCTTTCAACTGCCTCCAATTAGTGATAGAATCAGGAGTCAGCCCGTTCAACCATAGAGTTGCCTCCCCAGATAGAGACAATGGAAATAGGCGCAACCGAATTGCATTCTGTCCAACGCCAGGATTGTCGAATGACTTGCATGTAGAAATAAAGTTGATCAGATGCATATTCGGATCATCGCCTGCTAGTCCACCGAATAATCCCTTGAGCTGCAATAACTGAATCATGGTGCTTGTGATGTTGAACTTGGCTCCGGGTGCCAATGGCGGAGGAATAATGGCTCCAGTGGCTCCGGCTCCATCGATATCATCATCATTATCAACGAATGCTGGTTGCACGGGTCGGCGTTCATGCCTAAACCTAGCTTGATGATCTCTTCTGTTAGCAGGTGTTGCTATCTCCGCATCACGCCTTGGGTTTAGTAACTCATCATCACTTAGATCCACATCGTCAGGATTTGTTGCTCGCCTAGAATTATCAATATTCTGTTGATGCACTTGAGCGGCGGCCAGAGCAGCTAGTCTAGCCTGTTCCTGTTGAGCAGCCGTTCTTTCAATTTCCTGTTGAGCCTCCATTCTGCCAATACGATGTGGTTCAGGATTGAAAGGTAATAATGGTTGACCAGAACTTCGAGTATGGGGCATGCACTGGATAAAAACCTGCAGAAAAAAAAAAAAAAAACTAAAAGTAAAGTACGAGAATCTTTGACCAAAGGGTCTAGTAACTATTACAAACTTAGTAGACAACCGTATTCCCCGGCAACGACGCCAAAATTTGATAACGCTCAAACTATAGCTCTCGTAAGAGTGTAAGCGGTCGCTGTCAAATATAGAACCCAACTGGGTTGGGTGTCGAATCCCACAGGGAATAGCTGGTCACTAAGTAAGCAAAGATTAGTAGACTTTTAGTGAAAGTCTCGTAAAATGGGGGATTTTGTAGCGTGCAATAGTGTAATAAAATAACAAAGTAAAAACGGAAAATAGCAAAGTAAAAGGGAAGAATGTTTAGTAAGATGTTAATCAATGAGAATTGAGAGTTGGGATTATGTCCACCTTATGAGTTATACGTCTCTATTGGCTATGAGTTATGCGGGATTCAGACATGCATGTGCTTATAGAGAATTGTATTCTATGGTAAATCCAAGCGTCTTTCGACCTAACAAGGACTATTTCACTTTAACTCTTTCGAGATTAAAGCCTATCTAATGGCACAAATTCTCCAAGAGGTTAATCCAGTTACGGCACTAACTTTTTAACAGGGGTTGGTGCCCTATTACCTTGACATTATCTCTTTTCCAGACATATAACTTTTCTTTTGAACAAGTTAATGCTATACTGGTGTATTCTATGCGTTTGCAACCACAAGAATTTGCATTAAGACGAAGAGAATAATGATATAAACAGCATACGTGTCAAGAACTCACAAACTCATAGCAATAGATAGTATCTATAAGGCTTCCATAACCCCAACAGAGAAGTTTAGCTACTCATGAGTGCAAGGGAAATCACAATAGTCATTATCATTATACCAAAATAAAGATCTCACGTGTAGTAGGGTTTGGTATGGCTTGTGGCGTGAAGACCTTTCAAGTAGCATTTCTCTTGTTGTGAAAATTTAAGACGAATAGATGAAGAGAAAGTAAATAAGAATTAATTGAAAGCAAATTGTTTAGAGTTGTAGATGAATGAATTAGAATGTGAATGATGAGAATAATGATGGGTGTCTTGAATTAGTTCATGGAATCAGGATTATAAAAAGCTCCAGCAAAATAGGGTATTTATAATACCCATATCCTATTCCTACTAAGCTATTGCGTACTTATCCTAATCCTAACAAATTACTGCATCATTATCCTAATCCTTATAGGTTATTGCTGATCCCCAAAGTCTTGGAAAATGTTGTTTTTGCCCGGGACAGGTTTCCCATGCATCACTTTTGGTCCTAGGCGTCCAAGCTCTCCTTCCTTTCTTTCGTGAAGCTTCCTTTGGCGTCAAGTTATCCATAAAATGCTGAAATCTGCATCATTTATACCTAAAAACTTGCTAATCACGTTTGTTAGCTCACTTATAGGAAAAAGGACTAAAAGTGCATGAGTTATATATTTTGTCCTCAAAACTTAGCTAAAATATGGGTAAATTAAAGCACTTTAGGCGTGTAAATACGCCTATCATCAATGGTATCTAAATGTGTTTCCAAGAAGTGTATGGGCATGTTAGTTGAAAACCCATGAATTTGGGTGGTTCAAGATTTCTAAATTTGTTAAGTACACCTATGCTCAATATTATGCATGTAAGGTGTTTGATAAAATGCCTAGAATGATAAAAATCATGTATTATAACTTAGGGGTGAACTATATGATAAATTCATGCTAGTCTATTATGTTCAAAGAGCTTACTTGTCATTGTTGTGCAATATATGTGTTAATGGAATGTACATGATGATTGGGGAATGGATTCATAGTGTGTGTATATGCCTTCCATGCTATGAACAAGATCATGATTTTGAAGTATCACATGAGTTATCCCTAAATTATTATAATATGAACTAAATGTTATATGTTTGCCATTCCCTTATGCTTAAAAGGTTTTCATACCATTGTTATGAATAGTATATGTTGTTGGAATGCCCATGATATTAGAATATGAGATTTATGACTTGATTATAAGCATTCCTATTTAAGTTAGATATTATGATAACCATGTACTTCATGAAATCCCTCACTCATGTATTATGGATTGTTATTGATGGTCATATACTCAAGAAAGTCAAGTTGTGTCAGTTTCCTTCCATTGAGTCCTGGGGGTACTTGTATCCAAAAAATATAGTTGTGTGCCTAGATCCATGTCATGTTATCACGATACTCTCAGTCAAGCCATGATCTATAGAATTCAGTCAGTCATATGACTCAGGAAAACTCAATAAGCTCAGTAATCTTAGTAATCTGAGTGCTTGGTAACCTCAGCAACCTCAGTATTCACAGTTAATCTCAGTAACTTTAGTACTCTCAACCAGTCCTCAGAACTCAGTACATTTCGTCAGTTAAAGGAATTCAGTAAACTTAGTTCAGCTTCGCTAAACAATACCACTAGTGTCAGTCCAGTTAATCAGTATCAGTTCAGCTAATAAGTTTAGTTCAGTTATTCAGTTCAGCTTAGTAATTCAGTTCAGTGTCCTTCAGATGGGAGTAAAAGTTAGCACCGAGTGAACCCAAGGATGGGAACTCACCAGCCAGTTTAGGGTATGATTCTTAGCAGTCATCCTTGTGTTCCAAAACAACATAGCCAGCGTAGGTTGAGACATATTAACCTGTCAGATTAGGGTTGATGAGGTGGCTTAACCTGTCAGTTTAGGGTTTCCACCGTTCTCATTTGAGTACCTTCCAGATAAGAGTCACTCACAGTTGTTCTTACTAGTGGCGCAGTATTGACACCCCTCTAATTGGGGCAGTTACTGGACCCCAACTTAGCTATATTCGTTATTGGTGCATGTCAATTAGACAACTACTTCCCACAGTCTCAGTTTCAGTCCCAGTCTCAGTAAAAGAACTTAGATAGTTCTTCAAATTTTAGGACAGTTAGATACAGTCAACTCAGAAATAGAACAAAACTTAGATAGTTTCTTCAGATTTATGGATTGTCAGATATAGTCACTTATGCTATCAGTTATATCAGTTCTTAGAACTCATGTTATCAGTCACATCAGTTATCAAAATTCATGATATCAGTATTCAGCTTCAGGACTTTCAGACACAGTCAACCAGACCAGTTCTTCATAATTTGAACTATCATAAATAGTCATTCATCTATTCAGTATCTCAGTATCAGTACACTCATGTTATCAGTATTCAGACTCAGTAGTCAATATCTCCATGAGTACAGTTACAGTTACGTATGCATGTATGTATTCTCACGTTCATATCAGTCAGTATTGTTCATGCATTTAACCCTTTGCATTTAGCCAACCTTACTTGTATACTCAGTACATTCAGATGTACTGACACATTTGAGCTATGGTGCTTTCTCTTATGTTACACCATAGGTTCAAAGGCACGAGCTCTAGATCAGTAGTAGATTCCAGTATCAGCAATCATAGTTATAAGTAAGTCTTCATATTTTGAGGACACGATAATTTCATTGCTATTGTAGTTTTCAGTTTATTTCAGTAGTTGGAGTTAGTTAGGGACATATCCCATCAACTCCTTATTCAGATAGTTAGAGGCTTTCCAGACTATAGCATATCAGACAATTATTTCAGATTTGGTTTGGTATTGTTATACCATTTTCAGATATTGTTCTTATCAGATATTTATTCAGTTGAACCTTATGTCCATTCAGTACATATTTCCATATTTTTATATTATAGTATGCAGTATGCAGGTACAAATATCAGTCATGGGTTAGCTTGTGGTCCTTCAGGGTTATGAGCACCGTGTAGCATTCTGGTTCAGAAAATTAGGGCATTACACTAAGATAAGGACTTTTGAGCTAGGGAAGATTTTAAACTAAGGCAAAATGTAAATTTTCTTATGGTGGTTACTTTTGGGGAAAAGTCATGATAACTTTATTCTTATCCTAGCAAATTTCTCCTACTTTGATTTAAAAGGGCATTCTACCAATGTCTTATATATTCAAATTGTGCCCATGCCTAAGGTTCGAGTTCTCTATGCAACTTGTGTCCATGCTCCAACCCTTGAAATAGAAGCAATAATGAATCTCAATAATCTAAGCTTCCATGAATTCAAAGCTCTATGATATAATGCTCATAATCCATAAACTCATATCTCACTTTATGCTTCGTTCTAACTATACTCTCTATATGTTACAAACTCATTTTATGTCATGTCTTATCCCAAAGTGATGTTATATATGCAAACTCATGACCATTCTCAGTTCTTAGAATGAGAAGCAATAGCATCAAGAGACAATCCTCATCTTATTTCTTGAATATATAAATCTCAGTTTTATGTTATGTGACCCATGATATATGCACTTATGTTTCTCACTATGCCTAGTCCGAAGAACTCATGCTATGTTATGTTTATGCCTGAAAAACCCTCTATTTATAATCTAGGTGGTTGTTATAAAGTATTTCGTACCTATTGCACCGTACCTTATGTCACAAGTCATATCTTAAGGAGTATAACAAATATGAGTCATAATAAAGCAGTATCACTCTCATTCTTAATGCTTGTACTCTAGTCCCTCAGTGACCCTCCTTATGTTAGGATGGTCGTGGCTATAAAGCATAGTAATTTATTAGATGAGGAAGTAGATATTCTTTATTATAAAATTTTAGGATGACAACTCGAGCTAAGGTTATAGATGAAGAGGAAAGAGTAAGATAAACTTTTGTTATGTGAAATAGTTATGAAGGGGGATATGGTGAAAATCTTTAAGATAGTAATGTAAGTTGTTGGTTTTTATTGGAGAGATCCATAAAATGGGTGTAGTTAAGACAGGCTTGAATGTTCCGATTGATAGATACACAAACCAGTGTATTATATGGCTGGTACTCATTGATTAAGACCTGAGATATTTGATTGTAGTGATTAGATGGAGTAGTATTCTTAAGGGGTGTAGGGTATAGGGTCTCATAGCTTAAGCTAGCACCTTTTAACTTTGAGTTAGGCTTCAATATAGAAAATACATACAGTTAGACTCAGGCTCTTATAGTTATGTGTTTCGTTGGAGGATTATAAGATTGAAATGGTGAAGTGTGGTATTCATAGGTGAAAGCATAGTTGAGAAGCATCACTAAATTTAAAGGTTATTAGATGTATCATTTGAGGTGGTGAATGATTCTATTCTTATGTCTCACAAAAATCTTATTTGCCTTGTATCAAATCTTAATTAGACTGATGATTCCTGAAAAATTTCATATCTTACATTTTTATGATTATGTTCCATAGAACTTAGGCCCAAGATTATGTCTATGTCATGTCTCATTGTCTTATGAGTCGCGTTTACATGATTTTCCATAGAACTCAGGCCCAAGATTATGTCTATGTCATGTCTCATTGTCTTATGAGTCGCGTTTACATGATTTACTTTGTGATATCATGAAGATGTTTTATTTTTATGCCTATGTATGTCGTGTCGAGGAAGAATTCATAATGTTAAGTTAAATCCTTTATTCCATACTTCTAGAGCTTGAATAAGTTCCTACCTATCATTCAGAGACAAATGATTCCAAGGGGTAGATAATGTAACACTACTCATTTTTGGGCTAGAATTCGAATCATTATTCCTATGTGTATAAATCCAAACCCTATGATTTCTTTGTAAATATAAGTGTGATGATCAATTATATAGTATGGTAACATCTTTGGAGATGAATTGGGGTAGTAAAAATCTCCTAACCCAGAGTTGAGTTGAGAACTTTTCTACCTATTGAGTTTTAGTGGAAGTTTCAATTTGGGTCAACTTCCAACGACCATTAATCCTCGAATATAAAAAGTTAGGTGGCCTAATATATACCAAATGAAATATTTTCTGTTCTTATTTCTAATGCATATGATTTCACCTTAATATAATGTCGGAGTAGAAATTTATGCTCATTTTACTTCAGAGTGTCTGTCTACTAGAGGTTGACGACGGGGTTGACGATTTGTCAACTAGTTGATGGGATGCCAACTGAAGTCATCAATATTAGGTAGTAAAATATGAAAATTTGCCAAGTTTTGATGACTAAGTTGATAAGCCGTCAACTAGTGGACGAGCTGTCAACTCCCATCGTAAACTGAGAAATTTCTACATTTTTCAATTTCTTTAGGTTTATTTTTGTCTTTTCCTTACCCCAAACCCTACCCCATGACTTAAATAACTCTATAAGAAATATTTACTCATCAGTTATCAGTTTTTCACTGCCCTTTCTCCTCTCCACTCTCAAGAGAAACAAAACTAGGTTTTCTTCTCAAAGTTCAACTTTCAAGGCTTCAAATTCAAGTTCTTCTAAAAATTTCTTCTGTCAGAAAGGCATGCTGGACACTCTCTATTTTAATTATTATATTATTGTATTAATTTACTTGATATTTACGTGTTCAGGAATGTTTTATTAAAGCTATGGTTGAGGGTTTTTGGTTGTTACAGACTTGCATTTATTTTTTCCTTGTTTTAATGGTTTCTCCGTGGTTGGAATGATGGATTGTAAATTGAATTTGTGTCTTATGATAAGGTTGGAATTTAGTAACCGGGTTTTATAATATTTATGAAGTTTTGAATGATGATACTGATACGAACCTTAACTCATATCATAATTTGATTTCTAAACAAGAATTTCATAGTATCTAAACTGTTCATTGGAAAATTGCATCACATTAACTGGTAAAAAGATAAAAAGGATTTGGGAATGCCCTTGGGGTTGTGGTTATGGATTTTTTAAATGGAATTTAAAGTCTAAACAGTTAAATGGATATGGTATAGAATAATTAGAATGGCTTGTAAGTCTCTTAGTATGACAATACCAATTTGGAAATTCCTTAATAAAATACTCTATGGTTACTGGTATATAAAAAATTATTTTAATTGGACTTAAAGAGAATTGTGTAACTTCACCGAGAAGGTGTACTCCCGCGGGACCAACACTGAAAACCATGTTTGCCGATGTTGGGGGTTTATGACTACTATGTTTGCTTTACATAATATATTTTTGGAAGGATATTGTCTTAGTGACTTTAGCCTAATTTCTCCGGTCCATGCGGCTAACATAGATTGGGGCCCTTCCGACAGGAGGAGCCGGGCCCATATAGCATATGGGTGTCTGAAGGTTGTATAAGCTACATAGTTCTGGATTAAATTTTAGATTGTCATATTTTATGTTCCTTGTCCCCTGCCCCAACATTCTATTATCTTGATGGTTGTTGACCATATGTTTTATGATTGATTTTTTGGTAGATGTATATTTTATTGCTATCCTTGGATTGCATATCTGTACTCGTTGTACTAACTATTTTCGGATGCTAAATCATTTCATGATGTAGTTTTGAAGGCATATTTTTGTGAATCTGTGCAGCATTAGGTGGTTTATTTTCTTATCAGACAACTAACGAGAAGTGGTTATCCCTCTATCATCCGAAAGACAATTGTTCATTCTCTTATGCTTTCATTCTGTTATTTTATGGTTTTTATGGCATAGTTGGAGCCATGTCCCAATTTAGGAGTATTCTTAAAGTTATAGGATTCATAGACGGTGTTGGGTTATTAGTTTGGATTTTGTCCTTAAGACATATTACTTTATTTAAATGTTGGACTCTTTTTCTTATAGGCTTGCTTCCATAACTTTAATTATGTCTGTGCTTATGATGTATGGCTAAGGGGTCATCTCAAGCCTTAGTTGGCTTGGGTGCCTGTCATGGCCAGACCCTGATTTGGGTTGTGACATCGAGAGAGCATGACTATCGGAAGAGCAACAAAAAAAGGAGATTCAGAAGGGGGTGGAGACAAGAATACGGAGGATGTAGGTGGTGCTGGATAGATGATAGGACTCTTTTGAGGAGTTGAAAATAGCATATTAGAAGTACTAGGATAGTATTGATGTTGGGTGAATTTCAGTACATGTTGTGGTGTATCATTAAAAACAGAAAATTGTGCCTGAGAAAGTGAAGGGTAGTTAGAAGTATTTTTGAGATCATCAGTAGGGAATGAAGGGGGAGGCATGCCACTAGCCCATGATCTGTGCATTTCCGCTAACTATTCTTTAAGTATCAAGATCTCCTCATTGGATTTTGAACCTCCTTCACTGGGATTCTGGTTTGGGTCAATGAGCGAATTTTCTATGTCTTTGTTAGACATAAAAACCTTTGCTTTAGACCTGGTGAAATAAGGATGACTAGCCAGAGTGCCACAAACCAACCACTTTTATCTTAAATAATATTCTCATCAAAGACAAAACCTGTTAGGAATAGGTCATACAATAGGCATGGTAATCATATTGTATGCTATACACCTAGTTTTATTCACATTTATACATAGCTTTGAAGGTAAAATGATCATTTTGACATCATCTTGACTTGCTTTTACACCTATCACTTCTTATCCTTCACTTACACTTCTCGTTTCTCTAATTTTCTCTCTCTTTTCTTTTCTTCTTTCCTTAATCTCTCTTTTTCCTTCTCTTTTTCTTTTTCCCACCATTCTTTTCTTTCCTTTCATTGTTCTTCCTGCCTCTTTTTTTCTTTAAAAGATAAAATGAAAAGGAAAACAAAGGAAACAAAATGATTAGATCGAACCCAAAGTGGGTTGACTACATATCATGTTGAACATGAATCACATTTTTGTGTAGTTCAGGAGGAGTGCAAAAATACAACAAAAATAGAAGATGTTTTTTTCCAAAAACATAAAAATAAAGAACAAGTGAAAAAGAAAGACCAACGAAATTTAACTCGATTTATTTTGTAAAGAAAGAACCAAGACAGACTCCGAGACTAGGACAACTTTAATACAAACATATACAAACTAAACAACACTGTAGACCAACAAAATGGCATAAACAACAACAATAATAAAAACTCATATACTAAGACAAATTTGATACTAACCTATAAAGACATGTAATATTATGACAAACAAAATGACAGGAAAATAAAAGATCCCAACCAAGCAAAGATAATAAATACCCCTCAAATTGCTGCACAACGTGAAGGCCCTGGTTATGATGGATCTGTCTGTGAAGGCCCTGACTGTGAAGTTTTTGCTCTTCCACTTGAACTCAAACTTTGTTACACAACCTGTAATGACACTTAGATATTAGGAAAGAAGCCTTTGACGCATTTCCCAGCTTCTTGGAGAGTACATCTAAGAAGATTCTAATGGTAACCTTCCATAGTTGTTATCAAAGTCGTTAGCCGAACTCTAAATAACTCTACTTTATCCCTTGCATCTAAATTTTCATCTTCGTCAACTATGTCTCCTTCAAGTATCCTCCCTCTAAGTGTTTCCGAAAGTGGCCTATGATACCTCAGGGAATAAATTGTAACCAAATTCCATATTCTTGAGTGTACACTGGATTGACAAAACCTTCTATGAAATTATCTTCACCCACTTTCGTTGTGTTACGCTAGAACTTTTCACATTTGATCTCACTAATTGATTTATCCCTAAAGTATTCTATATCCCTTTAAAGATTATATACTGGTGAAATATCCTGCAACCTACCCAACTGGTGCATTACCCTAATCAGAGTGTATGGCCTAGTGCATCTGAGTCCTACAAAAACTAAAAGAGGTTGCATGAGACATCTGACCAAGATTACTTTTGAATGAAGCCATAGATAGGCACAAAGGATATTGTCATGTGTTCTTGACCCGAGAAACTCAATCGAAGCATTGACCCCCATAGGTAATGAGAATTTATCAAAGCATATTCTCTGTTTGATGACTTCCAATTGATCTAGCAAATAAGGGTCAACCACATCCACTTTAATTAAAGATGGAGAATGCAAATGCTCTATTATCCATCGTTGTAACACAAGGTTACTTCCTTTAAAATATCGCATTCCCACTTTGACTTCATTCATAACCTTATATATCTCTACTAAAACTATCAGTACAATAGAGACACTTAGCCATTTCTGTTCCTTGAATAATTTCATCACTATAGACTGCAAGCGGGTGCTAACACACCTTTCATCTAGCAGGAACACTAATGTACCTAAAACGGAAACACTAAAAAATTCGAGACGACATTATTCCCAATTCCTCTTAGTCTTATCAAGTTAGTTCCAAAAGCAATCAAAACACTCCAGAGACTCAAACCTAGCAAAAAGATAATCTAAGGAGATTCAATACTGATTAAGGCATCCTAGGTGCTTATTATTCTTCAATCCATAGTGATGGAGAAACCTCGTGCGAGAATAAGCCCAGGCTTGAATCATTTCTTTATCAATATAAGAAAAATGAATTAAATCAGCTATTTCTACCAAAGTGGGTGTCGTCTTACAATTTTCGAACCTAAACACCAAACTATATCAATCCCTAAAGGTCAATATAGCCTCGACTCAGATCTGGGTGGGGCGTGAGATGTAAGAGTGCCTAACATTTTCTTTAACTCGTGTAGCATAGTATAGTTGAACATACCCCACCACTTGATTAATTTTTGGTCACTTTAGAAATCATTAAAACTCTAGATCATGTGGCGGGTCCACCTATAAAAACACATAAGATTACGACTCAAAATTTAAATTAAAGGGAAAGAATTCTCGGCCCTCGAGATTTTAACTTGGGTAGGTGTCATGTTACACAATGTGATAGGCCAATTTATAACTCAAATTCATCGAATGATACAACTAAGTGAAATAGCCTATGTGGCTATGACCAACTAACAACACTTGACTAAGTAGAGAATGACCCTAGGCTAGGAATAAGACTATGACAAAATTGAAAGGATTACCGAGCCCATTGAGGGTTGTTGATGTGTTCAGCCAAGAAAGATGAGAATCAGGTGTGCGTAGTTCATTCAAATTAGATAATTAAATATTAAATAACAAATTGAACCCCGACTTGAGACATGACCAACAACAAATGATGAAAAATGCAAATAATTTTTTTATATAGTTTTTGATTTAAAACTTCATAAAAATGAAATCAAAACAACAAAAGAAAAATCTTATTGTATTTTCATACAAAATTATTCAAAAATAAAGCATCAAAATAAATAAAATTAGTTTAAAATTTTTGACATAGAAAAACATGAAGGTACTAAAAGAAAAATCTTTTTTGAAATTTTCATAATATAAAATATAGAAAAACTTTAAAAAACCTTCAAACACTATAAGGTGAATAAACTCACAAAAAGCACACAAAAAAACTCCAACAAACAAACAAACAAGAGTACCAAACGAAATTAAAGTTTAGCCTAATTATACAGTTCAAAAATAAAAAAATAAAAAAATAAACCCATACTAATCTATCCTATCCTAGGGGTATGCTTTACCAGATATTTCGGGTCATGTCCACGAACGACCATCACATACAGAATCTCACGAGGTATTCTCTGACAAAATAAATATATTTGAATTAAGTGCGATAAAAATAAAATCCATTCAAACATAGCCCAAGATCAAACCCTATGTTTGTCTACCCAGCAACCTACGATTGTCTACCAATCTTGGCCTAAACATACTATTATAGAGTGACAACAAATTCACATTAACCACAATAACTAATTAAACAAACATCATGTGTGAGATATTAATTTTAATTCCTCCTCCCAAATCGGTTTAGTGCACCCAAATGGCATTCAATTGTTCACTAAACAATCCCAACTAACCATCAGTTTCATCCAAAATTCAACAACATACACAATTCAAATAAGCCAACGATTAAACTCATGAAATAAAAACTAGCCAAATATTCTACGAAATATCAAGAACAAGATAAGAGATGGACCTTTGAAGCATGATTTCAATGGCTTAGAACGAAAAATGGAGTTGCAACCTAAACCTCGATCAATACTCACTCTCGAACAAAACTCACAACAAAAAAAATCCACAACTTTAAAATCTTGAATAAACTAAAACCCCCAAATCATATCCTTAAACGAAATCTTCATGAAAAAAATCCCTAAACCCAAATTCGAATAAATCCAAAACTAGACACCATAAAACAAAAATCTCAGACTTAAGAAACCAATATCACTGACAAAATCACAGCAACTATACATACTAAGACTGATATTCGGGTCTGTTTTGAGGCGCTGGCGATTGAGTATTGAGTGATAACGGAAGGGGTGTTTTTTCTGTAGATTTGGGTGTTTAGTCGTTGATTTTGGAGTTTTTCGGTGAGGATGGGTTTGGTACTCGATGCTATGGTCTTTTTTTTATGGAACTTCACCTGAATTAACGCCAAGAGGTCGGTTTTTGGTGAATTTGGTTGTTAGTTTTGGGGGCTTGTAGGGTGGACCTGGTGGTGTGCTTTTTTCGGTGGTCTGGCAGTGTTGGGATGATGCCTTCCAACAAAATTTGCCGAGAAAATCCATGCAGCGTGGGTTGTTGTTTCTCTCTCGTCCATCATTTTTTCAATATTTGTGTGTATGTATATTTATGTGTGTGTACATACTGTGGGGGAGAGAAAACGAACATGTGAGTTATGAGGGGTGAGGAGAACATGAGGTAAGGGTAGGGTAGAGTGAGGTGTTAAATTTTGAGGAGAGGTGTGTAAATTGTTAGGGTTGTTATTTTATCTTTTTGTACATGATGAGTAATGTAATGGTATGTGTTAAGGGTGCGATGAATAGGATAAATCTTGAAGTTCGGGAGGGTCAAAATGATGTGTTTACACATATGTGACAAGTCAAACTTCTATCTATCTATTATCTATATCTATCTATGTATGTGTGTGTGTGTTTCTGCATGTGTGTGTGTGTATATATATAAAACTTGAAGTTCGGGAGGGTAAAAGTTACATATCTACACATATATGACGAATGTCGACAGTTTGACATTGACAAGTTAAACTTCTATTTATTTATCTTTATCTATATTTATCTATGCATATCCATATCTATATCTATCTATGTGTGTGTATATAGAGAGAGATAATAAATCAAAACCCCTCTAACTTGACCCGACAACTTAGTTTAGCACTTAAAATTTACGAATAATTATTTACCCCCCTTAATATCTTTAAAGTGAATTAATTCCAACCCTAACGCTGATGTGGCATTTAAAAAAGAAAAGAAAAAAAGCGCGTGATTTTTTATTTTTAAAATGCCTACTAACATATATATATATATATATATATATATTCTAACAAAATAAGAAAAAAATTCTCTCCTTCTCCTTCTAACGCCCCCCCCTCACCAACCCCATCCCACCCCATCCTAATCTTCTCCAAACCCGCTAGCCACCACCACTAGCCTCCCCTTCTAAAATCTAACCCCAATTAATTCTCTAATTACCAAATTATACCCCTACCTCCAATTTCTCCTCCTTCATCCCCAATAAAAAAAAAATGAAATTGAATTTGAAAAGTAAAAAATTGACATGTTTTGAATGCTTGGTTGTTGATTTTAGAGAATTTGGTGTTGATTTGATCGAATTTACCAGGTCGTTGAGTTTTTTATAACTATTTTATGGTATTTTTTTATGGTGGTAATGGAGTTTTTCAGTAAAAATTCACCGAAAAATATGACGTGTGTGTGCAGGTGTGGCTGTAGGGGGTAGACAGAGGTGGATGAGGGTGTGTGCAGGTGTGGCAGTGTGGGGGTGGACTGGAGATGCACGGGGTGTGTGCAGGTGTGGTGGTAGATGGGAGAGGGGAGAGGGGAGGGGAGGGGATAGGGGGTTATGAAGAAGATAAAAAATGGGGGCTGGGGTTATTTTTAAAATTTAAAATATTTTATATATATATTTATATATATATATATATATATATATATATAAAATATTTAAAAAATATTTTATTTACATGGCTCCAACGTGGCACTGGCGTGTCAGTGAGTGTGATGCACTCTCCCTCATGAGAGTGGTATTATATATTAAGGGGTGAAATTAATTCACTTCAAAGATGTTATGGGGATAAATAAACGGAAAGTTAGTTTAAGTGATAAAGTAAGTTGGGAAGAAAAGTTTCGAGGGGGAGGGGTTGATGCATTATCTCTCTCTATATATATCATAGAAGTTTTGTTGGACTTTATATGTCAAATTCTAGATAAAATCTACATTTCATCCGTTTCATTTTAGTTGACCATCTTTACTATGAATATATGTCCCAAATTACTTGTCCGCTTACTAAATCAAGACAAAACTAATTTAATTTTCTCATTTTACCTTGTGTTTTAATATTTTGTTTGGTAGCTTAAACAAATTAATATGAGAATATTTTTCATTATTGATTTTGACATCTATCAATGTAAATAAGGGTAAACTAATAAAATTATGACTTCGTACGTATTGTGTAGAATGAAAAATGATCACATAAAATGGCATGCTGGAAGCAATCAAATAAGAATTTTTTAAATTTCAGTGTGAAGTAACTTAAATTAATTAATCACTACAAAAATTTATGATATTTGTGGTACGGATAGGAAATTTCAGGTTTCAACGACCACCACTTATTTATGTCACGGTTTAAACAAGGGTTCCAATTACTGAAAAGAAATTTTAGGCTATATAATGAATCTATTTTATAATCTAGTTATCCGCACCCCATACAAATGGTATAATGAATCTATTTTATAATCTAGTTACCCGCACCCCCCTACAAATGGTATCAGAGCCCAGTAATTTAAAAAGTACAGCAGTAAGATATGAGTTAGTTAGTTATGTTAGAATTTATATATATTTATTGAATTAATTATGAGAAAACCATTTAAAAATAGAGAAGCTTTTAGAAAAATTAAAAAATCTTTAGTTAGTAATTATTCAGAATATATAAGTCTAAATAAAACAAAAGAAAATCTACAAAGATTAGCCTATCTAATTACATTAATATCTAGTATTGAAGCAAAATTAATAATCCATTTAAAATCTTGGAGAATAAGACACATACCACCTAATTATGATAAAATTAGATTTAGATATCCGCCAAGATATTATAAAAATAATTTAAATGAATAAAGAGCAAAAATACAAAGAATTAAAACAATTTATTTCTGAAAAACGTAAAGAATTAAAAATAAGAATAGAAAGACTACATTATAATATATTTGCCGGAGTTAGTAAAAACTCAATAAATACACAAAAAGATGAAATATCAAAATTAGAATCACAAGTATATAGTTTAGAATATATATACCAACATGAACTATTCACAATAAAATGAACAAAGAAGAATTTATAATAGATGAAAAAATATATGAAAATCACGAAGGATTAAAAATAAAAATAGTATTTTCTAATCTAGGAAGAAGATATAAGAAAATAGGTGAACATTTATATCTAATGTTAGAAAAAGAAGAATTAAAATTAGAATATAAATTAACAGCAATGGTAAGAATAGAAAAAGAAAATGAAGAAATAGACAGAAAAAAAGAAATAGAAAAAATAAGACAACAAACTACGGAAGAAATACGAAAAATAGAAGAAACTAAAAATAATAGAATTTCTGGATTAGAAAAAGAACTACAAATGTTAAAAGATTTGTATGAACAAAGACAAAAAGAAAAAGATAAAGAACAAAAATTACTAAACGAGATAAATCAATTTAAAGAAAAATTAGAAATAACAAACAAGGAATTAGAAATAAATAATATAGATGTTGAAGAAACAGATAATTATGATTCGGAAAATAGTGAAACATATACAGAAATATTAACAAATACAAAAAATTTAGAAATCAATGAAAAACAAGAAGTAATTAATGAGGAAAACTTAGAAAATACCAATACAGAAATAAATACTCTTGATAAAAAAGAAGATGACAATATAATACCTAAAACAACAGAAATAAGAAAACCCATATATTATAAAAGTAAATTTAAAAGATATAATGAATCTGACAAATGGACACCAAAACAGATAGTTAATAAAAATTATAACTTTTTAGACCTAGATTGTGTAATAGATACAGAAAAAATAATACAATTATGGATAGGATATATGAAAAAACAATTATTAGATAATAATATAAACGTAACAGATGCACCAGAATATATAGAAAGAACACTAATAGGATCAGTAAAACTATGGTTTTCAAATTTAACTGAAAATTGTAAGAAAGTATTAAGAGCTAATAAACCTATGGAAGGAACATCATCAACAACAACTAAACTAACACCTATAGAATTATTGAAAAAATATGAAACAGCTATAAAAGATGAATTTGGTAGTATGACAACAATAGAAGAAGAACAACATGAAGAAAAAGATACAAATAGGAATTTAATGTTAAAATTAACAATATGTAATATGTGTTATATAGACGAATATATTTGCGCATTTAAAGAATATTATTATAAAGGAGCATATAGTATAGAAGAAAGTAAGGAAATAAGAAAATTATATTTTAATAAATTACCCGAACCATTTAGTTCAAAGATAATAAAAAGTTGGGAAGAAGCAAAAATAGTAGATACGTTAGGAGCTAGAATAAAATTTTTACAACAATGGTATAGAAACTTATGTGAAAAATATAGAGAAGAATTAAAAATGGAAAAAACATTAATAAGAAATTTAGCATGTTGCAAAAATAAAATAGCACCCCAATTTGGATGTGAAGAAAGATACTATAAGAAAAGAAAAAGACACAAGAAATATAAGAAATATAAAAAATTAAAATATAAATACAAGAAACCAAGAAAAAGATATTATGTAAAAAGTTATTAATACAAAAGACCATATAGAAAAAAGAAATCTATAAAAGAATGTACTTGTTATAATTGTGGAAAGTTAGGACATTTAGCTAGAGATTGTAAATTACCTAAAAATCCAAAAAATAAACAAATATCAGAAATAAAAATAGATAATACAGAATATATGCAGATAGATTATATAGATTATGAATTAGAAAGTGAGGATAGTATATATGAAATTTCAGAAAACGAAACAGATACTGAAATAGATAGTGAAATAGATGAATCAAATGACTGAAGAAGATATAAAAATAATAACAAAGGAAGAATATTTAAATGATGAAGGAAAGGAATAAAAAATAATATTTGACAGTAATATATTTGACGAAATAAAAGAAAAAGAATTAGATCTAAGTGTAGAAAAAATATTTAAAATACCAACAATAAAAAATACTTTTACCAGGAAAAAAGACAAATATTATGTAGTATGCCAAAAAGAACATATAATAGACTGTAGATATGCAAAAGGCAAAACTAGTATACCACTAGTAACAAAAAGAATAATTAATAAAGAGATAAATGATATAAAAAGTAAAGGAGATCCAATAAAATATGTACACCTTGGAGGTACAGAGATATTAATAAAAGCATGTTTTAGAGAAGGAATAGATACACCGATAGAATTATATCTAGCAGATGATAGAATTATAAAACCTATAGAAAAGAGCATAATAACTGCCGTAAAAGAAAATTTAATATACCAAAAATTTAAATTCATAATAAGTGTAAACTATTCAGTAGCGGTAACAGATAGGAATATAGATAAATCACTAGTATTATATTGGAAAATATCAGGAATAGAATTAACTCCAAGAAGTAAAATATTTACAGCAAGATGCAAAAATTTATATGTATTAACAACAAAACATAAAATAACAGGAAAAAATAAGATTAACAAGATACGAATAGAAAACCCATTTGAACAAATTGTAAAAACAATAGATTATAATGATTATAGCTATAGAGACATAGATACAGAAGAAAATTTAGAAATAGTAAATGATAGAATAAGTACAACAAAAAGAATAGCTGATGAAAAACCAGAATCATCAAGCTCGTCAAAAAGAACAAGTTATGAAACAAATTCAATAAGTAATTTAAACCAATATTACATAACAGGAAAAATAAATGAAAAAGAATACTTAATACTCTTAAATACAGGACAAGAAGAAAATTATATAGCAAAATATCTAGTAAAGAATGAAGAAATAAAAATTGATAATGATATGTCCCCAGATCTACCAAGAAGTTTAATAAATAACAAAAATATAGCAGAAAAAGAAATAATAATAGGAGTTAGAAAAATAAAAATAGAATTTGAGGTAAAGGAAGAAATGCAAAAAATAGATATAATATTAGGAATAAAATGGTTAGAACAAATAAAACCATATAATATAGAACATACACAATTAACCTTAAGATATAACAAAGAAAAATTATTCTTAAAAAGAGCCTTAACATAAAATGAAAATATATGTACTAATGAAGATAGTAGTAGAAGGATATTACAGTAGAAATTATACGTCTATGATAGATACAGGAGCAGAAGCTAATTTATATAGATAAAATTGCTTACCAGAAAGTAAATGGGATAAATTAAAAACACCAATAATAGTTAAAGGATTTAATAATGAAGGAAGCTTAATTACTTATAAAGCTAGGAATGTAAAACTACAAATATGGGATAAGATATTAACAATAGAAGAAATTTATAATTATGAACCAACGTCAAAAGATATACTTTTAGGAATGCCATTTTTAGATAAATTATACCCACATATAATAACTAGAAACGACTGGTGGTTTACAACACCATATAAACAAAAAGTAAGAGCAAAAAGAGTTAATAATAAAATAAGAACTGATTGGATAAAAGGAAGTGAAAAAATTACACAGAAGTTAGAAAATATAAAAAATACTGAAGATACAATAGAACTAGTAGTATTTTCGATAAATAAAACAGAAATAACTATATTTTCAATAAATAAGATAGAAATAATTAAGAAAAAATTAGAACAATTATATAGTGAAGATCCATTAAAAGGATGGGAAAAACATAAAACTACTATAAAAATCAAATTAATAGATAAAAATAGTATAATAACCCAAAAACCATTAACCTATAATTTTGACGATTTAAACGAATTTAAAATGCATATAGATGAATAATTAGCAAAACAATATATACAAAAAAGCAATAGTAAACATAATAGTCCAGCATTTATAGTAAATAAACATAGTGAACAAAAAAGAGAAAAAAGTAGGATGGTTATTGATTATAGAAATTTAAATGCAAAAACTATAACATATAATTATCCAATACCAAATAAGATATTAAAAATAAGACAAATACAAGGATATAATTATTTTAGCAAATTCGATTGTAAATCAGGATTTTACCATCTAAAGTTAGAAGAAGAATCTAAAGAATTAACCGCATTTACGGTACCACAAGGATTCTATGAATGGAACGTATTACCATTTGGATATAAAAACGCACCAGGTAGATATCAACATTTTATGGATAATTATTTTAAACAATTATCTAATTGTATAGTATGCATAGATGATATATTATTATATACAAAAACTAAAGAAGAACATTTAAAATTATTGGAACGGTTTACAGATATAATAGAAAAATCGGGAATAAGTCTAAGCAAAAAGAAAGCTGAAATTATGAAAAATCAGATAGAATTTTTAGGAGTACAAATAGATAAAAGTGGAGTAAAAATGCAACAACATATAGTACAAAAAATAATAAATTCGAAAGAAGAATTAGATACAAAAAAGAAATTACAATCATTTTTAGGATTAGTAAACCAAGTCAGAGAATATATTCCAAAATTAGCAGAAACTTTAAAACCACTACAGAAAAAATTAAAAAAAGATATAGAATATAACTACAATGAAGAAGATAAAAAACAAGTTCAAAAAATAAAATCACTTTGTAAAGAATTACCATAATTACAATTTCCAAATGAAAATAGAAAATTTATATATATAGTAGAAGCCGATGCTTGTGAATATAGTTATGGAGGAGTACTTAAATATCGATATGAAGCAGAAAAATAGAACACCATTGTAGATACTACTCAGGTACGTTCAATGAGACAGAAATAAAATGGGAAATAAATAGGAAAGAATTATGTTCATTATATAAATGTTTGTTAGCGTTTGAACCATATATTGTATATAACAAATTTATTGTACGAACAGATAATACACAGGTACGCTGGTGGCTAACAAAGAAAATACAAAATTCAGTTACAACGAAAGAGATTCGGAGACTAGTTTTAAACATATTAAATTTCACATTTATAATTGAAGTAATTAGTACTAACAAAAGTGTTATTGCAGATTACATATCAAGACAAAGCTACACAGACTGAAAATATAGAAGAAGATACTCTAGAAAAAATACACAACACCCTAACTACGCTTTTATTGAAAGTGGATAGTATGGGTACTGAGATAGAAAAGCTAAAGACTAATGAAGATAAAATGAAGTCTATTGCTATAAATCAGCTAACTCAGCAGTGTGCAGAGCTATGTCGATCGGAAGACAATAAATTCCAGAGCTAGAAGGAGACGTTGGGACACTCCATAAAACCCATAACATTTATCAATCTACTTCTGCAGGTACAAGCAAAGGAGTTAGTCGACCAAGATACCAAAACATGAACATGAATAAAATATTTGAAAAACCATTTACACCAAAAACACAAAAAGGCCATTTATTCATACCCCCACAAATTAACACATACCGAGATAGCCTAAACCAAGACAAAAAAGTTTATAATTATACAACCCAGAAATATATAGAAAACATCTATAGAGTACAAATTTTTCTAAACCATAACCCCAGAGCTACAAACATCAAAGAACCAAACACCAACTATATAACCCAAAAATTACAAGGATATAACAAGCTAATCGCACTACCGAAAACTAACCCAAGCCTAGTAAAAACTTGTTTTGACTACGGACTACTAAACACCATATACACCTAAGACGGAGAAGAATTAACAGCTATGGAAGAATTATACAAGATATTCACTACCTATAAGAGAATAACGAAAGACAATCTATTTTATATAAAGTGTTATACTGCACCCGCGGAGATATTATATGACGAGATAAAACCAGTTATACAAGTTGTAAAGATAGGACTAACTAGAGACATGATCATACCAGATGATATTACGCAGCAACCGGAGATACCCAGAATTGAGATACCCGAGTTCTATGCAAATAAAAGACTTATTGGACTAGCTACGATTATACAAGAACT